>VZSC01008163.1:253319-310607 GCA_013398225.1 Steatornis caripensis | reverse complement strand
GGGGGCGCTGCAGCCCTGCGGCACCGGGCTGAGCTTCGCGGTGAGGCCGCACAGGCTCTCCTCGCGCTGTGTTTCAACTCTGCTGTCCTTCTTGGCGATTTTCATCGGTCGCTCTTTCCCCGGACACGTTTGTGGTCGGCTGGAGGACGCCGTGAGGCAAGGCGCTCCTTT
The DNA here is from genome assembly GCA_013398225.1 of Steatornis caripensis. Taxonomy (NCBI): domain Eukaryota; kingdom Metazoa; phylum Chordata; class Aves; order Caprimulgiformes; family Steatornithidae; genus Steatornis; species Steatornis caripensis. The sequence goes on along the minus strand of VZSC01008163.1, from coordinate 310,436 downwards.
GCAACGCTCTCTGCTGAAAGAGCACGCCAGATACAGGTCTTGAAAAACCCTTTGAAGACACCGACAACAGGCACGTACTCATATTAGTGCTACATTTGTTCCTATGACTTCAAAAAAAGAAAAGAAAGCGTGTGTAAGCACTTCTCACCGGCAAATAAATAAAAAGCACGCAAACGTTTAATCTTATGAAACAGCAGCAACAAAACCCCCAGAGAAAACATTTCCTGAATATTTTTGCAAATTATTTAAATTTTTATTGTTTCTTTTATTTCTCTTTTTATTCTATATTTCAAACGATTCCAGAGGACAAATAATCAAGTCTCGAGCATAAAAATCCCTGTCAAGTTCTTCATCGTACTGTGGTCTAGCCTACAAAGCTGGACAAACGTGTGCCAAGAGGCGTGCTGGGAACATGCAGGAAAAAGTGAACACTGTTATAGACAGATTGGCATTAATGTGCAATTAGGTCACGCCAAAGAGCACCTGTATATCCTAAAAAATGCTAAAAACCATTCTAAGTATGAGCGATTTTGCGGAAGCGCAACCTGGACCCTTATATTAAAGGAAAGCTGCTTGCTCATGCTTACTCATTACTGCTGCTTACCTTTTCCTTAAAATACGCGCATGTGGCGTCATTAATATCACTAGAGCATGTCTATGACCTTTCCGGATGTATTTGATTTTTAGTGCAGCATTGCCAAGCAAACTGGCAAAGCAAATTGTGTGGACAAAGAAATCTTTAACGTACCAAACCTCCACCCCTGCCCCTGCCATTAGATTGTTCAGTAAGAAGTTTTAAGAATTTTCCAGAAATTTCCCTCTTGAAAAGGGAAATAAAAGTCTGTGACTGTTGCGCTATAAACTTTTGACCACATTCATGTAGTAACATCCTTCATTAAAAGACTATTTCAACTCAGCTGCCATGCCAGCTTCGTTGTTGTAATAAATACTTCTAGTGATGCTTTCTGTGGAAAACATTAGATTCTGCTATAATCTTTGTTAAAATACAAACTAGTTATTTCAGACTTTCATTTTTGTCCCTAATGTGGACGGGTTTTAATAAATTATACTTTTCAATGTGTTAAAAGTGGAACAGCCTCTTGCTGAGACGTCTTTTAATCAATTCTGACAGGGAAGAAGCCGGATTTGTTCAAGTACACCCCTGGGTTGCAGGGTGAACAGGCGAAATTAAACTTCTAGAAACAGTCTCACTGTATACACAGTGAGACATATCCCGCACTTCTTCATGCTGTTATAAAACAGGAGAAAATCCACAGAATTTAATGTGAGCATTACTGTCAGTACAGGCAAATATGTCCCGGCGTTCTGACGGGGCTACAAACGGCTAGTCAAAAATAACAACTGTGCTTACTTAAAGCGTAAAGCTAATAAGTGGTTTCACTGGAGTAAGCTTTAAATCAAATCTTCATAGTGAAGCTCTCACAGTCAGCTCACGGGGAACGATGAAGAACGTGGTTGTTAGGGTGAAGTGTTACCTGTAATCATCTCAAGCACCTGACAGCAAAACTCGCTTGTTTTGTGTAGATTTTCTGCTAAAATGACAGTCATGGAAGATGAATCTTTTATTTAAGCTGAGAACAGACAGAACACAAGCAGAAACCACGAGACTACCTCAGATGCTCTTCTACGAAGCTGCAGCCACTCTGAGGAGGGAGCACACAATTCACCGTTCAATCTAACAAGTCTGCAGCCAGCGCTGCTGCTACCTGCCTTCTCCTTTCAGCACACGCTTCCCATCATGGAACACACGCTTCCCATCATGGAACAGCACACTCGACGCCCCTTCTCCTCCCCCATTTTATTCTGCTCCCTGGACATGCTGGCCCCTAGGCCAGCAGCAAGAGTGCTAGGGAGAAAAGTAGTGGTGACAGGCTGAGAGGGAAGTGGGAAGGAAAGGCCTTGCTCTTCCCTTTTCCTAAGGAAGAACAGTAACTCTCTGCAGCATGAGATGGGGCAGATGTGGGAGAAAACTGTTTTTCCTCCCGAGTGTTTTCCACTCAGTCACAATCTTCCCTCTTTTCACTGCCTGTGTAGCTCTTACTTCCCATTGAACTCCCCTACCCTTCCCTACAGAGTAATCCTACGCTCCATATATCATCAGACCACTGTGAGTCATTTTGGTAGCAGAGGTGCTGTGTACGCTCCTTCGTTCCCCCTGGCCTTATCCTTGTGTCTTTTCTCCCTCCCATGGCTGTCACCTTATGATCTCAAACACTTGCAACGCCTTTTCACAGGGAGAAGTGGCATTTGGCTGTGCTTGAGGTATATTGTCTCCTCCACTAGCTCCCTGTCTTGCATCTGAGTACGTGAGGGAGCTAAATAGTTCCAGGTACTTTTGTCCAAGTATATGACTTGGAAATGTAATTTTAATTCCAGCCACGAGGGGCCCTCCGTAGTTTATTGTCTCTTTCCCGCAGTTTCATCTGGTCCATGCGCTGAGATCTGTACAACCATGCTCACTTCCACCAATATACTACATCTCCCTCCTAGCTGAGGATCTGTTCAAATCCCAGGGTCCCCTAAGTACTCCAACTGTATTCCACTGTTTAAACCCAATGGCATCGATTTCCTGTGTTTACCCGGCAGCTTTGGATCCCCCTTTCAGGTCACCAACTTTCTACAGACTCTGGGTTGCTCATAATATTATATGTAATACGATGGGCTACTAACAGCTGAGCTGACAGCAGGGCCGGGGAGCAGAAAAAGTGATTTCTGCATGTGCTGATCCACAGATTCTGGGTCAGAGATCCATGGCAGGGGACAGCTGAAGCAGTGTTTTTCTCCCTTCTTAATAATCCAGCCACAGTACAATTTTAAAAATTGCTGCCTGAGTTACAGCTGTGCTGCTTCTTAGGTAAAAACAGATTCCTAAATCCCTTTTCATACAGCATTCGTTGAGCAGATGTCCAGAGTTTATAACAAAAGTCTCCAAGCCTTGCACAGAGGAATTTGGCAAATAGCCTACAAAAATTAATCTGAAAAATAAAGAGCTCCCATTTATCGCAGCAATTGCTTTCACGTCATACAACCTGGCTTTGGAGTCTCATTCTCTTTGGAGGCTCCTTCTCTGGAGAGATTCAAACCCGCCTGGACACGTTCCTGTGCCCCCTGCTCTGGGGGCACCTGCTTTAGCAGGGGGGGTGGACTGGGGGATCTCCAGAGGGCCCTGCCAACCCCTGCCAGTCTGGGATTCTGTGATTCTCCTCTTGCATGCAGTAGCTATGCGCTTGGATAATTGATCTGGCGGTGTTTGCATGACAAAAAGAGGATCTGACTGCTACGTGCACTAACCTGCTCACTCAATCTAGCGAGCAGCAAAGCCAGCAACTAGCACCCCCAGCCGGGGTCCCCAGACCGTCTAGGGGCTGGCGCCCGGCCGCCGCAGCTGCCCGCCCTCACTGCCAGCTGCAGCAGGAACCGCGCCGCTCCCACCTCCCCTGCGCAGAGAAGCGCCGCGGCCCCGCGCCCCGGCTCCCGCCCGCCCTCCGGCCCGCCCGCCGCCGCCTCTGCCCCGCTCCCGGCGGAGCCGCGCCCTCCGTTTCAGCCACGGGGGGAACCTCAGCCTCAGCCACGGAAGGCCCGCGGGCCGCCGGCTCCTTCCCTCGGCCCGACCGGCTTTCAGGCCCGGCTACCTTTCTTCAAGTTCTGAAAAGAGGCATTCCTATGTGAAAACGCACCCGTCTTTTTTTTTTTTTCTCTCCCCCAGTTACGTCCTGAAGGAGATATTACAATTTCTCATAAACGTGATCTTGCTTGTATGTGTTGCATCCAAGAGAGTCAGTTGAATCACAACTCTCAATTACTTTTTGGGCCTTCTTAGATCACGCTCAGGTGGGAATTAAAGGACAACGGTGTTTCTCAGCTGTCACAGTCTGAGCCCCCTGAGAAGTCTCATGTGGGCAACAAAGGATCTCGTATGTTCTACGCCGGCCAAGTGTCCTGCTTTCGTCAGCTGTTATATCACCCAATGACCCCTTCCCACCAGGGAAGGGAGAATTGGCAAAAGGACCCGTGGGTTGAAATAGAAACACACATAATAAACCAGTAATATCAAACTGATATTAATACCAGTACTAATATAAAATACACAGTTATACTCAGCACATATAGCAGTGGCAAGCTGCACTCTTGCAGCAGCGAGTGCCAGATGTCAAACCTTGCGAGCACCACAGCTCCAGCGACAGCACAATGGTCACAGCGCAGGGGAGAGAGCTGGCCTCAGGAGCAGAAGGACGGCCAAGACCTTCCAGGGACGGCCACCACTGAGGAAGGACGGAAGGAGGGCCGTCCCCAGCAAACTTTCAATTTACAGTGAGTGTGACATTTACGGATTGGAGCACCGCTGTCAGCCAGCCTGGGTCAGCTGCCCTGGCTTTCGCTCCTCTGAGCTTTAGCACCTGGCTTACTCAAAACTGCTACAGACCTTGATCACTACGGAAACCCGCATACCATGGCCACACACAAACTAAAACAAAGTGCCTTATCAACTTTGCTCCCACTGAATTGGGTGCTGCAGTCTTCTCAAAAATGCAGCTTTCCTGAACAGAAATATGATTCTATGATTCCACCCCAGCGAAACCAGGACACCAAGTTCAACCCAAGGCTCGCCTCTAGATCATATTTAAACTGTTGTCTATGTGAAATCTTTTGTCTTTGTTAGAAGTGTCCATATCATCTTCTCTGCCTTCGTATTACCAAGGCTTAGACACCCTATGGGACTGCAAACTGAAAGGAAGTAAAATTCAGCGGTATGTTAATTGTAACAATGTTTAGAAAGGTATTCCAGGGGAATGAAATAGTCTTTTTATTTTGCCAATATAAATAAAAGCAGAAAGTTCTTTTTGTAGCAGGAGTGTGTGAAACGCGAAACCCGGCAGCGAGAAGCAATACCGATATGAATCAGAACAGCTGTGATAAGCAAAACTTTTTACCTGCAGAAGTGGGAACATGATCTGGTGGCGACAGGAGCAGAAGAGCAAATCTGAAGCGCCAGTTTCTGCCCCTGACTCACGGTATGTCTGCAGCCAACTCATTTACTGTCTGTACATCGGTTTACCCATCTGTAAAACAGGGACACGCATATCTGTACCTCATCAGAGCTAGCTCTTGCCAAGCGTCATTAATGGAGGCTGACAGCCCTTTGCTGTCAGAAATGCAGGGTTTCACAAGTGGGAAGCACAAGTCACCGCTACTTCGCCAGCACGCCAGCACCACTCCTTTTGTTAAAACAGTTGTACACTCAGAAGCAAATATGGTGACACCCGACTGCCTGAAGGATCTCTTTACTCTCCTGGTAGTGTTGAAAGACTTTGAGTTAAATCTTATTCAAGCTTCAGAGATCAGTAGCTCTCTAAAGCTGATATGAACAAAAGCAGTCAAGAAAACCTGCCTAATCTTATCCAACTAGTCACCACTAACCAGTATCACTAAAATGACACTTTTGTTTGTATACGTGTATTTATTTAAATTAAATGTATTCCATGTATTTTGCTTCTATCTTCATTAGTTGAAGTTAAAACCTTTACAATTATATAACTGAACTATTAACTAATCTTAGCCCTCTGTGGAGTGAGTTGGTGGTCTCAGAACCGTTGCTAAGGTTAAGGTTTCCTAAATAAGGAAACGTTCAAAATAAGGTTTCCTAATCATAGACCACATAATCCTGTAATTGCAGGATCAGCAGCCACAGCAACGGCTAAGAGAGGCTGGAAACCAAACCGTCCTTCCACATGCAGCAGGGCTCCCTGAAGCGTTCCTGTCTGGCCTGCGAAAGCTCACACTTAACCTCCCCGCTGTGAATAAACTCTTCTTCTGTCTTGCTTGTCTACAGACAGAAGCTGCCACAGCTACATAAATTAGTTAACTGGGTCCGGCCTGTGTGTGCGGTATCTTGGACACCCATTTAAAACTGGCCTCTGCGTTCTGTGCTATTATCTACAAATTTAGCATGGCGAGTCTTCTCATAAAGCCATCAGTTATAAAATCTTATTTTTGATTAAACTGTTATGACTTTAGGTATAATTAGGCCTAATCAGTCTTCATATTTTGAAACTGCCTTTCTGCACTATAAAATATGAAACTAATTACGAAGTTAATAATAAAGCAGTGACTCTGTATCTTCTTCCAGAAAGAACTTCAACCCTTTCCAGTCCACCATGAAGGAATACTCACTTTGGTTTTCTCTCTGCCTGATGGTGAAAAGCTGCACTGCCAACCATGTTCTTCGGCACTTCACTGCTGGTGTTCTTACGTAAGTTGGCAGTAGCCGTCCCCCCTGCCTCATGCACCACGTACACCCTGGCAGCTCCTTGGGAGAACTCCTACCACTGCGTCTACGCAGAGAACTAAATCCACCACCAGACTTGGCCATTTAAGCCGGAAATTCAGATTGTCCAAATTCCTGGCTAGGCATCACCTAATTCTAGAAGAGCACTGGAAGATGCCCGAGTTTTCCTTATGAAGTTCCCCAGCTGCCTTCCTGCCTCCTCCTGGACATTTGCAGGCTGTGGCCTTTGTGAGTGGCACGGCAGTTGCCTCAGGAGAAGGCACGCCGTGTGGCGCCCGCTGAAACAGGCTTTTCCAAAAGCTACCTGCAAGGTTGGGCTGTTGCTCAACTGCAACCAAACAATCTGAATGAATCGAGAGGTGAACAAATTATTTATCGTACTGCGGGATCCAGGAGCCCCCACCGCGGCCGGGGCTGTGCTGCATTACGCGTTGACGGAGCACAGCCTCTTTTGCAAGGAGCTCGCAGCCCAAGTTCCAGGCAAGAGACAACAGATGGTGAGACAGATGGGAGAGTGCAGGGAAACAATGAGATAAATGAGCAAAAAGTAAGTTGAAGACTTCAGCATTTGGTTCCAAAATTACTAATTTTGCTAATCGTCTCAGCTGATGTTACCCTGCGGTAGGAGGCCTTTCCTGTTCCAAAGGCCTTAATAGCTACAATTACAACACACGCAACAACCCAGCACGGGTTACACTTTAGGTAAAGAGTGGGAGTTAAGCAGGCAAGAAGTACCGAGGTGGGGGCTGTTATTTGCTGAAATTCGTTCCGTAAAGGGGGCTGGGGTACCTCGGCAACCCGCGGCTTAAGGCAACCTCATTGAGCACAGCTCAGCGGGGAAAGCGCTGACTGACAGAAAATTGCGGCTTTACACGAGGACGGCCCTGCCCCGCAGCCTCCGTCACGCGCAGGCGAGCCCGTTCGCAGCGCGCCGGGGAACGTTACACGCGAGACGTGAAAGCGGGCGGGCGCCGTCGGCGGGAACCTCCCGCGCTCCGGAGGCCGCGAGCGCGGCCCACGCAGGGAGGCGCGCGCGCCGCGCAGGTCGGCGGGGCTGACTCACGGCGCCGGCCACTCGGGCGCAACGACCCGGTCCCCGCGCGTCGGTGACAGCTCAGTCAGTCCCCCCACCTCGCCCCCGCCGCCGCGGGGAGAGCTGAGCTCCCTCCGGGGATGCCGAGGGCCTCGCACGAGAGCGTGCGCCGACGTTCGCCCCGCGGGCAGCGCCCAGCGGGCGGCGGTCACACACGGACCCCAGGCCGCCGCGGGGAGGCCCGAGGTGGTCGAAATCCCGGGAGGGCGACAAAGGCCGCCCCCCCGCGCGCCCCAGCTGGGAGGGGGCTCGNGGCGGGAGACTGAGCCACAAAGAAGTTTCCCCGGCGGCGGCGCGGCGCTCCCCCATGCACGCTCCCGGCCGTCGGCCCTGGGGCGCTGCGCGGCAGGCGCCCGGCCCCGACCCCGCCATGGAGCCCCGCGCGGGGCTGCACAGCAGCCCGGACCTCAGCCGGGCCAAGCGGCTGAGCGTGGGGGAGCTCCGCTCCCTCTTCGAGGCTCGCTGCGCCGCCGTCGCCGCCGCCGCCGCCCGGCAGCTGCCCGACCCGGCGAAGCGGGGCTGCCGGCCCCCCAACGGGGTGCTGCCGCCCGTTATCCCTCGGCTCACCGTCACCGCCGAGGAGAGCGAGGAGGCGCAGGGCGGCCCCCAAGCGCAGCCGTCGTGCCCGGAGAGCGGCTGGCTGAGGACGGGCAGCTCGCTGCACCTGCAGTCGCGCAGGCTTTCCACCTCCTCGCTCTCCTCCACCGGCTCGTCGTCCCTCCTGGAGGACTCGGAGGACGACGTGCTGAGCGACACGGAGGGCAGGAGCCAGGGCATCGTGCACCTGGAGCACGGCGAGGACACCAACCAGGTATGGGGGCGCGGGGGGGCCGCGGGTCGCCCGGGACGGGCTGTCCCCCTTCCGGGGCCGGCCGGGGGGGCCTGCCGGGTGCCTCGGGGTCACCAGGCGCTCCCGTTTGGAGGGAGGCTTCGGTGAACCAACTCTATGCAAACTCCGGGAAACTCCTGTAGTGGGGCCAGCAGCAGCGCCGTGCCGCGTACCGGTCGCTGCGCCTGTTTGAAAAACGCCGCTGCACGCTGGCTCTTGTAAAACTCGGCCAGGTGTGCGCTGTTTCCTTTCTGCTGTGAAATTGTGCTTGATGGCCCAGTAGTACGGGGGGACATTTCTGGATCATAAGTGGGTTGCTTTTTTGTTGTATGGTTTGCCCCCCACCCCCCCATCTCCTTTATTAAATCTTCAAAATAACATTTTTCCAGGCATTTACCAGCAGGTATTTTTTGTCTCTTCCAATCCTGGCGTCTGTGGTTGTCAGTTTTTGAGCTGCTTCTTGCTGTGAGCATGACAGGAGATGGGGAGGAGCTTGGAATGGGTAGAATGCACGCTTTTGTCCATTCTGGCAGTAACACATTCTTCTCAGTAAATCCCCTCTGTAATTTGGCAGCTTTCATCCATGAAGTGCGCTTTTAAAGGCATATAGTTAGTTGCTTTTTCATGATCTTTAATATATATTTGCCTGACTCCTTACAATATTCTTCTTGGGCTTTTGTAACTGAAATATGTTGCTTTAGTGAATTCCGCCTCCTACCTTATATTGAGACCAGAACTTAAATTGTTGTTCTGCTGCCAGCTCATTGGCACTGAATTGTTTTCAAGCAGAACATATGTTTTGAAAAAAATTTATGAGCAAGAAGTAATGCAACTTGTAGGTGATACCTCCAGCTGGACTTTTCTCATGGTAATTGTGGGTTTAGTACTTCAGAGAACACATATTACAGGAGCTGAAATGCTGTGTGCAATATTGGTTTTGCTTGCATCAACTTGTGGCCTGGTTTTGGAAAAAAAAAAAAGAGAAGATTTTGTACTTTGTCATATTGCATATCAAGAAACCAAGAATACTGCTACTTAATTTGTACTTTTGATCCTGAGCTAGTATCTGGTATATGTGGGAAACAATTACTACTGTATTGCTGTTTGGCTTTCTTTTCTAAAATACATGCTATGCTAGTGGGCGGTTTGTGAAAATAGCAGAAGAATAGAAATTAAAGGTGGCAAAGGGCCGTTGGATCATTTGACTCAATATCCCTTCTATTGCAGTGGGCTGTATGCGTGGCTGACAGGGAACAAGCGTTCAGTGATCACACTTTAGCAATATGGAGAACTCTGAGATGCTATCCTGACATCTGGTTAACTTGTCTGAAGGAAAAAAACTGCTCCTTGGGCAAAAAGCCATGCTGCCTTTAAGGTTTTGCTTCTGCATCTCTGAAGTCATTGATATTGTATGCAATACTGGGTTGTAAATCATTCATTAGAACTGTATGCTTTAGATACATGCATTATACCATGCATGTATCTAAAACATACAGCATAAGTGGATGTGAGTGCTATTACTTTCTTTTAAATTATTTGAAGTTTCTAGGCAGTACAAAATCAGAAAAGGCTTTAGTCACCCTTTAAATGACAAGAAAAGAAAATTTTGAACGTAAGGAAGAAGGTCTTTAACAGCGATTTACAGACAAACTGAAAATAGCTGTACTATAAATATTTTAAACTCTGGGAGAATGTCCTATTCATTTAGGTGCATGGGTAATTGAGAAGAACTTCAGTAGTATTACGAGAATTCAGTTTTTGGAAAAAGATTTGGAGGTTCCCCAAATTTAGTGCAGCTGCAGGATTTTTTAATGTCTCATTGGTAAAGTAAGTATTCACTCAACTGGTAAAATACTTTGTGTTTTTAATGACCGAATTACTTTTCCATACCTGCCGTGTAGAGGAAGGTGGGGCAAACTGCCCACCAAGAGCCTGCATTCTGACTGATGTTATTCATCTCGTTACCGCTTCTGTGGCAAGCTGGCAAACTAGAGCTGGGACTGGGTACCTAGGACTCTAAACCAGCAGAACTAAGTATCGCCAACTTTATGACACTGCCTAAGAAGTTAAATGGGCCACATGTTTTATCTGTTTAATGCATGCTTATGTACTCCATCCCTCCCTCCCTCTATGCATTACCCACCGAGGGCTCGAAGCCTGGAAATCTCCCATTTTCCCTGTGGTTACGCATGCTACCCTTTGTCTCAGGTGGCTGCACTGTAGGCTTGCCGATACGTGGAGGTAACCAGGACAGGCTTGTTCTTGTCTTTGATGTCTTTTGGTACTGGATGATGCTGTGATACTAGCAATCCCTATGCCCATCTGTCCGGTCCTTACAGACACTGTTTCTTTAGTGAAGCGGTGAGTACATAGCATGCCAAAGGAGGAGCCCGTGCTTTGAACCTCTAGGGGTTTAACTTCACAGGAGGTGTCCTTTCTACTAATTAGTCTTGAGGCAGGATGAGAAATTTTCTGGCTCCGGGTCCAAGGCAGGCACATACATGTGAAAATAACTAGAAATTTTAGGATAGCCTGAGGAATAGTTCTGTATTTAGAGGTAAATTGGCACATTCTGTTCATATTTATTGTTTTTAGTGTATGGATTTTAATAGATGAAGGCTTGCTCTCGGAGTGGAACGCAAAGGACAGAGACTTTTCTGAAGCAAACTGAAATCAGAGGTGGGCCAAACTTGGTGTTCCCTAATTCATAGGAAATTGTGACATTTAAAATTTTCCTTTGTATTGGAATTTCCTTAGACTTTTATTTGGAAATGTTAGAAATTAATTTGGAGCCTGGCGCCTTGTAATTAAGCTCAGACCAGTGCTCAGAGGCCTGCTGGACTGTCAGGCCTACCAGACTCCCCAGTGCCTAGCAGGGACCTTGGAAACATGCCCAGGTCTTCAACTGCGGCAGTAGAAGTCCTGATAATGTTGCTGTTATCAGGGCTACAAGGCTTCCATCTGCAGACCCAGGAACTTGAGACCTAAGCTGAAGAAGGCACTCCCAGGCCTCTCACTGGAGACCTTTCTACTATTGACTTGGCAATCAAGACTCAGTTGGGTCTTTGAAGTATTGTAGGCTCTCAAGCCCGTGTGAGAGGCAGGAAACTCTGGAGCCCTTCCTTTGTGTATAGGGCTTGCCGCCCTGGAGTTACCAGGACTTAAATCCTGGGATGGTAAGCCTGGGAGCGCTGTCCCCGGCTGTGCCCCTTGGAGGACGATTCTTCCCAGCAGCTCACTAGGCAGACAGGGAGCTCTCTGAGAGGATGAGTGTTTCACAGAGCATGCTAGGTTAGATGGATTGGCACACCAAGACAAGGTTAAATTTTTGTTTCTTACGGAGTGCAGAACGTGGCCATGTCCCTGGAGAGTTAGGACCCCTGTTGAGGGGAGTGAATACCTTGGGACCGATGACTGGCGATTACAGTATGGCCCCAGCCTGTCTCATCAGGGACGAAACGCTGTTTGCGCCTAGGCAGGCCCACCTTTGAGAGAAGCTGGGTGGGTGTTGTTCCAGTCCTTTGGCACAAGTTCCGCATTTCATTTTGCAGTAATTAACAGAGGCTTTGGAATCTGGACTGCCCTGGCTTTCCTGGTGGAAGACCCCTCCAGCGATGAAGAGCTGGAAGTGTGAGAGAAGCCTGCTCTGCTGCTGTCCTGTTAGCTGAACTTGTGGTTCTGTGAAAACCAATTGTGCATAGCTGTGTTAATGTAATTCATGTAACGCCATAGCTGGAGCTTTACAAATCTTGGCAGTTAATAAAAAATGATTGGTTATTTTTTAAATAGCCAATTGACAGAGTAGATTTTACCCTATAATAACAGTTAACATCCCTGCCTTCCCTTGCATTTAAATGGGAAGCATGCTTTTCTACCCTTGCTTCACGCCATCTGTGAAGTGTATATACACAGTTGAATCTTGCAGTGGAAGCACCAGTGGTCCATTTATAGTAATGGAGAGAGTGCAAGAGTTGCATATTTTTGTCTTCATTCTGTGAGCGAGCAATTTTAAGAAATACGTAAGCCTGGTTAGCACCTTCTTTGTTGGGACAGAGACTTTTAAAAAGTGGTTTTCACAGAGAATAAACACCATGAGAATGTACAGCAGACTCTTGTCCTCGTTGTAGAAGAATGATATTTACTAGATAGAAACATGCCAAATAAATCTACTCCTTCTCATAACTGTGACCTGTCATTCCACATTCCTAGATCTGTAACCATGAGAACAGCTGACAGCTTGCTAGAGAAAAAACAGTTCAGTTCTTGCTTGCAATGATACCAGTCCAGAAACTTTGTGGGGTAGCCATTAGTTAAGATGACTTGGTTTCACTGATCTTCTTGCCATTATTTTTCGTAATACCAAGCACCTTAAAATGGACAAACATCTGGAGAGGTACACACACTTATTAAATACAGACCAAAAGTTTCAACTACTTTGGCTCAGGGGTGGATTACATAAGCTAATGCAGTAGAATAGAATTGTTATTTTTAAATGAAGAATGGGAATGAAAGGATGACATAAGTAAGACTCTTAATGGGTTTTTAGCCTACTTTCCAAAGGAAAGAAAGCTTGTGTAATCACTCTATCGATTCCATTTTAACAACTTTAGTGGATTTCAGCCAAACTTGGCGGTGTCATAGACATCTGAAAGTTTCTTCAAGAGCTTGTTAAAGTTCCACAGAGATCTGCCTCTGGGTGGAAGAGGGGAAACCAAAATAAGTACATACCTTTTCTTCTCAGGGGGAGAACGTGCAAGATGAGTTGAGTTCAACAGCTGTCTTGTGCTTTGCTTGTTAACTAGTAAATTGACATGTCCATACTGGCTAGTTGATCAGTGCCTACGTGCTTGAGCCAGCTGCAGCAGGTAGTGTCTCTTGTCCTGAGGATAATTAGGAGAAAGTATAGGAGGGAGCATACAATGCTGTGGGCTGGTGAGGTTAGGGAATGTGGAAGACACTAGTTGAAGGACAGGGGAGGAAGGTGAGGAAATTGTGGGGGATGTGGAAATGTGAGAGGGATTGGAGGGGTTTTGGCACAAGCTTATTGAGGACAGTGACAAGCTGTAGTTACTCTGATAAGGGTGCAGGACAGTAGATATCAGTCAAGTAGAAACCAGGCTTCATTAGTTTGCTGTTCATGAAACAACTACTTTTAATGGAATACATTTCATGGTTCTAAAAAAAGATGCTGATTTATAATGACAGTCCTGTATACTGAAATCTTTCTATTGTACACTGAACAAATGCGAAGTGAACAGCAGCAGAGTACATTCCACATTTCCACATTGCACAGTTATCGGGCCAAAACTCTGAATTGGGAGGCTTTTCTCGGTTTGAGAATGGTTTCTTCTCCAGTGTACGCTCAAGTGGTGGAATATATTGAAACATCATCAGTATCAGTTCTAGGTGACTGTTTATTAGTAATGTGGATTCTTGTCTAGTAGGAAATGAGTTAGCTCTTACCAAAGCAGTTGAGAGAGGTGCAATTAAATATCTTATCAGTTAGGAGTTTCTGATCCTGGATATACCCGAAATGGTGACTTAGAGTTTACAAGATCTTTCTCTTTTGAATCAATTTCCCTCTGATGGTTTTCACTTTTTCTATGTTAAAGGACATGTTGTTGCTTGGGTGTACAGTTTAAAATTGAAAGAGCTCTATTATAATTTTTTCCTTATGGACCTGTTGGATTAGTTATGTTATAGAAGTTTCTCTATGTGTGCACCTCTACTGTTCTGCTTATAATGCTTATTACATCCAGAAAGAGGGAAAGAAAGTAACAGTGACTCCTCATCATTTGGTGATGCATTGATATTTAAAGAGGGCATACCTAAGCAGGTTTTTCTCAAGCTGTCATCGACTCAGCAGAGTTGAAGATTTATTTGTGAAAACCCATGCCAGTCTCAAAAGGAATAAGGGTGGTGTCGGGAGCAATAGTTTGGAAATTTTGTGTGTCTCTGTATTTTTGGGTTCTGCCACTCTTACCCTATTAGACTGGTTTGGTGAGGGTGAACATTTTTTGGATTGAACATGTAGTAGTTAAGATAGACAAAAATAACCTCTGAACTCACATCTAAGGCTTATTATAAATGGAATGTGTTAAAGTGAGTCGGTTTGATTAAATGCTCAGAATGTGATGCAATTTAATACAACTAATATTTCTGGAAGCTGAGAATGCACATTGTATTTACGGGGTAGATGGCTGTTTTGTTTAGCTGAGAAAAGAACTAAGGATCATCATACAGCATTTTGTGGTGATTATCTATAAAATGCAATGGCAGAAAAGCTGATATTATCCTCGCACATCTTGGAAGGAAAAAGTGATCTGTCTTACGTACAGCACCAGTTGGGTCACTGTCTGTCTCTCTTCTACCTTTTCTGTTAGTGTCATTTTTGCAGAGAAAGGGGCTGAGGAAGAAAGAAGTGGCTTGTCCGTCCATGTTAATTTGGATTTTGCATATCATACGTTTAGATTGTGTTTTGAAGTGCTCTTCTCAACCTTCTCTACCAGCAGAGCTTCCTCTAAAAAGCTCGCAAGTTGGACAAGACGGCGTCGCCTGTCCATAGCATAGCATACCTGGGAAAAAATATCCTTAAAAAAAAAAGGGCAAAACAGAGTGAAAAAAGCAAGTGTTAGTGTCCATCAGCTCATTCTGAGCAAAAGCATAGGGATGGGGGAGAGGCTATCTGTTCATCTGGTGTCAGACTAGCAAACACATTGGTATATTGTTTCCAGTGCTTAACTGATCCATTCCTATCAGTAATGGAGAATGCTTTCTGGGATAACACATAGCCAGCAGCATTTGGGTGGGTTTTTGTATTGATAAACAGTGAGGTTCCCACAAGAGATGAAATTGGGTTTTACATTCCAAACATGGAGGAGTGAGACTGATGCTATAGAAACCTACCCCGAACCCATCGGGCCTGGCTACTATTGCCTGTTACCAAAACTTCTATTCCTTGGCAAGCTTGGGAAGAAGTTAGCCAAAGACCAATTGGCAGCTCATTTGAAGCAATATCATAGACCTGGCACAATCCAGATTTAGAGCTTGGGACAGAATCTCTGAGCCAGTTGGTGAGTGTAGCAAGCATGACACAGACGCTGCTTTGTGGGAGCTTGGCATTAACCCAGAATCCAGGAACACTCCTTATCTACAGGCTGAAATATCCAAGTAAGGTGGCACAGTGAATGCGAACTCTTTAAACTGTTTACTCAAGCCCACCGATACCACCTTTATTTCACTGGCATTCAACTTCAGTCTGATGTTCTTCATCAGCCGTCTGACCTCATCCATACTTGAGCCATGTTCATAACAGAGGCGTGGTTACAGGTGATAAAGAATAGGTATAGATACATGTTATGTCTGCATGTAGTTGGCACTGAAACACGTGTGATTCATCAGTTCACCAAATGATTACCTGTTTAACAGGAAGCTGGGATGTCGCAGAACTATGTAAGAAAGCTAGTGACGATGGCACAGTTCCCTCGTGATGTATCAGAGGAAAGTGCAAACTGCTGTAGTCTTCATGCAACTTTCATACGATAAGAGTAATATCTCTCGGTGAATTACATTGAACACTGCGTTGTTTTTCCAGTGATAGTAGGAAATCATCATTCATTGTCAGTATAACTGTTGTGTCCCCTGGTCCTGCCACATCCTGACATAAAATGATCCAATCTTAGCTGTATCTGCCTTCACTACTCTGAGCCTGCTACAGAGAACACAGATTTCTTTCTGTCTTAGCTTTTTTCAGGCAGCTCCATATAGTTGAGAACACTGCAGTGGTTCTTCTCAGTGATGTTTACTGTGGACAGCATGTACTTTCTGTGCTCTACTTTCTTTGCTTCCTGTGGTGGAGTGCTGAATCAAATGTAGGTTTCTACTTCTTGCCGTTGAGGTGCTGGTGCTCATCAAGCCTGTATGTAGTGCACACACGAGGGATTGATGGAGCTCAGCTGTGAAGGGCATGTTCAGCCATCCCACTCTTCAGGCACAGGAGGGGAGCTTGGGGAGGCTCAGCTGTGCACGAGGCAGCTGTGACCTAGGTTTGCCCGATACAAGAGGGCCATCTCTCACTGGGCATGGAGAGCCTCTCCAAGTACAGCACTCCTTTGAGCGCCCTCCTTAGCATGGGCATGTTAAACGGGCCAGCCAGCACTGGCTGGCTCTGCAGCACGTGCTTTGGAAACCAAGGGAGGATGAAACATCGTTGGTGCGTGTCAGTGCCTTCCACTACTGGAACGTATTCAGATGCTCTGAAATCACCACCTCTGCAGAAAATCTTCAAGGATCCTCTGAACATGTGGCACAGGTAGTGGTCTTCTCTTGTGCTTTCAAATGACCAGTCTTATGGGCAGACACGCTACAACGGGAAGCTGCGTGATTCTGATGCAGGCTGGTCGGAAGCAAAATTTTGGAGATGAGGGGAGGTAAGAGGGTTGTGATAGGTACAGGGATATGTGCAGGCAAACAGGAGGGGAGCGATTGGGACTGGTTGGGAATGCCACTGGAAGTGTGAGGGGAAAGAGTAGACAGAAGATCAAAACTTCATGGGCAGTCAGACTATTGTTTTAAAAACCAAGAAAAACACATTCTCTAAAAAACTATCAGGAGGACATGAGACAACTATATTAAGAAATCATAATTCAGTCAAGCATTGAAAATACATTAAATAAAAGAACTAAAGTGACTGCAGTGTGGGTTCATTAATATTCTACAGTCTTTTATTACAAGCAGGCACAGTACTTGGTGCACAGAATGCGTGACTCCCAACTAATAAGCAGCTTTTTATATTTCCAGTCAACTCAAAGGACAAGTTACAGTTCTGTAGTGACTGATGCCATGTGTTGCGGGACCTCCGTTTCTTCATAGATGGGTATGCAGCAAGTTGGGCAGATCACAGAAGAGAAAGACTGACTTCCTGATTTAACGCTGCTGAATGCTGGTGAGGAGAACTGCTTGCCTTTCACAGTGTCCAATGGGAGAGGCTAGGCAAGTTAGTTACGCAGACTTTCCCTGCGGCCACTAATTGTATTTTTCTTGTTCTCCTATTGATCAACTTCAAAGTATGGGTCTTACTAGCAGAAATGCTGAACATTCGTACCTGCAACCAAAGTTAACGGGAGCTGTTCTACAGTATTGTATAACGCTAGGTATTAGGAAAAGCAAAAATTGACACCTGAGCTTGGGCTTTCAAAATTAGTGGGTGCTTTTCATATTAATCTATCTTTCCTTCAGTATTTTCCCTATAAAACAGTTTGTATAACAGAGATTGTGAAAACAAATTCATTAAAATTTGGAAAGCACTCTACTACTGCAGTGATAATGTCTTATAACTACCACACGCAACTCAGTAACTATGTTTACAGCAGATTTCCAGTAAGTGAAGTAAAAATGAGGACAGAATAAGAAAAAAAGCTGCTTTTTATAGTTGGGAATTGTTTGTTTACACTGAACGAATAGGAACTACAATATGCTATTAGATAATTAACGACTATAATAAGCTCTGCAGAAAAGGGTAAGTGTTGCCATAAAGAGGATAACTTAATTTTGCACCAAAAACTTTAATTTTGAAAATGTCTAACTTTTGAGTACTCAGTTTTGCATTTAAGACATTATTAAAATTTCAATTTCAAAACATAATTCTGCATCTGAACACGTTCCAGTAGTGGAAGGTGCTGACACGCGCCAACGATGTTTCATCCTCTCTTCATTTCCAAAGCACGTGCTGCAAAGCCAGGCAGAGGTGGCTGGCCCGTTTAACATGCCCATGCTAAGGAGGGCGCTCAAAGGAGTGCTGTACTTGGAGAGGCTCTCCATGCCCAGTGAGAGATGGCCCTCTTGTATCGGGCAAACCTAGGTCACAGCTGCCTCGTGCACAGCTGAGCCTCCCCAAGCTCCCCTCCTGTGCCTCAAGAGTGGGATGGCTGAACATGCCCTTCACAGCTGAGCTCCATCAATCCCTTGTGTGTGCTGTGCCCAGCAATCTCCACAGAGGGTAACTTCTAAAACCTAATGAGTGTCTACTGCAAATGAACTTGAGTTGCTTACAATTTGAGAGATTTGGTCAGGTTGACTTTGGCTCTTCCTGTGCCCCGCTCGCTTTGAAAACTCTCCTCTTGCCAAATTTCAGGTTCCTTCCTCAAAATTCAAGGTTAAAAAGCTGTTCAGAGGATTCATCAGGAATTTTGTAATGGGATCAATATGTATCTGTTTTAGCCTTGGAAACAGCCGAAGTTTTGTTGGAATTGTTCAATCTGAAGCAAACGGTTTTTGCCCTTCTTTGAGGCAAGTAACTTAGAGCAATTCTCAGGAGAATGCCACACACAGAAACAGAAAGACTTCTTGTGCATTGATGCTTTAGTGGCTGTACAGCAAATCTGGGTTTTGAGACCCTGATCTTCTGAAAGAGGCAGAGTTAGAGCAAGTCTTAAAAGGTGGCCCCTGTATTTTCTCCATTGCTGGGCGCTTATGTGATGCAATGATGGAAAGGATAAAAACCTGTGTGAACAGTGTTCGTGCATGCAGATTGGCTGTTTGTTATCTTTTGTGGGATTTGAGTGGGTTGTTGGCTAAGTGCACTTGACCTGAATGTTCTAATCATGATAAGCTCTGCTTGCTGTGGGCTCCCTCCTCAGCCGTTCCCACCCATGCACGTTCTGTAGGAACAGCGGCACCGGTTCTACAAAGGGTCAGCTTTGTTCAGAGGAGAATGTAATCTGAAGAAACGAGGAAATCTTCCTACGCTCCAGCTTTTGCTTTTCATAGTGAAAAATGCTGAGTGTCAGAATTTTGGGCTGATAATGGGATACGGTTTGTATTGTCTTGCTCTGTGGAGTTTAGGTAAGGAACTTTTTTGCCTTTTTTGTACTAACCCAGAAGGAGTAAGCAATTAAATCCTGAGGTGTTTGTTTCAGGACAGATCCTGCCATTCTGTTGAAAATCCTATGAGAGGATTTTAAAGTGCGGATTTCTGACTTCCAGGTGCTTTTGCCTGTCAGTTGGTCCTGATGCCACCATGGTTCCCAAAAAGGCATTCGGTAGAAAAAATAATGAAGCCGTATTTTAAATATGTCAGAAGTGGGTCTCTGGACTTACCTCTGGCCTAATGGTCTGCATGGATCTGGGCACTAATTAGGCCCCTGTAACATTTTCATGACATGTTTTCCCAAAGTTTATAGCAAGACCAAACAGAATATGTGACTGACTGCATTCAGCAATGAGACCAGGGAGGGAGGAAGTCCTGTGCTGTCTAATAGCCCTGTTCTTGTTAATCACTACACCAGCCGTCTCCGAGTCTCTTTCCAGCAGTAGGACCGACTGCTGTCCTGAGCGGGATTTCCCATTCCAATATGGAAACTGGAATGACAGAAAACTAATGATCTTTTTTTCCATCCCTGTTTATCCATTGGGATCTTCTGCATTATCTCTAGAAATACGTCCTCTCCCATTGCTGTAGTTGTGTGTCTTGATCCCAGTCTGCCTTTTCAGTCGTCTGATTATACAGGCAGCACTCCTGTCTGAGACTGGGGATGGCTATAAGATGAACGTAGCCAAGTTGCCAATTTTCTTTTTACGTTGCGTTCCTCAAGAGTAAGAGCAGACGGTGTCGAAATCATTCTTGGCTTGTCAAGTAACTTCTCTGTGTGGCTTTTTCCCCGGTGTGCAGCGTAAGCCATAGACCACCTGCAAATGACATTTCAAATGTCTGTCTTGTCTTTGTCTGCTGAGTCCTGGTGTATTGATGTTGGTCACTCTTGGGTTCTGCTACCTATGTCCAATCTGGCATAGAAGCTGCTGCTTGCTCTGTGTTTCAGGAGGCTGGTGTAGGTGGGTGTGCAAGATACGGGAGTGTGGCTTGCAGTTCTGTTGCTAGGAGCCAACAGTATGAAATTCTTCTAAGTTTTATGGGATTTTTATGGTCTCTTTCCCTATGAGATAAAAGTTTTGGTAGATAAATGGTCTATGTATAAACTACACACTGTTTATTTTATTTTATTTTTAGATGGGCTCACATCACTAATTGGCAATTGATGTTTGTGCTTCTAAAAAGGTGGGATCTCCAGGATCTTGATTGTAAACACATTTGTTTACCTTCAGGGCAGAGGAAACATACTCTGTACAACACACTCACTATTGTTCGAACGCCCACAACTCTTCAGGAAGGCAGATGCCTTGTTTCAGTTTCAGTCTTCCGTTGAGTCACTGCTGCTTATGTAAGCTCTGAATTTGACTCTCTTTCTTAAGGCTACATTATGGAAGTTTAAATCTTAAATAATCCCTTGTCTGCTGGGACTACCTGCTTCTGATACGGAGGAGGAATTCAACTCGCCTTTCTTGTGTTATTGTGCTAACAGAAATTCTCTCTTGATCCTGTAGTCTTGCTCAAGAGGGAAGTCATCTTTTCTCTGGTTTCTTTATGTAGTTGCTAGTGCTGACTCGGGGCAGGAAGAGTTTCTCTAATCTTAGGCTTCCTCCAGAAACAAATAACTACCTTGTAACCCAGAAGGCCCTCTCACTCCAGTGGGGGAAGGTGAAGGGTCCCTGTTTCCATTTAATTCCAGGTTTCTCCATCATTGCCACGTTCCAGTTATGGGCTCCCATCCTGTCTGGGATGCTGCCCTTACTTGTTCTGTTCTGAAGCTAACTGAAATTGGAGTGTGTTTTTTGTTTGTTGGTTTGGGGTTTGGTTTTGGTTGGGTTTTTTTTTTTTTTTTAATCCTTTCAACACAGTGGTTTGGAATAATCTCACAGTTACTATGTTAAAGCTCAGAGTTTTTAAAGTGGTTGCTGAAGGATGTGGCATTCTCCTAGGTAAATACCACACCCCACTAAATAGCAGTGCCTATCACATGTTGACACTTGCATTCCATTGCAAAGGGTGGGCCGTGTTTGAACAGTGGCGTACATGATGGGTGAAGCAGTAACTGCAAATTCTTCCTTAGAGGAAAATGAGGGTGTGAGTTTGGAGGAGACAAGGGAGGAGAGGAGTGACGGAGTGCTGGACTTTGTCTTGTGATAGATTAGAAGAGCAGATGGCAAACTGTTACCAGTGTATGTCTGGTCTGTTTTTTTACATGACATATTTTTCTACTCTGATAGTCCTTTTCCCTTAACTCTATATTGCTGCTTATTTAAGTACTTGAATGCCTTATTTGAGTGCCTCTAATTTAGTTCACAAGCATTAATTACTTAAATTGTTCAACAGTGTTCTGAAGTGGAGGTATTGCAGCCTGCAGTTGTGGGAACTGGAGCAGAGAAAGGGCATGTGCCTGGACCCAGATCCTATACTGAAGCAGTGGAGTTTGCTCAGATCTTTTGCAAATGAGTGTCTCAAATTTTAGAATGTTAGAAGCTGAATTGTCATGGTAGGAAAGAAAAAAGTTATGTTAAAAATAAATACTTGTCAGTAACTTCTTTATATGTATGTGCATATGTACATGCACGTGTACAGTAATTTCAGAAATCCTGATTTGCAGACAAGTGTTGGTGTGAGGGACTCAGTTTTTTGAATGAATGTTTTAATACTTCTTAGGAAATGGAAATGAAGCACAGAAAGGGTTTGTGTAACTTTCTTCACTGTCCTGCAGGACATAAGTATCTTTAGACCACTGATGATGAACCAACCATCTTGGTGCTTGTGACTAAACTTTGAAAGTGGCAGGTGTCTCCTGTGACTGAGCTAGACCACAATTTTACAGGCATTTGTCAAGCCTGTTTGAAAACTTACCGATACCTCCAGAAAGCCGTTTTCTGGTATCTCACCTGAATGTTTTGGGTTTGTTGCAAATTAAAGCAATTTGTTCTTGTCCTTCCTGGTGGACATAGAGAACAATTGACTGCTGCTATAGTTATGAAAACTTGTTGTGTATTAGAAGACAGTTGCCATGCTTGGTCCTCTCAGGATAAACAAACACAATTCTTTCAGCCTCAGCAATACAATGTTTGTTATTCGTCCCTGAACTTTCCTCCAGTTTGTCAAAACTTCCATGGAATACTGACCGAAATAGAGCACAATCATCACAGATAACCTGTAGGTTCTTACAGCAACCTTAACTCTATCCTTGTGCTTCCTGTCCTTTCCTACAGGAAAAAATGAACTGTAGCACAGCAGTTCCACTGTTACAGCATTATGCTCCTTTCTGGCAGAATCTCAAAGGTACATGGGACGTGGCTTCTGGGGCCCTTACAGAGGGTACGTTGAAAGCATGGTAAGCTTTCAATGTGTGTTCACTAATCCAAGCTGCTAGGGATAGGGAGAGAGGAGGCTTTGACCAGTTAATAGAAGACAATTTTGCAATTTCTGTCTGATGGTAGTGGTTTGTGGTGAATGGGGAAGTGCAATAAAGGATAAGCATTAAAATTTCCTTCACTTCTGTTTGTGTTCAGACTGGAGATTCTCCTGTGGCCACTGAATCACTGGGGTGTTAAACTGGCAGTGAGCCTAGCCCTGAACTGCTGGGCGTGCAGGATAGAGCTGTGTGTCTAGGTAGCAGTCTGCGCCACCTTAGCAGATAAGGTGAAGCGCATGCTCAGCTTCCTTTCCAAGTGCCTGGAGTTCACTCAGGGGAGATTAGCTTCTTGAAGTTATTTCCTGGCTTGTTGCCAGAACACGGTCTCTCTTGATGTTACTCAGAAGCTACATCTGATTTAAATGGGTTGGCACTTGTGGTAGTACATTTGGATTTGAGGTCATACGCAGTTCACAAGTGACACGTCTGTGCCTCAACACATTGTGCTTATGTTTTAGGCTGAAGCTATTCATTGGTTTATGCATAATGAAGTGTGAACGTGCTTGGGTTTTCAGTATTCCCAAATATTCATCCTGTTTGGTAATTCTGTGTCTTACCTAATAGGATGTTAGGCTTGTGTTTTCATTTAAAGAGTATTGTCTTTCTAGATGTCTCATTCTCATGACTGCTGATGTCAGTCAGACCCATGACAAGCAGAAGATAAATGGAAGATGGGCAGAGAATTCTCAAATTGCCAAACTGTGGCATAGGAAGTTTCTGAAGACTTAAACTGCAGTTGTTTTGGAGGTTAAGAAAAATTTCTTTCCTTCTGCTATGCCATCTGTTAAAGTGATGTTTGATTTACCACAAAATTGTTCTGGGTGATGGACAGCCTGGATAAATCTCAAATGTCTGGGCTCTGAAAGTGAGTCAATTTTCCTATAGTGAGGAACTTTCCATTTACTTCTTGGATAATTAGAATTCAGTTTCCAGCAGGACTGATGTTCTGGCAGAACCCTGGTAGGGGCAGAACCTCTTTGGTTCAGTTTTTCTGTGTTCAGTAGGGACAAGTGGCAGAGCTCCATCCTATTAGAGAACCAGTGTCTTTCATAGAAGAGCACGAGCTGCGAAGGTAGAGATAATGGCCATGTTTAATGCCTGCTATCAAAAGTAGACATTTCAGTATCCCTTGAAACAGAAAACGTTGATTCTTAATAAAATAAAGTCTGTCTTTCAGTCAACAGTATTGGCTTTTACAACATTTCTGTAAGAGTGAAGGAAACCCTTGTGACAGTTCAGCTTTAAAGCCATCTAATTCCTTGACTGTTTTGGCTTTTGGCCTGGGAATGACATAAAGGTTGTAGATATTTCACTTGATCAGAAACAAAATGCCAACATTGATTCCTGCAGAATAGTCAGCAGAATGCTGCTCTTAATGCTGTTTGCAGAAAGGCGAGCAATGCTTTCACTTCTCTGCGCTTCGTTTTCCTCTGATTTGGAGAGTGGGACTGCGCCTGGAATTACAAGTAGAATCCAACTGTGGAGTGAGACGTGGGATTTTGTGTTCCTAGTAATTCAGTCCGATACCGACCATCCGTTTCTCTTTCCTTCGCTTCTTCCTTTAGTCCAGACATAGTGAACGTCCAGCGAGCTGACCAAGTACCCTAAGGGGTAGCAAAGCCAAACCATGTATGCATCTCACTACATGGTGAGGCATGTCAGAGGAGAAAAGACAGGAACCTGAGGCTTCTGTCTTGCAGTGTTGTTTCTGCTTATTGCATTAAGTGTTTCTTGTGACTCTGAAGATTTAGCCCAGCCCATCTTGAGTGTGGTACAAACAGGAAACGAGAACCCTGCAGCCAGAGGATACACCTGCCAAACACTGGGTGAGCAGCTGTGGCCCTCACCCGCGGCTGAGTGCAAAACCGGAAGCGTCAAGGGCTAAGTACAGGCTGAGCACCGTTTATTCTCAAAGGTTTGGAGGCTGGATGGTGAAAGAGAGGGAGGGAGAGATGAAGGTGTAGTCACAGTTTGCCTGGCAGTCTGATGAGAGGTGCTGATCAGGAAGCCGATCCTGTAACGTGTAAACTGCCATTCTTAGGAGTGTGTGTTCTCCCTTGCTGTTGATCATCAGTCTTACAGCTCCAGCTGGCACTCGTACACCACAGGAAGATCAACGGTGTGACAAAGCAGAGAGTGTTAGTTCCCTTGGGGACTGAAGCAGATATAAGGATGGTCAAGGCTCCCAAGGTGTGGCGTGTGGAGATTGCTCAGTGATTTCCTTGATCAGGGACATGGTTCCACTGTTTGTATTCTTTGAGTGACAGCTGACAGCATTTGAAGTAACGTAGCTGCCCTGGCAGAAGGCCAGTTGCAGTGATTTGGCCGAATTATCAGTTGATGTTGGTTGGCATAGCACCTCTGACAGTCTGAAGAATGATGCCGTTGTGTATCAGGTCAGGGCACAGACTTTTTAAAGCTAGTGCTCAAATCTCCAGACTCTGGGCTGGGCTATCCATTTATGTGAGTTATAGAGAAGCATTTTGATTCTGGCCCTAAATACCTTTTTGTGTAGGGATGAACAATCACTACTGTGCGAACTAGTGTTTGTGTGCATCAGGAACCTGTTTAATGCCCAGGGACAAGAGAAGATGAAATGTGGTAATAACGGGGATAAGTCAGTTGCTGTAAGAGCTTCACCCTATCTTGGGAGCTGAATCAAGTGTTGCACGCGAAAACTTAGTAATAAAAGTTTGTGTGAGGGTTTGCTCACGTACTCCTGTCAGAGCTTGCTTGGGGAGCATTCTTCTTGTTGACTTGCTCTTTCACCTCCCACCCATTGAGATCTTTGTCTCCATTTGTGATTCATGTCTGATTCAGCCAAGTGGGTAGTAGACTTGGCAGCAAGAATCTCCTTAGTTTGAGGATTCCAGAAATCTTTAATAAGGGGCAAAAGCACAGAAACTGGCTGCTGAAAGTATAAAGTAAGTGCCTTATATGACAGATTAAGTGATTTTTTTTTATTATTATTTGGGGCATTTTTGTTTTATCTGTGGTCAGATCTTTCACCTTGCTTCCCTACATAGAGCCTTTGTGGATATTTAAGTTACATATCTCCCAACAAATAGGGGAAAAATGACATGTATGCCTCGCTTTCTCCACTGCAGTGCGATGCCTTGTTAGGTCTTCTAAGTTTCTTCAAATGCCAAATGATCCCAAGCCTAGGGGCTGTTATAGTCTGGACAAGTTAAAAAAAAAAAAGTCATGAAATTTTGTTCGACTGCAATGAAAAGTTTTTACTAGCTGCTTTAGATGTTTTAGAAGTGTGCGTATGTGTGTATGTATTCCTGTATATATTATTAGAAGAAAAAACAAGGATAATTATAATTTGCTTATATTGGGCATAAAAATGGCTGCTGTTCCAGGATCTTGGATCTGACCAAGTCAACTGCCTGCCTCTTTCAGATCTGCAAAGACAACTAGACTCAAACTGAAAGAACTCAAAACTAGAATCCCTCCGTAGGCAAATTCTGTGAATGTAGCCGGAAAAAGACCATGTTGCTCAGCAACTCTCACTGTCTTTTAATTTTTGTCTTTTATATAACATCACTCAAATCCCCAGATCTTTCCGTGAGATGAAACCGTATGGATGGCTGTCCCAGAGCTGCACTCCCTTGTAAATATGAAATAACTAATAACCTTTGAAGTTGGCTGCTGTAAAGCTGCACCCATGGTTTAGGGGGAAAAGCCATGCACTCAGTGGTTTTGGGAAAATTATGCTGATAACAGCTTCTTTTTGTAGAATATTGTGATTTTGACAAAGCAGTAGATTGTTTGTTAAAGTGTGATTTTTTTTTTTTTTTTAAATGGGTTGTAATTACAATACTGTAGTTATTGATTACATTCCCACGGAGAGAGAAGCATATCTAATTACAGGGAATTAAATTAGGCTAGTAATTGTCTTGGTTGTGGCCTACTCAAAGCGATTTTTATGGAATCTTTTTATGGTAATGGCAGGTAGTGGCTGCATTGACACAGATGAAAGCAAAGTTTGTTTGGACCAGGCTTAGTTGATTAGAATAATACGGTTAGTAGCTTTGGACCTACATTGAAATTCTTTGTGCAGGTCCAATATGTCAGATCAAAGCCAATCCCAATAAAGTGACAAACAATACTGAAAATGGTGAGCAAATCTGAATATGTTAATTTCATTTTCCAAAAGGAATTAAATAATTGAGTAAAATGGCGTAAAGAATTCAGAAAACACACTAGCTTTCAAGGTGGTTTATTTCAGTTTATTAAAACTAAGGTAAATACAACGGTCAAGGATTTTGTAGATAAAATTAACTCATAGGGTTTTAAAAACACTTTATTGAGTTATGTCAACATATGTACTATAAAAAGTAAAACTGAAACAATAATAAAACTATAAAACATACACAGAGTTTAGAAGGAACAAATATTAACAGAGAGCTATTTGTAGGACTAGACCCTACCACCTGCTCACACTGATACTTAATGACAGCTCTGTGAATAATCTTACTCAGAGAGTAATATGGGTGCTCGTGTGTGACCCAGAAAGGAAGAAGAAAGAGAAGGGGGGTGAGAGGGGAGAATCACAGCAGAAAGGTGAGCCACTGCAGAATGACTAATACTGTGCATGGATCAGTCATAACTGATACCCGGATTCGTAATGCTTAGTGTTAGCTTGTAGAGGGCAGTTCCAGCTAATGGTCTGATGGGTTCCTAGATGTTACTTTTCCTGTTGCTGTTGTTCTGGTTACTGTGTCCCGAAAGAGCCAACTCCCATCACCTTCTCACGTGCTTGCGGATTTGCACTGCGTTGGCCAAGATTGCCGGGCAAGGTATCACTCAGTGCTTTTGCATTTTGGGCACATGGCTCTTACAGAATTATTTTGAAACACGTGTAGTAACTTTTTGATAATTATAGTTTTCTGTACTCCTTGCAAGTCCCTGAGGAGGAACCTTGTTCCTTCTAGGAGTTAGTGAGACACAGAGTAGGCAGTGGTAACCAGCATTACAGATCAGATTTCAGCCCCCATGTCCTGGAGTGGCAGAATTTAGCCTAAATGATGTAAAGACTTTAAGAGAACAGTAGGTTGTGATGACTGACAATTAAGTACTCTTTCTTAAAGCCTTTTAGGGAAAGAAAAAAAATTACAAAGAAATTTCTCACTATCCTTTTGTTTCTTGCTGTCATAATAGCTCTCTGTAGGCTTGCGTAGGCTTTGTGCTAGTGCACAAAAAAAGACAACAGGATCTTGGATAAAGAAACTGCTGAAATTTTCCTGGAAAAAGGATTCAAGGGTCATTGTTTACTATAGTCTATGAAAATTTACCAGCTTAGGCAAGAAACTACTTCTCCACTTTGCTGCTGATGGAAGAATGAACTTCTTTAGGGACCCTATCAATTTATGTTACATTTCAGTGTACTTTTGTTCTTTAACTCACTATAGTTTCAAGTAACACGCTAGGATTGTTAAAATTGATGCATTTTTTTTTCCCTTGAAGAAAAGGTTTTTCTTATTCCCCCGCTCCCTCAATACTTAGTAGTTTAGATGTGATTGCTTCACTTAGGACTGAATTCTGCAAGTCCCTATGTGTGTTACCTGTTTGTCAGTACTTGCCTGAGGGTAGTTACATGTGTTTGTGTTCACAGAACCAAGATCTTTGTTTTCATTTTACCCTTAAGTAAGGGAGAGATTTTATTTATTTTTCCACAGAACAGCAGAGGAAGGTTCAGGTCCCTATCCCCAGTTGCCCTTAGCAGTCTGAGTTGCTTTCCTGTTCCTGAGGGATTCAGCATATGCTCAGAGAGAGATTTCAGTTGTTCTAGAATGGCTGTAAAACAACAGCAACCAAAAAAATCCCACCCAGTTCAGGGAGTCTGCATGAATCTGTTCAGTGAGCTTGGTTGTTAGGATGTTACAGCCCTTGTCCGGAAATGTTGGGAGGGTTTAAGGAAAGCCTGGTAGTTCCTGGGGATTAATTCTTGGGGACAGCGAGGCCTGAGCCAAAACCTTTTAAAATGGATGAAGCACCTCCCAGTGAGTTCAGTGGGTTTTCCTCAGCCAAGTCCTACTGGTGTATTTGGGCAGGATCATCATGGCTGTGCTTCTGCATACTAGTAATGTATGAAGTTGTGCTCTCGCCATGAGAAAAGTCCTGGAGAAGCCATGAGAAAAGTCCTGGAGAAAGCTGTGCCCACAGGAACCAGTGGCTCTCAGTTGCTGTTTGTCTTTGCTGTTTCTTAATGGATAGACATGATGGTAACAGCTACCTTTATCCAGGGTTGAATAGAATGAGAGTTCCTCATGTGGCCAGCATCTTGTTCATATACTGCTGCTAACACAGAGCAAGCCTGCCACGTCTGCTGCATGGATGTATGCTTCTCTTCAGTGCTGTGCTTCAAATTCAGAAGAGTGATTCAACAGATAACACAGATCAATGTCAGATACCAAGCCCCAATCCTCTGCATGCATTGTAGCTGCATTGCGGGAATCGATTCTCCCATTCTCTTCCCCTGAACTTTTGTTCATGCTACCAGGAACACAGTTCCAGTGGCACAGCCTGTCATGCAGGCTGACCCACTGGCAGGAAAATAGCTTTCCCCTCTTTAGCATCCCACACCTTTTATTGCTTAGGGAGATATATATAGTGTGTCAGTTACAGTTCACATTGAGTAACTTACATGCTGAATCTAAGAATGTTAATATTTCTAATGTTTGCTTCTTGGCCCTTTTGGAATGGTTTCCTTTTTCCTATTGGAAAACTCTTGAGTATATTGATCTCAAGAGGCATATAGAACAGCATTGGTGATGTCAGTGGCATCTGATTCAGGCAATCGTGATACAGAGATATCTGAGTTTTTCCTGAATGTATGTGAGTAGCATACACTGGCTGGGAATCTAGAAGAAATGAGGGCTTGGCTAAGCCCAGGCAGATCAAGGAAGACTGAGCAGCAATCTAGAAGAAACAGGGACTGAGGGAGGTATGGACTGCAATTACAGATGGGCAGTCCTCTTTGCCATTGCAGCATAAAGCAGTGATTTGAAAAGCACATAATACCACTGCTAACAAAGAGGAAGAGATCTTGCTTTAGAAATAGAAGTGAGAAAGATTCCTCCTACAGCAGGCACACAAAGTTTTCATCCTCCTACTCACACCACTGCTCCAACAGCATGCAGCCCTGTTTGTATCTCGGCAATTTGCATCCTGGTTTGAGTGAGCTGGGAGACTGGAAGTTGTGGTAGGGGGAAGTGCAACTGCTGAACTCCTGCTGATGGCAGCATGCCTCGCGGCATGGGTCTGGAAGCAATCCTTTCCCTCCTATCTTGAGCCTCAAGCTTTCCCTGTCTCGAGGCGATAAAAGGTTTGTGAAGAGATTACTTAAAATAAAAAAAAAAAATTGTCAGTGTCTGCTTATTGGGTGAGTAGCTTAAACATACTCATCCGAGGCAGCTGTAACCTAAGNCACACAAAGTTTTCATCCTCCTACTCACACCACTGCTCCAACAGCATGCAGCCCTGTTTGTATCTCGGCAATTTGCATCCTGGTTTGAGTGAGCTGGGAGACTGGAAGTTGTGGTAGGGGGAAGTGCAACTGCTGAACTCCTGCTGATGGCAGCATGCCTCACGGCATGGGTCTGGAAGCAATCCTTTCCCTCCTATCTTGAGCCTCAAGCTTTCCCTGTCTCGAGGCGATAAAAGGTTTGTGAAGAGATTACTTAAAATAAAAAAAAAAAATTGTCAGTGTCTGCTTATTGGGTGAGTAGCTTAAACATACTCATCCGAGGCAGCTGTAACCTAAGCAGCAAACTCCACTTGAGCCGGGGCTGAATTTGACCCATTGTCTCTCCTTCACACCCACAGTACAAATAAAAGCTGCAGCTTCTTAGGGCTAGGTGGGAGGGAGGAGGCAGGAAAGCCACTGGAGTGTGGTGTTGCATTGACAGTTGATGTGCATTCCTTGAAAACCTGTGCTTCTCATCACTTCTGGATATAGCAGTATGACAAGTCATTGGGAGACTGGATGCAGTTTGTTAGGAGTGGGACATTGTGGTTAGTATGGGATCTTTATGGGAGAGTTACGGAGCTGATAATCCCTGGGTAATCCCTGATTAGGGGATAGGGAAAAAGCAGTGTTACCCTGAAAACTGGGCTGGAATCTTCAAAAACTAAATCTTTGCCAGGAGTTACATTCAAAGGGGTAATTTTAATTCAGAATGATGTTTACTTTCAACTGTTCTTTAAATAATTTAGGGCTGTGTCCCTCTGGAGTAGAAACGGCAGAGTAGACTGAAGGGCTTCTGCTATCAGTTAATCTGGCAAATAGACTATACAGAAGTAATTTATCTTTGCTACTTTAATAACAATATTTACGTTGCACCTTCCTCTAGAAGGAAGCTATGGACATTTAAGTGGTGTATGAGAATCTCTCTCATCCTCACTAAACAGCAGCTAGCTCTGTGACAGGGCCAAGTCACTGTTTAGCACTGCAAGGTTGCAGTTTGGAACGATTTAAGGCAAATAATACAGAATATGAAATCCAAATAATAAAGAATATGAAAGGGTCATTTAAACCTGCAGAAGGTGTTTATGAAACTGGAGTTTAGCTAGAGCTAGTGACATCTAGGAGTTGCAGTAAGTGCACCTGAGTCTTCATGAATCTCAGATATCCAGGATTTTTTTTGGATGTCTTGTCTCACTGGCACAGTGTGTTTTCAGAAGTATTACTGCTGCATGGGGCACTTTTGCCACCGAGAGTGACTTCATTTCAGCTTGAACTGTGTTCAAAACCAAAATAAGTTCAATAGGAAGAAGCAGTCTTATTGATACATCTAAGATAGCCACAGAGTTTTGCCTTCACACGATGACCAACATTGCTGGAGGATACCTCACAAGACATGGGATGTAAGTGAACAAGTTTGGGGGAGGGTGGCCAAGTCAGTATGTGATCTGGAGAGCTACTTTTTGTGTGTGTATCATCACCTGCAATTTCACTTTTTGCATTTTTCACTACTGTAGAAGTATAGTGCAGAAGACAATAAAAATCAGGTATCCTAAGCACCTAAATTGCCAGATCAATATCCCTGCTAGAGAAGACATGGTTGTTTTGAAGGTGGATTTTTCAGCTGTCAAGCAATGACATAAACTCGTTTTTGGTGAAATCAGTGCCTCCCATTGATTTTGGTGAATCCCAGTTAGGCCATCGATAAGCACTTCTGTAAATGCAGCCTAATCCCCAGCTATACTCGATCTCAGCAAAAAACCCTCAGCACAAAATTGTCATGCACAAGCATTGTGCAGCTCCATTTTTTTCTCCAGCAGGGTGTCGTGTTTCAGAGACAGAAGAAATGACTCTGCTGTCCTTGTTTGTAAAGCACTTTGGGATCCCTCAGAGTGTAACATGATCGTGAGTGGGCTGTGGTTCTCTCCCACCCAGTTTCAGTTCCAGAGCAGAAGACTTTTTTTCACTTTCTATCTTTTTTTTTTTTTCCCTTTGTGCCTTTGCGCCAGAGCACTCAGCTGTTTGCGAGCAGCTGTGCTGTTTCCCTGTCTGCCTGCAGCAGTACCCAGACAGCTGCACTGTGCGGCAGCCAAAGGTGGGCAGAGCAATGCCCAGCTTTGTTAAAAAGTAACGAGATTGGGAAAGAGAGGAGTGAGCAAGAAAATCCGTGAGGGGGAGTAGGTTCTACAGCACACTGTCAGTGGGTGCTGCGGGACCTGCGTGACCTCCATGTCCAACTAGAGATGCATTTTCTGTGCATCCGTCCCAGTAATGCTCACCTGCTGACTTGGAGAAAGCCGTTAATCACGAGGTGATACTGAAGTTCTCTGGGAAAGGAAGTATTGTTGATAGTGGCAAACAGCTTACGTTCTTACGGAAACTTAAACATGCATAAGCGCGTGTTCAGCATCTGCTGTCCGTGTATTGTGTGACTCAGACACAGAGCAGGTCAGGTGTGGCTAAGAACAGGCCCGTGACGTGCAGTATGACTTTTTTTTTTATTTCTTGCAGGCAGCTTTCTTGTGGATGGTAGGGCATTGTATTTAAATATTTGTCCATTCCTGGTTTTATGTGCATATTTTTCCAACGATGATCATAGTGTCTGTTTTGTGGTTCCACGTTGGAGCACTTACAAATTAGTGAGGAGCGTTTCAATGTGCATGAAGTTATGTGGCAGGTTTGTGGGGTGTCAGGATTTCAGGTTTTGCCCAACTTAATGTTTCTTTTCTTTGTATTCCAGAAAAAGGCATGGCATACAATTAAAACCATGGTTAACCTACCAGTCATCAGCCCCTTCAAGAAACGCTATTCATGGGTGCAGCTGGCTGGGCATACAGGTGAGACATACCTTCCATATGTTTATCTCTGGAGTGGGGATAGCAGCAGCAGGGAAGACAGTGTTGCAGTGTTTCTCTGTTTCCTTCCTTCAGGTAAAAAGGAAACAGGCAGTATCACATAAATCTGTGAACTAGAATGCCTTTCGTTCATTTATGATGGGGATAGGGAAGGGAGAGTGATATACCTGAATAATGAGATGGGCAAGGAAGCAATAGTCAGGCTCTGGGGAAGAGCCGGGCTCCTGATGCATGCTTGTAAGGTGATCTATGTAGAATATGTGTTAGAGGGAAACAAGATGGACTGGGGAGTTGAAGCCCTAGTCCATCTGTTGCTGTTGGTTGTGGTATGGGATGATCTTTCTTGGCTGAGTAGCCATTACAGTTCGCTAGTGGGAAGGATTACTGTCTGTGCCTCAGCCCTGGCAAGGACAGTATTTCTAATACCAGCCCCAAACCCCTCATCTGAATGTAAGCCCTTGGGTGGAAAGCAAATCTGGTGAAAATTGGCTTGCTGACCAGGTGTTTACATCGTGAGTCTGTCATTGCTCAATGTATGAGTGCAAGGAGCAGCTCAGTTGGCTGGTTAGGTTTTGTGTCTGTAGAAGTTGCTTAAGTGTGCTCCTGATGTGGGCTTTGTTTCATTGGTAAGGCAAAAAAAGCCCCAGCAGGTTTGCTTCTCTTGTGCTTCATTTAATTCCTATGCAGCCCTTGTTTCTAAAGTGCTAGTGCGGGGTTTATTAGTACACATGTGGGCAGGCACCTACGCAGCATCGTGCTTTAATGCAGTACCTGAACCACCTCTTTGTATGCTAATGCATTAATATGGTGCACTTCAAAGCTGTGCGGAGAAATTTATTTAGTGCTAGAAATGGAGTAGCTGCATTTTGCACAGTGGCGTTGGTGGGGCTGACTTGTATCATGCAGAGTGCCAAAACAACCCAGTCTTACTGCAGTTTTTGTCACAGCGTGTATGGGGTTAGCTTGGTCTGTGTGGAGCAATGCCCTGGTTGTGTAATAATAACCCTTCTGGAGGCTTGTGTAGTAGGGTGGAAGATGAAGATTAAGAGGTTACTAGAAGCTGATGAGGAGAGATACTGCTCTGATTTGCTTTAGGTAGTTTTCTGTGATTGCATTTACTCCATCCTTTTTGCAGCTCTTGTTCTCTGATGTGACAAGTTGTTTCTAAACTAAAACCTGGGCCATCGTCACCCTCACCCTTAGTGCTGAGGCAATGCCAGTTCTAGGATTTGTCAGAGAAGAACCTGTTGGCAATGGCTGAAAGCTCCTGCTGTGATAGAAGTTGAGCGTTAGCCCCAGGATTAGTGAGGCTCCTACTTTGGTGCCTATTTTATGTCGTGTAGATTAAACGGTACTTCTGAATGAAACGTGTGTTTCTGTCAGATGTTATTGGCAGGTTGCAGGACAGGAGAGCGCCTGGACAGGAGACTCCAGACAGCTGGAGTCTAATTACTGCCAATCTTGGCCTGTGCAGGCTGTCATTTGTACTGGCTGCCATTCAGACACACAGCTGTGAAAAAACAATTGCACTACAGGCTGTACCTGTAGATTAGCAGGGCTCCGGAGAAGAGGCAGTACCTGGAGGTACACACATGCGCAGTCACAGCGTGTGTGTGTGTAGAAAGGGTAGTGCTTGGCTTCTGGCCTCTTGGTGGCTGTTTAATGATCACTGATTGACTGTACTGCCTCGGTATGTACACACTCAGCAGGTATACTCAGTGTGAGGATTAAGGACAAAGCCAACATTGGCAGTGTTATGCAGCTTTAAAATAGCCTGTCTGAAGATTAATGAATTCTGGCTCGTGACTTCTTCCTGTGCATTTTAGTAAGTGTAGTAGTGTTTAATATCCTAACAAAGAGTTTAGCGTAGGAAAAAAATGATGGCCTGGAGCAGCTGCACTCCTTTAAGCTATGAATTCTGGCATGGGAGCGTATCCAAACGGACTTTAACTGCCAACGGCCGTGTTTGTCCTGGGTGCTCTATTTTTATGGAAAACATGTTATCTTTTCTGGTCAGGAGAAACCTTTAATTGGTATAATGAGACTGAGGTAGGTGAAGCTGGAGTGGTGGGGGAAGGTATTTTTCTTTTTTTGCAGGTCAGTCTTCTCAGCATGTGTTTGATTTTCTTTTTTAGGGAGTTTCAAGGCAGCTGATAGTGGCAAGATTCTCAAACGCTTCTCAGAGAATGAAAAGGAGTGTTTTGAGCGATTGATGAAAGACCCGCTACGCTCCTGCGTGCCTTGCTTCCATGGTGTGGTGGAGAGAGATGGCGAGAGCTATATTCAGCTGGATGACTTGCTTACTGATTTTGAAGGGCCTTGTGTGATGGACTGCAAGATGGGGATCAGGTGGGGTACATGAAAGAAAAAGTGCTTTCTAACCCAAATGCATTTGAAGGGGAAGATGTGGTCATGCTCTGTCTGGAGGAGTTTGGTAACATTTTTGGAGCCTTGGGATTTAGTCCAGACAACCTGTTGTTGGTTTGGCAATCACCTTGGACAACCTGAGGAGAGGGTATGTCTCCGACACTGTTGCCTGATTGTACATGGATTCTGGAAACTAACTGGTCCAGAGCCTCAAAAGCTATCCACATCAAGAAATTTTCAGGGGTGATTTAAGACGAAGTTTCTCTGCAGTGGCCTGATAATACATGGGTAAAAAAATTACGTGATTTATTCACTGCCAGTTCATTTAATCTTTGTGTATGCAGTTATTCAAAAAAACCCCACAAAGAGTAAAATTGCCATCTCCAAATGTGAATGACTGAATAGCAGTCTGAAAGCCCATTTCCAGCGCTTGAATGAATCCTCACTGGTATTGATCTTTTCTGTAAAGAAACGAGTTGACCATCTGCTCGGGACTGCCCTGTGTTTTTCCCTACTCTGACATCTCCCTGATGCTATCACGTTGTTCTCCAGATTCTCACTCTCTTTTCCTCAAAAATTATATCTAAGCATAACAAATAGATGAGGAATCTGTTGAGAGCCAGGAGTAACAGTACAGAGAGATACGAACAAACTGTCATGGTAATCTTTTGGGTGCCAGCTCAGATGCTCAGGAGTTACTGTCATAAATGAGTTATTCAACTTACAGGAGTTGATTAGAGACAAGCCTTTTCAAATAGATGAAAAGTCTTAAATGATTTGTCAGCTACATCAGAGTAGAAATGTGTAGCACGGGTATGCCCGGAAGAAAGTGGAGAAGGATTTGCAGCACTACATATTTTATTCAACGTAGGTGACATTCTGGTAATGAGTGACAGCATCTCCTAAACACCAGCCTGGTTTACTACACTGTTATGGAGAAAGTACACTCCAGGCACCTGACAAAGTGCAAGCTGTAGGAGTGCGGTGGAGTGTAGAAAACATGGATAGTGCCTTTCTA
Organism: Steatornis caripensis; assembly: GCA_013398225.1. NCBI lineage: Eukaryota > Metazoa > Chordata > Aves > Caprimulgiformes > Steatornithidae > Steatornis > Steatornis caripensis. The sequence goes on along the minus strand of VZSC01008163.1, from coordinate 274,205 downwards.
ATGTTTACTAGATGAACTGGTTGAGTGATAACAGCAAAATGTGGAAGGTTTGTCACCCTTTGCCTTCCTGTTCTTAGTTACCTCTTCTGGTTTGGAACTGCTCAGATAATCTGCTTTACTCTTTAATTTTTACTATATGAAGAGTGATTCTGTCTTTCACTGTGATGCATTAAGTAAAACCTTAATTGCTTTCTGAGGCCTAAAAAAAATCACACATGACTGATGTTGTGTTTTTTGAGGAGTGAGAAGACAGGAAGACACTAGCAGCCCTATTTGCTTTTGATTTCATTGTAAGTGACGTCTCCTAACTGTCCTCTGAAAATACAGTTCTATTTCATGGCACAGTAGGAATTCAGCTTTCTCCCATTCTGTAAGCAGGACATAACAACAACCTGTAACAGTAAGTAAAGGTATAGTTAGAACAAGAAGTGAATGACACAATTTCCAATTCCTGTGGCAGTTCCACTAAATATGCCCGTGCAGTCATTAGTCTGTGTCTTTAGTTTCCCCATATGCAAAACGGGTAATGATAACACTTACTTTCCTGGTCCACATTTCTTGAGGCCAGTTTGTAAGTTGTAAAAAGAAATGTTCAAGGAGTCCTTACAGTTTTGTTGGGATGTGATGTTTTTGCAGGACATATCTGGAGGAAGAGTTGACTAAGGCCCGTGAGAAACCAAAGCTGCGTAAGGACATGTACAAGAAAATGATTGAAGTGGATCCTCTTGCTCCTACAGCTGAAGAGAATGCCCAGCATGCTGTCACCAAACCCCGATACATGCAGTGGAGGGAAACCATCAGCTCTAGTGCCAACCTGGGCTTCAGGATTGAAGGGATTAAGGTAATAGTTTCACTTCTGCCTGTTCTTGGAGACTGAACGTTGTTTGATTTGTTGATTAATCAAAAAGGTAGTGCACATCAGTAGCCATGTTTTCCAAAGGATTATGTATAAGTGCACTAATTGAGACCACAGATCTCAGTGTACTGTGGTTTTAAAGCATCCATGGTAATTACAGCAGAGTAGTGTCAATGAAGTTAAGCATCAAATGCACATCAGCTATACTTGGTTCAACACAGAGACACTGCAGGAGGGACTCAAGCAGGTACACTGTGTAGATAGAATGAAAATGAGACTGTTCTAATGAAGAATTCAGAACTGAGGAAATAACCGCCTCTCTCCATGCAATTACTTTTTTTTTATCCAGGAACTACACATGTTTATTCCAAGTGAATCACAGTAAAGTGTTTTTATTCCCGTTATGTTTATTTGCAAGGTGTGTTAAAAGCATTAGCTTAGATATTCTTGGGATCAAGGAAACCCCTTTTACATTTAAGTACATGGCACTGTCCGGTATAGGTGGAGCTGAAATAAAGCCAAAACAACCAAAACATAAATTTCTCCACCAACAAAGTCCATCTGCTGTTTTTGATGGATAAGTTTGTGCCCTTATACCATTCCTAGGATACTACCCTACAGCCACAGAAGAATCTTGGCAATTTTCTTTCTGACCCATTAATGCTTTATATTTGTTGTGCCCCATGGCCCCAGAAGCGCATTAGGGCCTACTCTCAGAGTATCAGCCCTCTGACTCACTGGCTTGAATGTCAACACTTGATGGAATCCAGAAGCGTGCTTTCTGCTTGCATAGGCCTGTCACAGCTAGCCTTAAACTAGTTTGCTTGGGTTTAGATAGTGGTGTACCTGTAGCAGCACAGAGCGTGGTGAGGGCTGCCCAAACCCACCCACACCCTGGATGCCCTGAAGCCCATGATGAGACAGCTATGAAGAAGTTATCATGGGTTACCCTGTGTGATTTCAGGATGTTCCCAGAGCATATACGTTCAATTTAGGTATGTTAGGACATTGTAAATTATAATCTGGATTAGTTTTGCTTCTGTTTCATAGTTCAGGCATGTAGGAAGAAGAAAGGGATAAAAGAGGGTGATGCTGACGAGCAGAGGCTCTTTAGACACCCCTTTCTTCCTTGCTTTCCTGTGTTGTCTTCTACCTTCCTCATTCACAGATTCTCCTGCTGTGGTACAGGAACTAGGGCTTCCAGCTCATGCTGTGCTGGCCCCCTGGTACGCTGTGCCACCCACTCCTGGCTGTTACACACAGGCATCCTCATGCAGGAACTGTCTGGGGGGTAGATGATCTGGCTCTAGTCCAGACACTTTCCAGTCGTACCCTTTAGCCATCTAACGATGTTATCAAGATACCTATTTTATTCCTATACCACTTAAGACTTTGGATGCTCTGTGTAATGGAATCAGAAACCCAGATGATCTTGAGACCTTTTACATATGTTCTTGGAAAGATAGTTGGTCAGTGTAGAAGACGTACAGATTTGTGTTGAGTCCTGGAGAGCGACTGATCCAAGGGAACACAGGGGAGCTCCAGTAAAACCTTCTGGCTTGTTCTTTGTGGTTTGGTTGGTTATCAGAGGTGGGTAGGAGCAGTATGGCACACAGACTGATATTTCCCTTTGTTGAGACAATGCTGTAACTGTGCAAAGCAGGACACAAATACTTAATCCTTGATTAAGCACAGAAAATGCTTTGGAGTACTGTAGTATGTCACCTTTTCCTCTATCTCTCTGTGCTGTTGTGAGGGATGTAGGTATCATTCTCTTCTTTTTTTTTTTTTTTTTTACATGGAGAAATGGTGACAGAAAGTGAGCTGTTCAAGCAATACAGCTAGTCCGTACTCCTTACACTGTTTGACTGTAGCTGAACTGTACATCCAGTCATGTAGATTTGCAGAAAAGCAAAGCCATGCTGTGCTGCAGAGATCCCCATTTTGAAAGGAGAGCCTCTGAGGATCAGTGGTGCCAGCTAGTGGTTGATGGGAAAGAGGGCTTGTTCTTCCTGAGTTCACTGATCACTCCTGGAGTTAGCTGAACAGGTATGTTGGGTTTGGTCATTCAGAAATATTCCTGCCCTGTGGCTGCTGGAGTAAGAAGTTGAAGCAAACAAAGTGAAATCATAGAAGCCCTTCTGTGAAGTGGTGGCTGGTAAATGAGATCTGATTCACCACATGCACTGCTCTGTCAGAGGGTACCTTTTCTCTATAGGTTGATCCATCTCTTTTCCTTGGCTTGCTTCCCTATCTCTGGAATCAAATCAGGTTCGTGTATGGGATTTGTCACTCTTCCTCCTATCAAAAATAGTTCGAACCTTTGGATTTCCTTATAGCTGGCACCTGAGAGTCTCCTGTGCCTGCCAGATTCAGAATGCAGGTTTCCTCTCTGGAAGAGGCTGTCTGAAGGCTGGGCATCACAAATGTTGTCTGTACAATACTAAGCTAATAGTTTTGGAGAGCAGAGATGCGTGGGGCTGAGAATCAGTATTTCTGGTTTCCCATTCTGTCACTGAATATCTGCACGGTTTGGGAAGTTACTTCCTCCTTTGTTGACATTCCTTTAGTTTTAGTTCTGGGATAGCTGTTTTCCCAGGAGGACATCAGATTTGATTGATAAATCTTTGTGAATCCATTTAGGTCACAACCTTAACCTAGAGCTCTTTAAGGGAAGTCTGCAGAGGAATCTGAGCAAGATCACATGAGTTAAGATAGGTAGCACTATTTTATGGAGCCACCAAACCTGCCCTCCTGTTAGCCATGTCACTGTCACATCTAATGAGAAGTGCTACAAGTGGCCCACTAGCTGCACTGTGCAATGGACCACTCTGCTGTTCAGGAATATATGTGGAGGCCTTGACAAAGGTGTGACTTCAAGGAGTGAGTCAGGCAATCGCCTCCTGGGGATGAGGTACATCCAGAGTTGTTGCAAGGACCTGGTATAGAATACAAGGGATGGTGCCATTCAAAATCTGGATGTTTACAGCAAGTAAAGACAGACAGCAGTTATGTTTTCTGTCAACCACTGCTAAGGAACAAAATCATGAAAGTGTTTCCATACAACAGAGAAGCAAGCAACTAGTCTGTCCAGACAAAAAAGAATGAAAAGGGAACACACTGCAGCTATTCCAGAACTTGCTCTGGGATTTCGGGCACGGGGATAAATTATTTTTAAAACAACCTTACTCCAGTGAAGAGGCACGAGGCGTCAGACTAAGTTCCAGATTTCTATGTGCTATTGACTATTATCATACATCAGATCGGATGGCTCCTAACTTTCACTGCCTACCTGCTGAACTTCTCTTGCATAACATCAGGCTGACATACCACACTTGTATCTGGCCTACAGCCTTGGAATAAAATTCTGTTTATTATCTGCTAGAAAGTCTGGTAGGTAGGAGGCTGTTCTGCACAGGTTTGCTGTTCAGTCAGTTCATTCTCTTGCATGATAAATCTGGAAATTTAGCATTATCAGATTTTTTTTTTTGTGTCTATACTAGGAGCCGAGTGCTGCTGTAGAGTAAATAGTGTTTCACCTGCTGAGACTGGAGCTGAATTTACCAGTTTTGCTGCAGTGACTTTTAACATGTAGGAGGGAAGACATTTTGATGACCTATGGATTTACTTTTATAATGGAAATGAGAGATTTCATTGTACTGATACAATGGAGAGGAATACAGTTTGATAATCCTGCAGGCTTTTAGTGGATACAAGCCACCAACTGCAGTAATTGCTGTATTTTACATGCATGTCCTAAAAGCTTGTATTTGTGTCTCTTGAAGCAAGAGGGATGTTCTTGGAGAAATGCGTATTCATATAGCCTGTGTTGACAGATATCCTGATTCATGCACCGCTCTAATTTACTTGTAGCTCCACAAGCACAAACTCGTCACTACTAGCAAATAAAAAGACTTTTTTTTTCAGTAGCAGGATGCTTCTCTACTGAGCCTTACATCTAGTGCTAAAATACTCTGAATTTCTCCAGCATCCAGTTGGATACAAGCATGCCCGCACTGCCCTTTGCCAAAATTCACACACCTGCTTTGTCACTGCTAGCATTTGTGTCACTGCTAGCACTGGAAATCCTGAGTTGTTCTTGTCTGCTACTAGCTTTTCATTCTGTGACTTATATCGGGGTATATTGGGAACTGAGTCTTAACCACAATTCTTTGACTTCTCTATTGAAAAACAAACAAACAAAACCCAAACAAAAAGAACTAGTAAAATTGGGTTTGAAAATGTCCCCTTGCAGTCACAGCCAGGGTTTGACTACGTCAAGCTAGGTGATAGGACAACCAAAGAGGTCACTGTGGCTTGCCCCATTGAACTTTGTACTGCTAGTACTGACATGAGAAAACACTCCTGCAAGCTGGTAATATCATGAGTTGTTTTTTTTTAACTGTACTCAACAGGAAATGAAGTGCCATTTAAAGTTATCCAATCAGCTTTTGTATCTCTTCTCCGTTTCTTGCTTGGTTTATCTGTTCTCTTCCTGTTCAGCTACTCAATTTTGTCTGGCTAGCAAGAGCTGAGCTATTGATGACTGAAGAGGATTGACTGATGAGGGGGATGATGTGTGCGTAGTATAAATCGTCCCTGTCTTTGTGCATTTTTGTGCAGAAGGCGGATGGAACATGTAACACAAACTTCAAAACTACGAAGACACAGGAGCAAGTTCTACAGGTTTTTGTGGAATTCATTGAGGGCAACACAACTATTCTGGTGAGTCTGAACTCTTTAGGTTCACTGATCTTTTGACCCAATGAACTTGTTTCAGGGCCATGCTTTCTCTGGTACGAGAAAAATGAATTAATCTACCAAGGAAGAAAATGGTTTTGACTTCCAGTCTCTCTCAGCAGATGGAACGGACATGGAGATGTGGTTGTCTGTGAGAAATTGTTGGCTGAGACTGGTTCTGTCAGCTCTTGCCATGAGCTCACCCTAAGTTCCTCAAGCTAGCAAAACATCAGTCAAGCTAAGTTAATGGCTTGCTGTCAGCTTTGACCATGGGTGCTAGATGCATCAGAGGGATGATGATGCCTAAGCAAGGATTGTGTTGGCAGGAGAACTTGTGACTTGGGAATTCAGTCTGGAGAGGATAAAACCAGAGCATGGGGGCAGGAAGTGAGATTGGTGGCTGGCTGTGTTCCTATGTGTGAGACTCGCCTCAAAGAGCAGTTCCTGTATGCTACTTCACGGGTAGCACGGCAGGCATGCGGTAGATGGCATAACATGTCTCTTGTCTTTGGAACTTCAAAGGATGCCGTAGTGTTTTGCTGCAGTGTAGAAGCTGTAATGAAGGCAGATTAGCCCTCCATGAGCAGCTTGCTTGGTAACACAGGGCAGCATTAAAAATGTATGCTAGAGCTTTATGCATTAAGTCTTGATTGATTCTTTTTTGTTTGTTTTGTTTTGTTTAATTCCTCCCCTGACATGGTTGGAGCTCCTCATCTCTCTAACACAATTTAATTCTCTTTTTGATCTGGAGAACAGAAAGGTTTTTAATTGCTTGAAACTTTTTTCTCTTTATTACAAAGTTTAAAAAAAAAAAAGAGATGCAGAAAGTCTCAGTGCATCCAAAGTAATGCAGATTAAGTAAGATTGGTGAATACATGCAGCAGAGAAACTCTAGTCTGTTCATTCACTGGGAAAGCCAGTTGAACTGTATTTTCAGATTGACTTTCAAATCATGAACTTGTTGTTTTGAAGGACCTCTAACCTAAATGATCTCTTCATTACGTTGACTCTTGTAAACAGAGTATATTCATTCTTTCTTTACTTAAGATGTTCATGGGTTGTTTTTTTTTTTTTCTCTCCTCTTCCTCCAGAAAAAATACCTCAAGCGTCTGCAGGAAATTCATATCATTCTTGAATCCTCAGACTTTTTCAAGCGACATGAGGTGAGCAGCGAGTGCAATGCTGTGGAGGTGCATTGCTGCTTCGTTTGGACATTCAGATTTACTTCAGAATAGCCTGCTGTATTAGTAGAAAGGAGTTTGTAGTAGAAGAAAACTAATACATGTTAACAACACAGATACCACAAAGCCTCCATGACAATGGTACAGAAGATGAAACCACTTGAGGAATAATAAATGCTCCCATCTTTATAACATCCCAGCACTTACAGCTCTGGACCGCTGCAGGGAATTGTCTATTAGTACCAGTATCCTGTGGTTTCTCTAATTGTGGTGTGTTCCAGTGGGAATCTTTACAGGGGAATGGTAATGTGGAGGCTTGCATTTGGTACAGTAGCATTTGGTTGTAGTTTGACAATGAAGGCTTTATTAGTTATACTGGATTTATGTTGAAACACTGCATAATTCTGCTCTATATGTTCTCCTTGTATGCTTTGCTGTGGAGAAAGCATCATTAGCATTGTAAGTTCTGCTTGTTACAGCTCAAGAGATTAGACATTTTAGCTTGTTGATTTCCTCTTGTAACTAGAGGCATTTTTTGTTAATGGTCATGGTCTTTCTTTGAAAGTAGTCACTGGCTTTTGCTGAATTGCTCAAATTGAGACCTGCTGCCAAGTAAGCTGGAGAACTGCTTTTACTCCCTTGGTCTGTTGGGTCCCTTTTCCCATCTGCACGCCCATTTATACGTTACTGATTGATATGGTTATGTAAATTGTCAATGTATAAGTGCAGCCCAGAAGTCTGTCAGGTCACAGGTGAAGAGGTCATCTTTTTAGGGGAAAGTGTTAAGTGATGGGGGAGAGCTAAAGATGTGTTTTTAACCACGTCATCTCAATCTGTCTTCCAGGTCGTTGGAAGTTCACTACTTTTTGTACATGATGGCAGTGGGAATGCCAATGTGTGGCTGATCGATTTTGGAAAGACCACCCTTCTCCCTGATGGGCAGACACTGGATCACAGGATCCCCTGGCAAGAAGGCAACAGGGAGGATGGGTACTTGTTGGGGTTGGACAATTTGATTGGCATCTTGGAAAGCATCACTGAAAGATGACTTGAGAATGGCACAAAACTTGCAGGGCTGCTCTGTAACTTTCTGCTCTACTGGGATCACTCAGTGAGAAGGAAACCTTTAACTCCCTCCAAACTCTTGAGGTCATCAGTGCAGAGGGAGCTGCATCCAGAACCCAGCAGTTAGTGATCAAAATGACTTTGCATCGGCCCTCTATGAACCTAAATAACTCCAGATTGGTCTGTATTGCACCAGCCTAACTTCAGACTGGTCCTCAGAGAATGAAGATCTCCATACTCAGGAATCACACCAGCATGAGTCAAGAGGTCTGCATGGTAAACCAGAATGATTCTGATTTCTGGCAAACAGACGGGACTCCAGATTACCTCTTAGTGAACAGAGCAAGTGCTTAGGGATTCAGGGTAGGAATAACAATTTTTCAGGGAACCGCACAGTTTTGAAACCAGCAGGAATGGGCTTTTCTCCCCTAAGTCCAAGTCTCCTTGCTCCTGTGTATGCTATAGGTTGGACCAGCAACTTCTGCTGCATTGCGTTACAGTGTGCACAAGGTGGAAATGGGTGATAATCACAAGAAACCTGGAGCGAAGGGAGACAGCAGTTTGTAGTGGCTGGATGTGGTAACTGCTGTTGACCATTCCTCCTTCCCTACTCTAGCCTCGATTCACTTCTATCCAAGAACAGCCTTTGCTTTTTATGTAGCCTCTCAGGAGATTACAAATATTCTAGGGAGAGAATAGCAGCCTGTTGTCTCCAAAAACATTTGACTTTCAGACTGGGTGGCCTGTTGGAAAAGTGCCTACCTAGCTTGGCAAGTTTGGCCTCTTGCAGCTGAACTGCAGTTCTGAAAATCAGTAATGACTCTCGCACACAGACCAGGGAACTAAGGGGTTTTTTTTCAAGGCTTGTTTATTTTTAAAGGTAAAACCCCTATACACATGTACACGTATGCACGCAGTAGTAGCCAGCAACCCATGTGATCTCTTGAGGTCATGATTTGACTGTCTCCTAATGCACGTGACTTCTTGGCCATGTTCCTGTTCCCAAATACGATGCTGCCACTTAAGTGTTTAGACTGGCGCAGCAATCAGGAAGGTAATGTTTCTGCGTTCACAGCATTACACTAATGATGAGAGAATTCCTAGGCATCCTTCCTCCAAGGTATCAGCTGTTAACTCAGGGCAGTTTGGGGGAAGGAATGCCAATATATCACATCCCCTAATCCCCGACTGAAATCACGGGGCCATCTGCGGTTCATTCTTTTTTAGCTGTGGCCCAGGCACAGCCACAGAAAATTCACAGTGTTTAGGTTAAAATCAAGAAAGACTAAAGTGATTTCTTGTAATGGCTTCACATACCTTCTCTGTTGGTTGCCTCTAGTCACTTGAACAGTTCTTTAAATACTAGCAGTATAAATACTATCAGTATTCACATGTTCACTCACGTTCCAGGTTTTAACATTAATAACGTGATGATGCAGTTTTCAAAATGAGGACAAGACTTCTATTACTATTTGATTATTAATCCCCTTTCAACATCTAAAGCTAGTACTGCACATTGATCAGAAATTGTTGTCTTTTGCTGGTGTCCTGTGCTCAGGAGAAAGTCTGAGAACTTTAGGACATATGAAGGTGACTCTGTGCTTTGGGAAACTGCTATTTCAGTAATAATCATGATCATGAGCACAAAAAGACTGTAGAGTCCAGATCTGCAATGAAATCTATCTATAACATTTGTAATTAGAATTGCAGAGCCTAAAATAACTTCTAAAAGGAGTTACTTTAGATAACACACTACTGTACTAAGAGATCAGTCAGATTTAATGACTTTTTCATCACCTCTAAACAAAACAGCAGTATTAAAAATTGAAGCTTAGTTATGACCTAAAAGTTAAATGACATAGTGTGGGTGTTCTGTAGGAAGTATAGACATGTGGACACATTTCATCCTAAAACAGAAGTTGTTTGAAACTGGTAATTATTTTTGCAGTTCACTGTAAATTCAGAAGACTTCTGTGGCCTCCCAGAGCCTCTCTCAGCTTTATTTTCATGACAGTATGTTAATGAATTTTCCACTTAGATGTTTCAGAGGGTTTACAGCCACCCTTCAACAGAGAGCACAGATATTCTCATTCCAAATGCCTCCTAACTTTTGAACTGCTGTGAGATGGCGAACTAATCTGTGGTGAATTTCATACAATTTAAAAAAAAAAAAAAAAGGAAAAAAAAAGTCTTCCTCCTTTCCTGCAGCCAACAGGTAAGCCATTGGTTAGCAGTGCTTAAAGAGAATAGGAAATAAATCGATTTCACAGGGGAGGACTTTAATTAAACAATACCTTTTGTGTGAAACTGCAATTGCAAGTAGTCCTACCATAATAAAATAAATTAGAAAAGTTAGAAATGAGACTGTTGAGGTGATAGAATTCATTAGTGGTTTTCCTAATTAATCTTTAGAGTTAAGTTTTTTCTTCTGTTACCACATATGTGAATCTTTTGCACCAGTGTAACTTATTTTCTAGAGGGGAGATTTAGAGGGTGAAAGTTGATGCTCAAATGTCAGTTGAGAATTTGAGACAAACTTCTAGAATGACTGTCCAGTTCTAAAGGAGAACTAGAAGCAATGTGGTACCAGTAGCTTTAAAAAAAAACCAACTGCTGCTAGCACCTGGATGATTTGCAGTATGTGATCTTGAGGGAAAACATGGAGAATGATCCATTCCTCTGCAGTAGTTGAAAAGGTCAGGGGAAAAAAGAAAACCTCTGCTATAGCAGACCCTGGTCTGGAAGCTCATTCTAGATGATAAATAGTCCTAGCAAGTTAGTTTTGAAATGGCCCTTTGGCTTGCTAAGGAACTAGAAGGGAAGAAGCCACAATCTGCTGGTGGTGTTACGGGAAAGGAGAAAAGGAGGCAGCTTTTCATTAGCAAACTGCAAGTGTAGGGCTGCAACTGGGCACTGGAGCTCTAAGGGGCTGGAGGCTATAAGCTCATGAGCCAACTACCACAGGATAAGTTAGATAGATAGATAGATATACCTTGATTCACAGTGATGGCCCGGAGTGCCTGTCTGTGTACACTCACTTGCTAATGTGAGGAAGCAGCGTAGCCTTCTTTCACTATGGAGTAAGTTGCCTTGAATAAGCTTATACTTATCAGAGGGTCAACACGATGCCTTTGCACAGGCATGTAACATACATAGAAGAGCAGATGCATGATAACCAAGGTAGCTGTTCACATACAAGTCCAGAATGTAGTTCTTTAATGCCTCTGCTGAGATACTGCCTCCCTCCGGAGACACTGAGAGCACCTGTGTTTCTGCAGGATGGTAAGATACGCTGGCCCAGAGGCACTTTGGTGCTGAACAGCTGACTCTGACTTAGGCACCAACGTCTTTAAACTCACCAGTTAGATGCAGCAATGCTTACTGCTGTAGCTGCTGCATTCCTGTGTGAATCTAGCAGTAGGACTTCTCTCCCTCAGCTTTGTCAGTGACTTGGTTTTTTTGGCCTTGGACAACTATCCTAGGCTTCAGTTTTGTTCCCGTTTTACAAATGGGAATAGTATCTACTTACCTCACAGGAATGGTGAGGCTGTCTTCATTAGTGGTTGCAAGATTCTGTGAGATTCTTTGGAGGAAGGTGCAATATAGGAAGAAATGCACAAAGAGATACATCAGCTAAGTTTAACAGTGATGGGTGTTGGGGCCCCACAAGGATATACATTTGGATGAAATTTAACCAGTGGTAAAAATTAAATCCCTCTTAATTTTACAGGGGGAGGAAATCACTTAACATCTGATCCAGTTCCTGTGACAGGAAAAGATTTCAATGGGAGTTGGACCAAACCCTTAAGTATCTCAGAGGGCTCTTGCTATTTTTTTTAATTGCTGTTGTTATTATTTGTTATTCTTAAGGTACTGAGATCAAATGGCCTGTATCATCCACATGCATCCGTTCTGAACACTACAATGCAATGCTGACCATGGTCACTTTTGACATTGACTGTATTGGTTGAGTGTTTGTTACTCTGACGTGTGTATGCTACTAAATAAATGAAACTGAAGGAAAAAAGACATCCGCTGTGATTTGGTCACAGGAGAGTAATATCTTTTCTTCAAGAATTTCCTTAGGGAAGGGACAAAAACTATTTATTTCAGTGTTTCTTGTGCTTTTAGTCTTTAACATCTAGTAGTCTTTAACATCTAGTATTCCCTAAAACAAAACCAATTCTAAGACATCTAGAAGCTAACGTTAGAGCTTGGTTCCAAAACCCATTAGGTATGTTTGCTTTAGAACCTGATCCACACGAAGCTTCACAGCTTCCTTCAAGGTAAGCTCTGTCTCAAAAATCTGTTTTCATAGCCTGCAGTATATCAAAAAATTGTGCATCGAAAGGCACTTGGCAGACTCAGAGCAGTTAACTGTTCCACAGGGCAGTTTTGTGTGGCAGCAGGGAAGAAGCAGTCAACCCTCCAAAACCAGCAACACTTCTCAGCAAGAGAGAGCGTCCTCTTCCCTGTGTGTAAAGAGTACTTAGCAGAGAGGGAAACAAGTACACCATGAGTGTCTCTTTATTTTGTGTTGCAAATATAAAGTATACACTTGTCCAGCTTTAAATTGCATAGAAGCAGGCATGTTATCTACTTATGTACAGTAGTCACCCAGAAAGGTAAGTTGGCAAGAAGTGCTGCCATGGTCAGAGGTAACGACAAATGAAAAGCTATTCAACTAGATGAAAAAGTCATGTGACAAGATGGGAAGATGTAAGTGATGTCACGCCTAAGGTCTCTGCATCAGATTGAAAAGGGTAGGCAGCCAGGAGGAGGGAGCATGGCCATGTCTACAGGAGAAACTGTCTTGCAGAGCTCTGCAGGTCGAGGGTCTGAGGTCCGTGGTTGACACAGCTGTGGAGATGGAAAGACATTGGGGAAAACCATACTCCTAGCAGTAGTGTTTTCTTCTCTTTCAGGTAAGTCACGGGGAGGGTGGTGGAGGTAAAGTAAGTTACACTTGCAAAAGACCGTAATTATTTCATTAGACTTGCGAAACTTTCTTGGTGGACACCCACCCATTGGCTAATCAGTGGAGAACTTACATCAGGAAAAAGGTTAATAAGAGGGGGACACCTTAAATCTGAGCAGTTAAAAATTCTGTTTCTTTAAAGGGAAAATGAAGATACAAAACACTTGAGGAGAGAAAAGGTATCAAAGAAATTAGAAGCAAGAATATCAACAAATGTGAAAAGAAAGAGAAAGAAATTGAAATTGGCATTATTATTTCATCTTTAGTTATTCAGTCCCCTCTTTAAAATGTAGGTATGAGGTTGTATGAAGCAACATAAAGTACTAATACTGAGCCCAGAAGCAAAAAATACAACAACTACATACACAGATCTAAAAACAAGGTGGTAACATGTTAAAGACAGACACCCATCAGGAAGAGCAATTTATGATAATCCTGTAAATGGCTGATTCTCCAGTGGGGAAGTGTTGGAAGACTTTTCATGTGGATTAGAGGACTGAATTAATCCCAGATGTCCAGCTCACGTCATTCCTCTAAGAAACAAAATCAGGTTTGGGCTTTCAGTTGCCAAAGTAATCTAATTTTGACATTATGGGTTCAGCTCATTGGTTATGCACTAGAAGTGTCTCCTTAAAAAAAGTTTCACGCAAGTTATATTTTGAAATGGTAGCAATTGAGCACTATGAAATCTGTGATTGTATGAACAGTAAGCTTCAGTCTCACAATTGTAGGACTGAAGGTTGTAGTATATGTCATTGCGATTGTTATTTTTGGTTTTAGGTAATACGGTTTGGACAGCGTGTAGCAGTTCAGCACCACAACAGGAGCAATATTAGCAGTATTTCCTCCAGGATATTAATTAAAAATTAATTATCTGTGAGGGTTTTTAAAAAGCAGCTAAGAGATCAGATATGCACAGGAAAAACTGTTACAGGTCAAAGATTCATGGCAACTGTGGTGACAGAAGATAATTTGCCATTAGTTCCATTTGAGGGAGTTACGAGCTTATATAAAATTTAGGTTGCTAATGCAGAGTCTTTTAAAAGTCCCAGCTCTTTCTTTTAGTGCCCATTTGGTTTGTGCAGCTTCATGTTGTCTTGTTCCAAGACCCTGCATCTGGCTCCGTAAATCCCTGAGCTACATGCTGTTGTAAACCAGCAAAGTATGTCTAGGAAATAACGCTACATGCTCACTCTACTCTTACAGTTGCCCTTCAACACCCCGCTGTTGGTCACTCTTGGAGACAAGGGGCAGGATGGAGTTTTATTATGGCTCAGTGCAGCCTTGTCTATGCTCTTCCTGTAAATAAGTACCTTGACGCAGCTATTCAGTAAAAACAGGTATTTGTCCAAAGCGCTGGACAGAACAACTTAGATTTTATAAAATGAAGGCATAGCTGCAGCCGAGAATGCCTGTGGCATTGGTAATAGAGCTGTGCTTTTCTCTCACATCACTTTTCAGTGGCCTACCTAGTTTTATCGTTATTTGCCTTTCTAAATTTGTGAATTAATTACTAATGCATAAACCATAGGATTAATATAATCTGAAAGGTAAGGGTGTTGAAGACAAGCTGCTGTTATTCCAATCAGCTGAGAGTAGATGTATTTATTCTTGACCAGCATGTTCTAGAGGGGCCCAGCCTGAAACATGACCAAAAATGTTAGCCTCTGCAAGAGGAAAGAATGAGAACACTTCCTGCTAACTGGGCCTTCCTGCCTTGTCTAACTGAGCTGTAGCAGCTCCTGGACATAAGATAGGACAGGCAATGAGCTAAACACGAGAGAAGACAGACCGCTAAAGCAAAGGTGAAATGAAAAGAAGGACATGAGGGAAGGGCAACCATCTAGCTTCCTTGATCACTAAGCCCATCAGTCCCCACACCACTCCTGGAATTTGCCCACGCACAGAGGGACCCCTCGTGCTGACCATCTGTTATTCCACAACATGGATTTGGAATTATTTCTATACCACATGGGTCATTGTTGAAAGGTGGCCATCATCACTACTTGGGTCTGGAACTGACAGTATATAAAACTATTAATTCTAAAGCCAAAGGCCTAAAATTATAGGAAGCTTGGAACAGACAGAAAAAGTCAGACCAACAAAGGATAAACCTGGGCTGAAATTTCAGTCAAGATGGATTTAGACTCTTCAGGCTGTGCTTTTCTGTACCACATCCCAGAAGTGTCCAACCCTGAATGATGCAGAGGACAGGAAGTCGGTGTAGTCAAAGCAGACCCTCTCCTGCCAGCCCATAGCTTCAGACTGTACACGCAGCTGATTGATTGATGATTGCTAACCGTGAAGCTTGTACCAGACCATCTCTTCCCTCAGAAAGGAACCAGACAGAGCCTACATCCAACATCTCGCCATACAATTTGATTACACATGAAGGCAGCACATAATTTGCCACTGTAGGTTGGCAGCACAATATTCAGGGGTGGGATGAGGAGAAAATGCTTCCAAGACTCTTTAGCCTTAATCCAAACTAGTTACTTTTTCAGTCTCCGTATTTTGCAAGCTTTAACCAATAAACATCAGTTTAGACCCTAAGCAACAGAAGAAAGCCTTAGCAATGACCTGTCGAAACAACTACCTTTACCAGCAAGTCTATGCTTGCAAGGCAAGAAGAAATGATGACCTGCCCAAGTGTGTGAAGCCAAGTCATTATTTTAGCTTTCTCAAGTGGTTGAGCTATTCTACCTCCCTGTGTAATGGGCACTGTAAGGTACTGTTTGTATTAGGTTCTCCTTCACTGTGCCCCTCCCTTGCATTACTTTGTTTCTATCTCCCAGGAGTAGGTATTAAAACCAAGAACTCCAGTGTGCCAAATGCTAGATAGTTAACCAAGAACCTCAGCTTAATGCTTACCAACATACAGGAACTTACTGCTGAATATCAAAGTACTTACAAAAATGAAATTAATCTCAAGTAAAGTCCATTAAAAGACAGTCCATTTCTCATCACACCATGCAGCTCCCTAGTTCTTGAAAAACCACCTGCCCCTTCCACACCAGGAGCTCTGAGGAAAGCAACATCATGAGGCAAGCAGCACATTTCCTTCACTATTCAAAGGGATACTGTCAGCTCCATGAACTATTTTTGTTAATAGTAAATTTGTTTTCCTCTTCATTGCTTGTTTTCAAAGCACATGCTCAGAGGAGCCTGTATTTTTTTTTTTAAATCCTTCCTACTGTTCCAGTTTGAGCAGTACCTTCATTTTCACTTCCCCCCCTCCACACACAAGGTCTGCTAATAAAACAGATACAAATGTGGCTGCTATTTATTTACTTCCCTTACTGTGCCTCAGCATCGTTAGTAAGTCTACCAGGACTGTAAAAAGCTCTCAGGAATATAGCAGCCTTTGCAAGTTGGTTGCTGCTGGCACAGCATGTATTTTTGGTTTCTTCAGTCAGAAGTGCAACCTGTGTCGGTCATTATTTCCATCCAAATGCTCTGGTTGGATGGTAGGTCCATTTCTTTTCACCTGAGCAGATTGAGAAGTCCTTTCACCAAGTATTGTATTCTGAATCAGAGCAGCAAGGCCATTGTTCTCCATCTCTAAGCAGGTTCAGTGGAACACATTTGATGGACAGAGATAGAAATGCAACTGTCTTTAACAATCTGAGGATCCAGCAGGTAGGAAGAGGAAGCAGAACATTGCTGATGTTGAAACATCATCCATCTGAAGAAACTTAAATGGAGGAAGTAAGTGAAATAGGAAGCAGTCCTTCCAGACACACACGTTCCCTGACCTTTGGAAGAACCGTTTCAGTTACACTGGAGTAACACTCAGGTCATCTGACAAAGAGAGACCAGAGTCCCTCTCTCTCAATGTTTTCTCTGTTTTATAAAAAGGCTTGTCATCTCTATGCAGACTGGAGCTCCTTAGCACAGCTGCTCTGACCTCTGCCAAACGTGGTGGCTGGTGGTCAGTGCTATAGCACAGGTCATCATAAGCATAATTTACATTGCCACAGGGGAAAGTCTGGAGTTTCACCAGTTCAATCCCACTGATATCCAGGTGAGGGCAGTTGCTTCGACTTGGAGATGCTGGAGACGCCCGAGAGCTAGGAGAACTGCAATTCCCATCAAAGCCTGAATCTTCCCGCTCAGGAGTTGCTTTGAGCTTAGAGCTGGGACTAAAGTGACAGATGTTCTCTAGCGCCCAGGATCCATAGGTTGGGTTCCAAAGATTTTTTGTTTTGTTTTTAAGTCTATGAGTTGGTGGATTGCTGAGCTCTAGCTTGTGGTTCGAGGTCTGTTGGAACCAGGACCCGCTGTTGACATCACTGAGGCATGGCAGGCTGGGCCCTCGAGCAGTCTGGTTGCTCAGGTTATCCACCAGTAGCTCTTGTGGACATTGTGCAAGTTTGTGCCCAGCATGGTGGGAGTCCAGTGTTTTAGGCGTTGTCTGAGGTGTGAGAGAAGGGCTTACCAACAGGGGCACTATCCCACTGGAAATGTTTGGGCGCATGACCGTACTCCCTTCATCCTCTGGTGTGGGGTTGCACTCCATGGGCAGCTCAGTGTTGATCACATCAGGGTCCTGAAAAAGAGAGACAAGAAACTGTTACACCCTGAACACCCCCAGGATGACTGTCACATCTGCATTTAAAGAGAAATAGCTATGAGAGCAAAAAAGCTTTTGGCAGAGGCTGCCATCAGGTTTGGGCAGTATTCCTGCAAGTCGTACAAGGTGCCACCTGGATATCGCATGCTGCTAGGAGTTGCAAAAAATGCTCTCATTTACGTGCTTCCTTTGAGCAGAGGCTGTGCTTTATTGAAATCAGTGGCTAAGCTGGCTGGATCCAGGCCTAGTAGCTGTAAAACGCTACCAGATGCTGAACTCACCATTTCATTCCCCTCTTCCACCATATCAATTCAGCTGTGGCTTTTGAGCAACACGAGGCAAGGTCAGAATATGGACCTTGAAAGAAATTCTAAGTACTTTTCCATCAGAAAATGACAGACATTTCTACTGAACAAGCTGAGAGCATCCACTTGCACAGGAACTGTATAATCTCATTTTGGTTGGGCTGAAGATGGGAGAGTGAGGATGGATATTGGAAAACCCAAATGAGCACTTGAGCCCAGAGCACCACTACAACTGGGAAAGTAATTAGATCAGTCTGTCAGGACTCTTCACTTGTTCTGGGCACTAAAGCTAGTGCCTTTTGAAAGTTGGCATTCCATGGATTTATCATTCTCCTGGATACCAAAGACCAGTACCTGTGTGCAATACTTGATTCTTTCTAGGATGGTGGAGAAGTTTGGCCGATACTCTGGGCTGTGCTGCCAGCACTGTGTCATGATCCGGTACCTTAAAATAAGTTTAAAAAAAAAAGTATTGATCAAGGAACATAATTATGTAAAATGAGTTTCAAATGAAGTGATCATGGATCCAGAGGAACTGCACATGGCCCAAAGGACGACAGCAAAAGTGGACATATCATTCCTGCATCCTTGGGTCCCGAGCCATTAGGGACCCACTACTTAAAGCAAATCCTATAGTCCTCTAAGCTGTATAGAAGAGGCAGTGCCTCAAGAGACATTCAAAAATACCCACCTAGTACCGGGAGCAATCACCATTCCCTGACTAAAGGTGTCTAGTTGCTTTGTCTAACCCGTTTGATACCCACTATCCCTTGGCTTGTGGGAGTAAGGAAATACTTACACTGGTCCCGGACAGTTTTTTGGTGGATCCATTCTTCCTCCACTGGTGACAAATTCCAGCACTTCCTGATTGGTTTTGCAAGGGTAGGGCATGTAGCCTAGAGAAAAAATCTCCCAAAGAAGCACACCAAAGGACCTGTGTCAGAAACCAGCCAACAATACCGATTAGGTTTCATTTGTGCTCCACCAACCTGGCACGAAGCTGTGTAGGTAACACCACAGCAACAACCTTTCGAAGCTGTAGGCCAACCACAGGAACATGCAATTAGTGTGATTATGAGTCAACTTTTATATATATAAAAAAATCAATCAAAACCTTTGCTCAAGCTCCAAAACTAGCTTTGCAGAAGTTTCAAACTATTTGAATAACTCTAAAGCTGTTCTTTCTACTGCGTTCTTTATTTCTAGAGTAGAAAATGCTAGAGCACCCTTTGCTATGTATGGTCTAACAGAGAAGAACTGTTAGATTTGGCATGGAGATTCCTACCTCACCTGGGAAGACTCGAGATGTTTGAATCAGTGTTTGGTAACAGGATGCTCAAGAATAAAATCAAGTAAGAGACATCCAGTGAAACTGAAAGGCAGCAGCATTTATTTTTTCTCATGATATGGTTGTTCTCCTTTTTCACATCCACAGGTCAGTTAGGCAGTGCCACTGAAAATAATGTATGACTTGACTTAGACCCAGGGGAATCAAGAGGGTTCTGCCAGGACTTCATCAGTGTCAGAATTTTAGAGTCATCATTTGCTGCAAAGATGGAAGAAATTTCCAGTACACGCATGTTACTTATAATAGCCTATTACCGGAACTGTAGCACTTTCCTTCAAACTATTTAGTACTGGCTGCTTGCAGTTAGGCGCTGATAAGCAATCCCTTGTCTTCCGGCATCACTAACAACTTCAGGAAACTGGGTCAGTGTGGCATTTAAGGGAATGTCTCCGTACAGTATATTGAAGAATCTACTGTACAGAGAGAGAGAGGCGTTCTGAAGCAACTGGTCCCCCAGCACCTGTGCATGAATGTGCTACTGTTGAGGGCTGCTTATTTTAAAGAAAGATGAAGTTACATGAGGAATCAATGTATAAATATTGTTTCCTCAGCAATGAGCAAGGACTTCTGATTCAATCTGCTGTCATTTTATATACAACAGAAAAAAGTACACAAGACTAATCCTGAGTGGTACACAGAGAGTAATTTACAAGATATATAAGCAGGCCTCATCACTGATAGAAACTGAGTGGCAGATACTGAGGGCTGAGGGAAGTATCTGATGGTATTCGGCTTTTTAACAGACTTCTCTGGAATGAAAACTGCTTTCTCCTTTCACTTCTTCATTACCTTTATATCCTACTCCACATTTATGTATAGCAAATTTTTATTACCTCAATTTATGTTAGATTTTAAAATTCTTATTCAGATTTCTTTAGCCATGCTTCTACCGAATGCAGAGGGAAGACTTCTAATGTTTTTCTGGGAAGGTCTGACATTGTTCAAGGTTCCTGCTGAGCAGACATGTTTTCTTTGAGCAGTACACTTCTTGACCCTCATCACTGAGTAACAGAAGTGCTTAAAAGACATTTGTTACCAGGTATCAGTTTTGGAGGTGAAAATGCCCTCTAGAAAAGCTTCTGGTGGCATCCACTTGACAGGAAGCATGGCTCTTCCTCCCTTGCGGTAGTAACTTGCTCTGGGAAAGATAAAATGCAGTGAGAACGTCACACAGTCTGAAAGGGCTCAAGTATATAAAAGATCTTATCACCACAGCAACAGCAGCTGGGGATTGCATACAGCAATGGGGGCCAAGTGAGAAAAAAGAAGTGTCCTCAACACAAATAGTGCATTGAGGCAGTATTTTATACTCTCTTCACAACTAGGATGGAAGCTGAGGATGTTGTAGGTGCACAGCTGAAGACATAAAATTTGCTGATGCTTTGCACAGGATGCTGATGAAGCAAATCTTCTTGACACCATAAACTGAGAGTGATGGTTGTGGGATTTTTTTTTAATTTAAGATTATTTATGATCAACTAGCTAATAAATTTGCCTATGCTTGGTTTAGTGTCCACATGTGTTTGCAGTGTTCCCTGAGGCCCATTCTGGAATAAACACAGTTGAAGTGTATTGGCTAGCAGGCATAGATGTGTTAATTTACAGTCCGTTAACTCCAGTTAGTTAGCTAGTAATCAAATTCACACACATAATGGATGGTTCCACTGCTTCAGATTCCATGAGACAGTTCAAACCCATCAAGATTACTGAGTTATGCACAGGACTGAAATGGCCTTTCACTTACCTGTATATATCCCTGGCCATTCCAAAGTCACCAATCTTGGCTATTCGTTCTGCTCCAGTGCAGGTCAAAAGGCAATTCCTTGCAGCTATATCTCTT
>VZSC01008163.1:220348-253104 GCA_013398225.1 Steatornis caripensis | reverse complement strand
AGCTATATCTCTTAAAAAATAAATAAATTATTAATTCTAATTCTGAACTCTTAAGTAGCGAAAGGAATAAAGAAAGAATATTAGACTCAGTCCTGCAAGTCTTGGTTGAGTCATCTTTATGCAATGAGAAGAGCCTTATTAAAAATAAGAAATAATGCCAGTGACACTATCATTTTTATTAACCACAATTCTTAAACTGCATTTACATTACATTTTCTACTCAGTGTTTTCCAAACATTCCCTACTCCCATCGCCTTTCTCTAAGTCAGAAAACAGGGTCAGTGTCAGACCAGGGACAGATCCAACCTCTTTTGCTTCAACCACATTATGACAGATTACTTTCTTGCTCTACTTTTTTTTAAAGAGTTGCATCGCAGCAGTGTCTCCATCGGTTACAGATATGACGCTATTGGGTAGTCTTAGTAAACTGCTTGAAAAGTCAACGTAGGACCAGATTTGGTAAACTGTTGCTTTGTTGCTTCTGAGTATCTCCTGTGGAACCAAGCAAAACTACATATGGGAGCAGCCATTTACTATGTGCAGCTTTAGCTTGTGACAAACGGTAGTGATGACTGCAAGGCCAAGACTGAAGAATTTGCGTTCATTTTAAATAAGCATTCTGAAAAGGAACTCATTAAAAATCATACTACTGTGGGGGTCCTGTTGACTGCCAAGAAAAACAAGCTCCTTGAACAACTCATATGCTTCTTCCCACTGCCAGCCTTGAAAATCCCTCAGGATTTGGAAGTCAAGCTCAACTTTCTCTTCCACCACCAGTGACTCTTAGATGACAAGATGTGCTCTTAGTGACATCTCCACAACCCCACTACACTACCTTCTTGTCCCCCTAGGATACCTGTTACCTGTAATGATAACCTTCTTCCCTTCCCATACCGCTCTTAAGTAATACTGACATCACTAACAGAACCCGAACGAAGCTCCTTCTGTATTGATTTCCTGAATTGCTAAACCAAAATGAGCCCATTCCCAGGTTGCTTATACTAGAGATCTAAGAGTGCAAAAACTGACCCAGAGAGTTTTTTGAGTCATGTGCTGCTGTTGAAAGAGTCAAGCGCTGCTGTTGAAAGAGTCAAGCTCCGCTTTCTTCCATTTCTCTCCTGAAATGGTGATTGGTCTTGAGCAACAACAGCTTGCCTGTGCAATTGTTGACATAAATGTTAGAAGCCCTTTGTGATGACTGCTGGACTCAGTGACATACGATAAGAAAACCTGGGAACATCTGCCTGACAGGAGACGTGAAAATGGGTTTTATAAAACACTAGTGGAGAAAATTCCTGTTGAGTTTCTACTGGACTTCTTCGAGCACAAGCAAAAACTGGCTCTTATCATAAATTCAACAGATCAGGAGTTTGGGGGGAGTGGGTGGAGTTTGATGAAAGATATTACTATAAGAGTAAGGATTTTTAAAAAATGATGCTGTAGCCATTAACTCAGAAGTTTCCAATTAGAATACTGATCCGCTGATGTACTTAATAAGAAATCCAAGAGCAAAAACTTGTTGCATGCTCTTACTGCTCTTTTTTAACGACAGAAAACTCTAATCCTTTTTTCAAAGGAACTTATTTATTGTTCCAGTATAAAGGGGACTGAAAACTGTCTCAGATGTGCTAATCATAAAGCCACAACATATCCCGTATCTCAGTCTCATGGCTTTTCGCTACGATTGCTGCTTGCCACTTGTTTCCCTCAGTTTCTTCAGTCTCTGCCCACTCTTGCCTAGCTCTGCCTCTTTGCTCTGTGCAATGTCATGTGTATGTACATGTGCTTATGCTTGTGGGTCAATCAGTTGTCTACTTGCATAACTCCAGGCTGCATGCCGGTTTAGTTAAGAGTCTGTGTGACCCTCTTGTGTGCAGGCCTCTCCTTTCCTTTACACACAAGGGCTGAACTCTGTGCGAAGTTCATAGGAAGGAAGGAATTCAGTTTCATGCTATGCCTGGGAATATTATGAGCTGAAACAACTCTTAATTGAAAGAAAAGGAATCTAATATCCAACTGTGAATGTTAAAAGGCTACCTATAGTAACCTTTACCTCTTCTATAATATTTTATTGTTATTTGAAGCCTGCCATATCAATGGATTTTTGCTCTACAAAAGAGGAAAAGGAGGTATGAGGAGACAAATACAGGCTCCTCAAGACCACAGAGCAGGTCAGAGGCTGCGGTGGGAAGGAAGCCTTAACACTGTGGTTTTACCTTCTATTATCCCTGTTCTACCCTTCTCTGGCCATGGCTCAAATATGATGGGCTGTCCTGTGCTGCTGGGATAGGGAAAGCATTAAGTCAAGACAGGGAGATCAGAAGAGATGGTGCCTTACTGTCTTACAAGCTAACATAGAGTGACACTACCATCTAGTGGACTACAGGGCTAATCTCACATGTGTCTACACTGTAGGCACCTGAAAATCAACACTTGAAAACGGTCGTTGCGAAAAAGAAGGTTCCTTTCTTCCTAGCAGTACAAAGAGCAGTGCAGAACCTAACTCCTACCAAAACCCAGCGAGACCAGTCTGGGCATCTAAGCACAAGCCTGTATTGGTAGAGGAAATCTCTGTCTCCCTCCTGGAGATTAGTTCTGTCAAATCCACTGCAAATAGAAACTGTGTGAGCTTCGCACACCTTGCAATACATCAGAAGGGACTGTTTCTCCTCACCTGTGGATGAAGTGATTCTCTTCCAGATATTTACAGCCGCAGGCAATATCCCTAGCTATGTTCAGCAGGTCCTGCATTGTCAGAGTGGATGGTTGGTTCTGGAAAAGGACACACAGGAAACGGTAAGCAAAGAATAGTGGAGCAGAAGGTTATCCTTCAGGCAGGGGATACTGAGAGGGGCAGAAGAAGGGAAAGGGAGAGACGTACACACAGGGTGGGGGAAGGGTTAACTGAGTCAGGAGCAAAGAGGAACGTAAGCAGATCAAAGTAAAGAGTTAGAAAATGAGTAAACTCTTCTTTAAGCCAAAAAACTTCCAGAAGATTTCACTTCTCCTTAGCACAGAGCATGAGTGCAAGCTGGTGAGAGATTTGTGGCCTAGCCTGAATAGCCAAGTAAAGGGGGTGGGAGAGAACTATTCCCTACTGGTGTTGGACTTTGTGAAAACAAGAGACAAGCAGGTTTAAAAGGTGAGGTGGCAGAGAAAAGTCCCCACCCACTTTTAAAGAGGGAGTTGATAAATTACCAACAGAAATTAGCACGTGAACTCAGAGGGAGAGCAAAGACGCAGGAGCGCACATCTCTGCACCAGTAGTCAGCATTCATCAACTTATCCGTTCTTGTGGAAGGACGGAGATTACCCTCAGGAGCCGTATGCAAAAAAGGGATGCTTTACCACAGGACTCCGGGACTGGTACTACCCCTTCACCATCTGCACTTCCCTAAGGACAATAAAGAAGTCTTTCTCCAGGAGCCCTGCTTATTTTCATCCCATCATTTATTTCCCCATAGGGAAATTTCCTTGGTGTTTCTCCAGGAACTTCTGTATGACTCTCAGGAAGGGTGGGGAGAAACTGCTGATGAAAAGCCTAAGAGACATCAAATAAATTGTTCTTTTTAAGGCTACTCTTGTTTTTGGATGCTGTTATTGCTGTAATTTCTGATGTTCAAACCGCATAACATACACTACAGCCACTGAGCGCTATTTTTATTGGCTAGCCAAATTATTGTACAAAGCTCTTGGACAACTGCCAGGGAGAATTATTATAGTTATAAAGTAGGCATTTCTGGAGAGGAAATGAAGAGCAAGGAGGAGAAACAGAACCACAGACTTCCAGACCTTATCTCTGCTCTGGGATCCCTGTCAGAAGACTGTGATGGACGTGCATTTTCTCTGCAGCCAGGGAAACTTGTAATGAAACACACTAATGATGGGGCTAGTTCTGTTTTCAGAAAAGATGTACAGGGACATCTTTCTGAGTACTAAGAGGACTTCCACTGTTGTATTTGCTATCTGCTAGTACACCAGCTAACATAGCAGCTAGTTTG
Source organism: Steatornis caripensis (assembly GCA_013398225.1). Classification (NCBI taxonomy): domain Eukaryota; kingdom Metazoa; phylum Chordata; class Aves; order Caprimulgiformes; family Steatornithidae; genus Steatornis; species Steatornis caripensis. The sequence goes on along the minus strand of VZSC01008163.1, from coordinate 249,103 downwards.
TTTTCATATGATATTTAAAAAGTAACTGTTCTTTACATTACAACTATATATAATACTCAAATAAGAGCATTGATTATTCTCTGCTGCCCACAGACTTTATCTACTCACAGGAATTGTACCACTTTCAGTATAAATTCCAAAAATAAAGACATACAAACTCCTCCATCCGGGTGCTGTTATACCACTCTTAAGTGCATTTAATTAGTATATTTACTCCTGTATGAGGAAGAATTTAAGCTCAATCTTTTGCCATGTTAATACCAGCACAGGAGTACACACACACGATTCTATATTGTCGTAACTATTTGGGGTTTATGTGTGCATCAGGGAGAAGCTGTGCAACTGCATCATGTGGTGTAGGAGTACATGAGACACCTGTAGGCAGTCAGCACAGGCACCTCAATACAGCAAGAAATAACACAGAATCAGGCCTAGCTCTTCTTTTTTTTTTTGAAGTCTCCACTCAAGCAGAGATACACATTTAACAGAAGTGCCCACGATCACACTGTTAAGAAGCAAGAACACTTACGTGGAATCAGCTATTCATTATAAGAACATTGAAACTAATTAATTCCAAATATTCACTGTACTTGGTTGGCATCAATATGATATTAGGAATCAGAGATAATTTGCAAAAACCCTCATGACAGCTTTTTATAAAGGTGAGTTTTTAAAAACAAAAATATTTGACTTCATAATTTCATTTGCATTTATTTAAATCCCTGTCACAGTGCGGCATGCAGGCCCAGCTCTTCAACAAGTATAAAATCGTGCATCCTCATATGGTGCTGACGCATACCTGCTGAGGACCTAGTGGTACAAATTCCCGTTACGTCAGCAGTACACCATCACAGCGCACAGAAAGCAAGACAGCCACTGAGGAAAGACAGCCTCTTAATTTGTAGTTCAGTTGATAGAGAATTCTGGAATTGCAGGACGGAATTTAACTCTTTCCTCCTCAGTTACTAATAGACTAGAGTTCTGGTTTCTTTTTCTCTCACTGACATCAGCTTACATCAAGCAAACAGACGTATGCATCCAGAAGTTTGTAGGAGCTGGGACACATACACAGCCCTGCTTGGCTTCAGTGCCTTTAACCAATTAATAAAAATAATAAAAACAGTCATACTAAAATCAACCACAAGCCTAGCAGGGAAGTTATCTCACCACCCTGGGTCGATTCTGCCGAAGAAAGCTCTTCATATCTCCTCCAGCCATGAGCTCAAGCAGAATGAAGCGAGGTAGCGTCTGTAGGCTGACACCGATGCACCGCACGATATTTTGGTGATTGAACTTACTGAAAGCCAAAGATCATAGAAACATGGAAGAGAAAGACAGCATTAGTACCTGGCCAGCATCCAGCACCTTGACTGTGCCTTCAGCTTTGACAACCTGGATCGAAGCAAATCCTGATGCACTGAAAGTTACCAAACAAATTCCTACTTCAGCCGTGTCAAAATGCTTCTCTCATTATGAGGGCCCCAAGGCCAGGGTTATACCTGGCTTTGCCCATGGAAAGCTTTCAACAGAAGGTATGAAAAGCTGAAAGTAAAGCAGAGCCTTCTGTCTGTGAAGAGAGAATCTAATGGACACACTGACTGAATGATGGGAGTGACGTGAGAGGGAAAATAAAGCTAAGCATTTCAAATATGCAAATATTATTGGCATTTGTGAATGAAAATCCTGACTGGTGGGGATTTTAATTCAGCATTGGTTATTTTAAATATATTGATGTCTAGTTTGGTGGACTCAGTTCAGTATCTAGTCTGCCACAGAGGGACTCAGCTAATACCTACTGCAGCAGCTGCTTATATGATGGCTTTCTGCCTCTTACAAAAGAATGCTGAGTTTGTCAAGAAGCTCAGTAAGACTCAGTCATTAGAAAGCAGCATCTTCCCTTGCATAGTGATTACCTGGATAATACAGGAACTAAAAACGGAAAGGAAGTTAGGGGAGAGAGAGAGAGTCATGTGCTACTAAGTGAATCAAAGCACTCTGTAATTGATTGAAATTGCTTTTTAAAAAATCCATACATCAGTGTTACCTCCTGTTCAGCTGCCAAAGTTCTTGCAGGCTTTAGGAAGTGGTACTATGTAATGAGATTCACACCGTAATAGTGGAAAACCAGCATCTAGGTATGAGCTGGGCCAGACGACGAGAAGAGTAACGTCATGTTGCACAAATTAAAAATGCATAAATTCTGATCACTTACAATCAACCCTATTATTTTAAAGCCAGCCTTGACTATACGATTGTTTTAAATTTATGGATTTGGGTTAATGAAGTAAATTCCAAGACTGGAATACTTAAAGTACAGGTGGTAATAGGAATGGCTGTCTGTTATCTTTTCCAGGCAGGTTTTACAGATCTCATAGTTCACTGTCAGAAGGCCGTGCAGATGAGACCTTATAAAGGTTCTATGAAGCTTGCAAAGACATCAAAAGTCAGAACAGTTCCAAGAGAAGTGGCCACACTGGGAGAAGGGCTGTGTTCCATCTGCGCAAGATACACGCACAGAGCCATATTCGCTACATTATCCCTACGGAGGTTTAGAGTGTCTCACTCAGCTATATTTGCGCAAAGAAAGAGTAAAAGCCCAGGACCTTCACTGCAAAAAGCACGCACTTACTGTAAACAGTTCTACAGACAGGAAAAGCAAAAAGGCTGCATGTATGCTTAGCTACTGACTGAAAGCCACAATGGGAAAAGCTTTTCAGCTGCCAAACCTGTTCTTATCAAAACTCTTACTCTTATTTGCAAGAAATAGTATCGTTTAAACCCTAGCATCCAAGCCTAAAAACTTACCTCGCTGGCACACAGCCTGTGTTGTACCACCTTGGTGCTGGCCTTGCAGAGGCTGAACCCCCAAATCACTTGCACAGGTGGCTCTAATCTTAAGCTTTCCTATTGCTTTCCACTTCATCACTGAAAATTTGTTTTAGCAAGGGCTTTTGGGCATGATTTATACTTAGTAAAAGGTCAATGGGATTATTTGAAAAGGAAAACATTTCAAACGCAGAACATGTTTGTACAAAAATGTTGTGCCTTTTTACTCCTCTGAATATGACCAGCAGAACCAACCAGCAGAAATTTTTGTTGAGATGTTGTAGTGGTTTTGGGTGGGAAAGAGTTAATTTTGTTCACAGCAGCTCATATGGTGCTATGTTTTGGATGTGTGATAAAAACAGTGTTGATAACACATTGCTATTTTAGCTATTGCTGAGCAGTGCTTACACAGTGTTAAGGCTTTTCACACCACCCTACCAGCGGGGCTGGGGTGTGCACAAGAAGTTAGGAGGGGACACAGCTGGGACAGGTGCTCCCAACTGACCAAAGGGATATCCCATACTGTATGACACTGTGCTCAGCAATAAAAGATGGAGAACAAACAAGAAAGGGGAGTCATTCAGAGTTTGTCTTCCCAAGTAACCATTACGCACGATGCAGCCCTGCTTTCCTGGAGATGGCTAAACACCTGCCTGCCAATGGGAAGTAGTGGATGAATTCTTTACGTTGCTTTGCTTGCGCATGTAGCTTTTGCTTTACCTATCACTGTTTACCATGGCTTCACTAAGGGCAAATAGTGCCTGACAAATCTGGTGGCTTTCTGTGATGGGGTTAGTGTTGGTGGATAAGGGAAGAGCAACTGATGTCATCTACCTGGACTTGTGCAAAGAATTTGATACTGTCCCACACAACATCCTTGTCTCTAAATCTGAGAGACGTGGACTTGATGGATGGGCCACTTGCTGGATAAGGAATTAGCTGGGCAGTCACACTCAAAGAATTTCAGTCAATGGCTTGATGTCCAAGCGGAGACAAGAGATGAGTGGCATTCCTCAGGGGTCAGTATTGGGACTGGTGTCGTTTAACATCTTTGTTGACAACACGGACAGTGGGATTGAGTGCACCCTCAGCAAGTTTGCTGACGACACCAAGCCGTGTGGTGTGATCGACATGCTGGATGCTATCCAGAAGGGTTTTAACAGGCTTGAGAGGTGGGCACATGCAAACTACATGAAGTTCAACAAGAGCAAGTGCAAGGTCCTGCACATACTTTGGGGCAATCTCAGGCGCAAACACAGGCTGGGGAGAGAATGGATTGAGAGCAGTCCTGAGGAGAAAGACTTGGGGGTGTTGGTTAAAGAGAAGCTGAACATGACCTGGCAACGTGCACTTGCAGCCCAGAAGGCCAACCATTTCCTGGGCAGCATCAAAAGAACTNTGCACAAGAAGTTAGGAGGGGACACAGCTGGGACAGGTGCTCCCAACTGACCAAAGGGATATCCCATACTGTATGACACTGTGCTCAGCAATAAAAGATGGAGAACAAACAAGAAAGGGGAGTCATTCAGAGTTTGTCTTCCCAAGTAACCATTACGCACGATGCAGCCCTGCTTTCCTGGAGATGGCTAAACACCTGCCTGCCAATGGGAAGTAGTGGATGAATTCTTTACGTTGCTTTGCTTGCGCATGTAGCTTTTGCTTTACCTATCACTGTTTACCATGGCTTCACTAAGGGCAAATAGTGCCTGACAAATCTGGTGGCTTTCTGTGATGGGGTTAGTGTTGGTGGATAAGGGAAGAGCAACTGATGTCATCTACCTGGACTTGTGCAAAGAATTTGATACTGTCCCACACAACATCCTTGTCTCTAAATCTGAGAGACGTGGACTTGATGGATGGGCCACTTGCTGGATAAGGAATTAGCTGGGCAGTCACACTCAAAGAATTTCAGTCAATGGCTTGATGTCCAAGCGGAGACAAGAGATGAGTGGCATTCCTCAGGGGTCAGTATTGGGACTGGTGTCGTTTAACATCTTTGTTGACAACACGGACAGTGGGATTGAGTGCACCCTCAGCAAGTTTGCTGACGACACCAAGCCGTGTGGTGTGATCGACATGCTGGATGCTATCCAGAAGGGTTTTAACAGGCTTGAGAGGTGGGCACATGCAAACTACATGAAGTTCAACAAGAGCAAGTGCAAGGTCCTGCACATACTTTGGGGCAATCTCAGGCGCAAACACAGGCTGGGGAGAGAATGGATTGAGAGCAGTCCTGAGGAGAAAGACTTGGGGGTGTTGGTTAAAGAGAAGCTGAACATGACCTGGCAACGTGCACTTGCAGCCCAGAAGGCCAACCATTTCCTGGGCAGCATCAAAAGAACTGTGGCCAGCAGGTCAAAGGAGGTGATTCTCCCCTTCTACTCTGGTCTGGTGAGACCCCACCTGGAATACTGCGTTCGGCTCTGGGGTCCCAACATGAGAAGAACACGGACGTGTTGGAGTGAGNAACAAGAAAGGGGAGTCATTCAGAGTTTGTCTTCCCAAGTAACCATTACGCACGATGCAGCCCTGCTTTCCTGGAGATGGCTAAACACCTGCCTGCCAATGGGAAGTAGTGGATGAATTCTTTACGTTGCTTTGCTTGCGCATGTAGCTTTTGCTTTACCTATCACTGTTTACCATGGCTTCACTAAGGGCAAATAGTGCCTGACAAATCTGGTGGCTTTCTGTGATGGGGTTAGTGTTGGTGGATAAGGGAAGAGCAACTGATGTCATCTACCTGGACTTGTGCAAAGAATTTGATACTGTCCCACACAACATCCTTGTCTCTAAATCTGAGAGACGTGGACTTGATGGATGGGCCACTTGCTGGATAAGGAATTAGCTGGGCAGTCACACTCAAAGAATTTCAGTCAATGGCTTGATGTCCAAGCGGAGACAAGAGATGAGTGGCATTCCTCAGGGGTCAGTATTGGGACTGGTGTCGTTTAACATCTTTGTTGACAACACGGACAGTGGGATTGAGTGCACCCTCAGCAAGTTTGCTGACGACACCAAGCCGTGTGGTGTGATCGACATGCTGGATGCTATCCAGAAGGGTTTTAACAGGCTTGAGAGGTGGGCACATGCAAACTACATGAAGTTCAACAAGAGCAAGTGCAAGGTCCTGCACATACTTTGGGGCAATCTCAGGCGCAAACACAGGCTGGGGAGAGAATGGATTGAGAGCAGTCCTGAGGAGAAAGACTTGGGGGTGTTGGTTAAAGAGAAGCTGAACATGACCTGGCAACGTGCACTTGCAGCCCAGAAGGCCAACCATTTCCTGGGCAGCATCAAAAGAACTGTGGCCAGCAGGTCAAAGGAGGTGATTCTCCCCTTCTACTCTGGTCTGGTGAGACCCCACCTGGAATACTGCGTTCGGCTCTGGGGTCCCAACATGAGAAGAACACGGACGTGTTGGAGTGAGGCCAGAGGAGGGCCATGAAGATGATCAGGGGGCTGGAGCACCCCTCCTATGAAGACAGGCTGAGAGAGTTGGGGTTCTTCAGCCTGGAGAATCCGGGGAGACCTTACAGCAGCTTTCCAGTACTGGAAGGGGCCTACAAGAGAGCTGGAGAGGGACTTTTCACAAGGGCACGTAGTGATAGGACAAAGGGTAACAGTTTTAAACTGAAAGGGGTAGATTTAGATTAGATATTAAGAAGAAATTCTGTACTGTGGGGTGGTAAGACACTGGAACAGGTTGCTCGGAGAAGTTGTGGATGCCCCCTCCCTGGAAGTGTTCAAGGCCAGGCTGGATGGGGCTTCGAGCAACCTGGTCTGGTGGAAGATGTCCCTGCCCATGGCAGTGTGTTGGAACTAGATGGTCTTTAAGGTCCCTTCCAACCCAGCCCATTCTATGATTCTATGATTCCACTGTTTTTAGCTCAACCTATGAGTTTTCTTGCCCTTCTGATTTTCTTCCCCATTCCACTCTTACGTGGGGCCTAGTTGCCTACTGGCATTAAACCGCAACAGATGTGCAACAAAAGAACCTTAGTTACCTTGTTTGAGATGAACAATTAGCTGAAACCAGTAACTCATATAAAATGCCATTCAGTGAAAAATAACTCTGGATTTCTTTTCTGAGCCCAAGAAAGTGGATAAATGATTATTACCTGCACTACTGTTTTTCCCCCTTCAAACTACACCTGTTAAACTTCAAACTATACCTGATAATCAATGCTTCCATCAGGAAATCCATCTCGTCCTGCTCCGAGCAGACTTCTGGCAGGGTCTGTTGAGAGGTAAAGACAGTGAGGACCATCCCACCAAAGAACTGAGAACATTTAGGTGACCACCAAAGGAAAAAGTTAAAAAAAAAAAACCAGAAAAGAACGAGCATGTAATACGTGAATGACTTCAGGAACCTACGAGCAGGGGCTCATCTTTTCAGTACCCACTTTACTGGACTGCATGTGACCCATTTGGTAGTTAAAGTTAGAACAGGAAACTGGTGACCTACTTGGAGATTTTTTTGTGTGCTTTTAACTATATGCAGTGTTCTGGAGCAAAATAGCTTCAGGTACACATCAATAAAGGCATTAGGTGGGGAATTACAGATCTAGTAAGCACTTTAAAATGACAGGTGTTAATTTATTCTCCCTTTTCTATGTATGCACATTGCAGCACATGCTTCCATGTCATATTACATATATAGCCACAGAATTTAAGTAACTGTGTCATGTGGCCTTATAGCTTTCTCTCCTGCCAGCAGATCGGGACAGCATCTGCCACTGGTAAACATGAACTGAGAGCACAGGCAGCAGCAGAAGCAGCGCTTGCTACTGTGATCATTGTTTTAACATTATGGGACGGTTTGGCCACAGCTGTGTGTAGTGCCCACTGCCAAACTGCACGCAGAGATGTGGGATGTTTAGTGCTCAGTGTAGTGAGGCGGGTGTGGAAATAGTTCTTGTCATCAGTAGTGTGGGCTACAGAAGACAAGGTTGCATTTTGCTCTCTGAAATAAGTGATTAATAAAAATATATTTTAAAATTTATTCAAAGTCTGCACCTGCTTCTTCTGCAAAGTCAGATCAGGACTGATATGCTCCATCATGAAGCAAGGTGAGCAAGGCCACAGGCTGGGCCTCGTGGCTACCCTACCAGTTTCCAGCCAAGGAGAAGAGCAGCCGTTTGGTGATGTTGAGGGCGTCGCTTTACAGCGAACTAGGTGAACAAGCGGGCAGGTGGGCAGACAGTGCCCTAACAACTAGCCATCGTTGCTGAGACTTTCAAAACTGGTGACATCCTCACTGGTTTATCACAACGGAACAATATGCCAATCTACTTCTGTTTGCCACTGTGCTGTGGTGCTTCCTCCAGTCTGGACACTGAAACTGGGTTGGGCAGTTACAACTGCTTGCTAGTGTCTGTTCTGGGGTTTTTTAATGCACATTAGTTCAGAGGCACATGGAAGCTCATAACAAAATGCCATAATGCACGATCCTTTCACTTTTTCTTTTTTAAAGAGGGTTTTGAAAGACAGGACCAATAACAATATAACATCTTTTTATTAATGAAAGCTACACTTTGGGCTGAACTCACCAAAGTCGATTTGGTTCTCTGAGTCACAAGCTTATAAAAGAACAAAAGCAGGGTATGAGCATCCTTAACTTCAGAGCTGAGTAACTGACAAATCCTGAGGCAACAGCAGTAATTTCACAGAAAGCCAGCCTGTTATCTCTTGCCATTAATGACATGGAAATCAGCATGATATCACAACATAAATTCACAGCAGCGTATTTAACACTCTGCTATAATAAGAGACTACCTGAAAGTTTCACATATGGTGGACCAACACCACCCTCAGTGCAAAGGAAATGTAACTAAGAAACAATAAAAATTTTTAAATATGGTAATGCCGTGTGAAAAACTCAGGAGAAAGCACTCAAACCCACTGAAACGCAGAACAATATATGAGCATTACTAGAAACGTTTACTGTTTGCTGTCACATAAACGCTTCATACTAATATCTGCCAGGGCTTTCTTTTCTTTATACAAGATTTAGAAATCCCCTTCTAGTCCACAATGCCCCTAAAAGCTAAGTTTCTTCTTTTCTTGGCTACTCAGATCTATAAATCATTGTGGTGGAAAAGCCATCATGGCAGATTCTCTGCTGGGGTGAACTGATGGTTCGGTGTTGATTTCGAGGGAGCTATATTTATTTATGTTGATAGAAAAATTGTTATTTTATTTTAAGTAATTGTATTATGCAGTCTCCAGGCGACCAATTCATGCAACTTCCCATCTGAAGGCACTGGTTCTCTCTCTCCTAAGCAATGGGAATGGAGTTTACAAAGCAGATGGCCCCTTTTTAGATTCTCCTCCAACATTAGGCATGCAGCAAACAAGACAGATGCTTTACTTTCAACCTGCTGCTAGTGCCATACAGCTTAAAAATCCAAGTTTATAATTCCCAGATGCAGCAATGTGTGGAAATCTGCATCATGCACGGGGATATGTCATTATGCATGTGATGAACATGAATCTCCAACTGGAATAGTAACAAGATAATATGGCTTTTATGGGTAATTATTCTTGTATAAGAAATTTGTGGGTACTGACCTTGATAGCCACTTGAAGAGGGTTGGGATCCCCTGCAATGCCTACCACAGTTCCCTCATAAACCTCACCAAATGCACCATGTCCTAGTTCCCTGGAAGAAAAAAAAAAAAAAGAGAGAGAGAATGGATGTTACTATGCCCCTGGATCCAGCATTGGCCAAGCTCTTCTCTTCATCCAGTCCAAGAATAGGAATAGAACCTGCTGTAAGAGGTGGAATCAACAACAGAGTTTTGTTTCAACCTCAAAGCTTCTGAAAGCAACTTCTCAGTATTTTCTGTCACTGTCAATAAAGCAGAGAGGCTGGATCCTTAATGGTTCTGAACAAATAAAGCAGTCTGCACAATCCTAGGGCCCTATCACCTATCACAGCAATAGCAAGGCAAGAAAGAACTGGAGAACAACAGAAGCAGGTAGCTGCAAGCTGATGTCTTCAAGAGATGGTGTAAGACAGCACACAAGAATGATCAAGTTTTTCCTTCTAAAGTTTACATAACTTCAGTCAATACCATCTGGATGGTATGGAGCTGAAAAGCATTTTTATGTGACAAGAAATGCTGAAAGAGAAATACTGCTATAGACTGGGAAGGGAGTTACTGCCAGGCGACACGTGTAATCCAGGACATCACACAAAAGCAAAGAGGTGAAATACCCTATGCTGTGTGTGGGAACATGGAACAGGAGACTCATGAACTTATACTTCTGCTTGAGAACTTCACGGAATCAAAATATTTTAGAGAACATAATAAGTGTCACATCTATCATATTTTGACCAGCTTGGACTAGGTGCTTTCCTAGTCAGCCAGGTGGCCCTTGTTTTCTTATCCTGGATACTTGATGATGAGTAGAACAAGCATGTGAGCCCTATCCCTGCCTTTGTTTCAGGCTGCCTTTCCTCTCCTGTGCCAGAGAGCAACCCTGCAGCAAGCCTTACCGAAGCAGAGAGATGTTCTTCCGTGGGATCTCCTTCAGCTCGCTCAGAGTGGCAGCCTTCCCTGCAAAGCAGTAGTTGGGGTTGTAATCTGTCATGATAGCTGATGTGCGGATTTTGCTTAGTTTATATTCTGGGCTCTGCAGTCGTGCTCTGGCTCCTTCCAGCTGCTGCTTCTTAAGGTGATAAACTGCAGGTGGGGAGGCAAATAAAAACACACAAACAAGATCAACACCTGGAGAGAAAAGAGAATGCTGGCCACACAGAACAGAAAGAAACCAACTCTGTCATTATACATGCTCAAGAAGAATCTTTAGCTTGCCAGTATCATGCTTTTCTCCATGCTCTGTAGTGATTTCGTACTGGATATGCAAACAGTCTTATTCCTGCAGAGTCCTCATCACCTTGGACCAACTTAGGTTTCCTCTGCTTCTTTGTACATTGGCTGAGGGAAGGGCGCTCCACAAGACAGCTTGCTGGCATCAAGTCCCTAAAAGCACACCATCTCCCTGAATGAATCATATGTTTAATTACAGACTGTGACTTCAGCCTATGTAACAGTGGCTGCTAAAGAAATGCCTGCTAAGAGGGCTTTCCAAGCTCTCTTCTCTGAAGCAAATACAAGGACAGCGCAGTCCTTACCCTTTGGACTATGCTTGTGCCTAACTGTGGAGGCAGTATTTCTATTCTGCTGTTTTCTGTCTCTTCTTTCTTGCTGTCCCTCTGATCCACTTGGGACACCACAACACTCTGGCTCCAAATATTAAAAGTAGTGGCATGCAGTTGGGTGGTCTCCTTTTGTCTAATTTAACTGAGAAAAGCCAAGTCAAAGGGTGATAAGGAGTAAGTGTTTCTTACTGATAGATAGGCTGCCACAAGTGAGGATCGTTCCAAGCACCACAATCACTGCCACCACAGCTAGGAGGAGTGGGAGAGGCAGGTGTCCCTGTGGGATAGGACCCTGGGGCACTGGAAAAAGAAAAATAGAGGTGCATTAATCAGAAAGCAACCAGAGCTGCTGTAAAGCATCGCTCTGAAGGTTGCTCCTATTTCAGAAAACGATACAGAGGTCACAGCCAGACCATTTATGAAAATTATATCAAATCCCTCTGCAGCTCTTGAGGTTGAAAAAATACCTAAATAATTTTTAAAACTGCTCACAAGCTGAAACTCTCTACAGTCTTGATGCTTTGGAGTTCCAAGAGACTGTGTCAGGAAATAACAGTGAATACCAGGCATCAGCTGGACAGGCACAGTGGGAAACTGCTGTGGAAGGAAGTAATTTGTGGCTTAAATAACTCAGCAGTAGATGGTATGTTATGCTGGAGAGGTATTTATACTTAAATATCTGATACACTGTGCCCATTCAGGAAATTTAAACTGTTTCTTTTTACACGTATTTTATGTTCTACCTAATCCAAACCTGAATGTTGGAGATGGTGACAGAGATGCAGCTCAGGGCGTAAGGAAAGGACATCAGGAATTTTCAGTCATAGGTTTGACTGACATGTCTCATAACACTATGTTCACTGTAACTTGAGTAACTGACCACCAAAAAAGCCAGGAGGGGAGACAACACAAAGAATACAGATGTTATCCAAAGGGGATAAAACCTCACATCTTACCAGTACAGGTGACATTGTCATTGGCTAGCACAGCCCCCATCTCACATTGGCAGACGGGCAGGTTGGTGTCAGGGTCCCGCTTACAGTTGTCCGAGTGGCAATGGCTGCAGTTAAGATAGATCTGAACCTCCACCTCACCGTGACTCTCCATGGCTGAACAAGGAAGCAGATACAACAGGTGGGCTTAGTTCAGTTTTTCCCATCTTGTCCCAGTAAGAAAAAAAACCCTCAAAACCCAGCAGGCACCTACAACTTCTCTCCTTCTCTGCAGGAGAGCAAATAGTCTGACACATCAGTGTGGACACATCAGAAACCTGATGGAGGACAGGAGGGCAGAAGGTATTGGGTCCCTCAAGCAAACAGAGAGATGTTGAAGTGAATTGACCTGGAAATGTCTGGGACTGAGGATGTGCAGTTGAACCTGATGACTGGTGTCTCTCCTGGCTTAGAGATTGAGAGGAAAAAGGTCCCAGAGCACTACAGAAATAAAGAAATGACCACAGCTGAATATCTAACCTGCAGAGTGAAATATGCCCAAATGAAATACATAAAAAGCAAAGACAGGAGGAGAGACAGCAGGAAAGAGGAAATAGAGAGGAAGAAGGAGAAAGGAGGAAGAAAAGAACAAAGAGAAATAGGAAGTATACTGTACCTGCCAGGGGATGCAAGAAGATCTCTCCAATGGGGTTCACAAAAGAGATGCCATCCTGCCCACCAGCTGTGATATCATCATTACCAGATGCGTGCCCCCCTGGGGAAAGAAGAGTATGCCTAGCTGATCGGTGCTACATGCCTCAAAAAATGTGATGCCTCTGAAGTGGTGCGTTCATTCCTGGCTCTTATTACCTGGGGTAACTCTGCAACCTTCCACTGATATTAATATGGTCCTTGAAGGATAACTGGTCACTTGACCTAGCCAGTACCAAGGTTAGTGAAGTGACTTATTCCAATGTAGGTTTCTCAGTGCAGCAACATAAAAATGTATTTGCCTTAAACAGAAAAAAGAAATGGAACATTTTCCCTGGGCAACTTGTGAACCAATGAAGGGGTGATTTGGCACACCTTCCAAATACTAAATCATGTAGGAACACTTCCATAAACTTGACTTCCCCAATTAAAGTGAGATGGTGGAGAGCAGAGTGGCTTTCATAGTGTTCAGCTTGAAGCATCTGTGAATCGCCTTCTGCAGCAGTGTACCTCTGCACTAAGAAATCTAGCCCTTAACTGCAGGTACCCTGAAGGGTACAAAATTAGACAACATGCCTATTTCTCCACAGACTTACCTCTGTAGCCTCCGCCGCCTCCACCAGAAGTACAAGCTCCTCCTCCCCCACCAAAGCCACCAGAAGTGGCCCACTGGAGCTTGGCTAGTGCCTGGGGACAAGCCTGACCGCCTTCTCCGCCTTCTAGAAGGGACTTCCCAGCCTGAGGAAGAAGACTTTCATCTTCCCAGCCACCACCTCCACCTTCAGTAAGAGAGTGAGAAAATAAAACAAGAACAGGTAAGGGTAGCACAAGCAGAGGAAAGCAGGAGAGAGACAGTCGAGAGAAAGAGATTGCCTCTTATTAATTTCTTAAGTGTCTGCATTCATGTTAACTCTTTCTTTAAGGTTAAGAGAATATAGAGACAAGCTCCTTGTTGCCACAGATAATAATGAAGTGGAACTCTAATGCACAGACTGTGGTATGTGCTGCATAACCAGCACCTTATCACCAATTTGTAGTGGCATGAGGGAAATAAGGAGCCCACCACTCCCTTTCAAGATAACTGGTTAGGGCTTTCAGCCATGCAAGACGCTGAATTCCCCAGGGAAATAAAAATAAACAGATTTCCTCATCTCCCTCTAGCAGCCCTTCTATAAGGCTATTACAGCAGGAGATGGAGAAACACTGGATTTTTTTTGATCTCTTAGGAATGGATTCTAGGCACAGTTGTTACAAAATTATAAATAAGCTTCAATTTCTGATATAACTCCCATAATATAATTATTGTTGTTGGGGTTTCAGGGGAGTAACAAGGAAAAAGTCTTCTCTTCAAAGGCCATTGTTACAGTGTGGAGGAGCTGGCTGCATCCCCCAAACAATTTTCACTAAGTCATTTCATAGAAGAGAGGAGTCCTCCTATGGAATAGCCTCTACTGGAGCACTCATCACCTGTGCTATGCATTCTCTTTTATCTGGTGACACACCATGTAAGAAGACATCTGCCACAGACTACCAGCATATTTCTAACAACTACTGCCGCAGAAAAATTCCAAAAGATCAAAAAGAAGGCCCTCCCTTCATGCCTACAGGACAATGTGTGTATTCAGCCATATAATTTAGACCTTGCGTGGTTTTAGCGTCTCACCTGCTGCCCCAGTCCTCCCACTGACCCCAGGTACTGCAGTGCTGTTCTCAAACTGCTCCAGGGTTATGTCATCCAGGGAGTTGTCCTGAGCCTTCAGGTAGGCTTTTCCTCCTCCTCCTGCTGCGATGAGCAAAGGTTCGAAAATCCCATCCTTCTGCTGGAAAACCCCCCATCAAACATCAGAAAAACTTCAGATCCCTTGGATATGTGAATTCACATAAACTCATCAGAAAGCATGAAAGCATCCTAAAGAAGCGGCCCAAGGCCAGGGCAATGCTACTGATTGTTTCCTAAGTTCATTACAGAAATGTTTTACATTGTGTTCCTGGTACAAAAGTAACTGTTTCACTGAGCACCAAGGTTTTAGGATTTTTAAAGGCTTTTTTAGGACTGCTGCCAGTATTAAGGTGGGATCCTGGTGTGATTCCCAGACCTGGGCTGTCAAGAACTGAGGAATGAGTTCAGCTAGTTTGGTGACAGTAGTAACAAGTATGATCAATGATATGAAAACAGATAAAGAATTCAAATTAAAAAGATAAAAAGACAAAGAGAGACAGAAGGAGAGGGAGGGAGAGAGGGAAAAAGAGGAGAGGGACACTTCTTTTTCGTCACCTTTTTTTAAGAGCTCAGTATCATATGCCATGACTGACAGCGAAAGCTCTGCTGGACACTGCTCAGGCAGGATGCAATGAGGAAATGCTTACTCTAAAGATGTAGGTTGCTCCTCCTCCACCCCCACCTCCTCCAGCCCAGTCCTTCAGGTCTTTTTTTTTTTTGTAATCTTCTTCAATGAGAGATGACTCCCCTAAGCAGATCTTCTGGGTTTCAGGATTACCCTGAAAGGAGACAAGAGACGCACTCAGATATCAGCAAAGTCCAACTCTTGAGAGTTGTCTGAATATCTCAGTATAATAATATTGTAATGTTTGCAATGTATATCAGGCATATATAAATAAGTATATATATTATCTTTGTGGAAAGCGAACTCTTCTACAAGGAGCAACAGCTGAGGGGTAGATCTGTCATCTCTAATTTGCAAACTCACATTATACACACAAGTGACAATAAAAATGTTCACAGAAAAAACCCAAAGCAATACAGCAATAAGTCATTATTGATATCACATAATTAATATTTTGCATATTTAGAACATCTTATACTTAAGAACATTAACAGGTGTTGAATTATGGATTACTTCTCAGAACTTCCTTACTGCTGTATTTATTAGGTAATTCTCAAGGTCATAAATACATAAAGCAGACAGAGGTGAACTGCACATAGTTGAGAGTGACCTGACACATCTTGGAAGGGAAATATGGAGTCTCTACTCTCGCTAAATACTAGAGAACAGTGTAAAGGCTGAAAAAGTAAAGATTATTTGGCCATCTTAGATTGTGTGTGTGTGTGTGTGACACTGAGTTCCAAGGGTTTCAATGACTCTGTAAATCTGCCGAGCTTCACTCAGACGATGAAGTCTGGATGATTTCAGAAACTGCTATGTTGTCTCAGTGCAGGTGAAATCCCTGTTTGTGTGGGTCATGTCACATATCTAGGCCAGAAGCATGACGCCAGTTTTACTGCCTGTGTCCGGTCATTCAAGGAAGAGGACAAAAGGTGACAAGGTAGAGGAGGACCAGGGAAAAGCAACTGGGGTAAACGTAAAGAGTGAGAATGAAGGTTTGGAGCTATAGAACTTTTTCAGAGAAAGGAAAAAACCCACTAGTTACCCAACATATAGATTCCATACATTTCCACAGAAAGTTGGGCTTTGAAAGTGGGAAAAATGAACAGAAACTTTTTTCCAATAGCGTCTGCCAGAGGAAGCTAGTTAGTCCTGGGTTATACTTTGCAACTTGGAGAACAATTCATGAAACGTGAGGGAATAACTGACAGCTTTGCAGATTATGACCTAAGCCTGGAGAGTGCACTGGAGAGGGAACTGTGGATATACGAATGTAGGTTTTATTTAGATAGATAGAATTCTTGTACAATCTAAAGTGAAGAAAGGCTGGTTTTAGAATCTGTTGCAGTATCTAGGTAAGGCATCATATGATCTAGGCGAGATAAATGATAACTTTGAATATCTACAAGAACAGTGTATGCATGCCAAAACCGAGCAGTCTATCTGTGGGGAAAAGAGAAAACAGCTTTGCTCCTGGGCCGGGGCTGACAGATCACATTTCTGGAAAGAGGCAATTACCAAAGAATTCATGCTGAAAAGAGGCAACTTTCAAGCCTAAGTGATAAAAGGACCTTCAACTCACTGGATCTAGCATTAAACATATATATAAGCATTCGTCTCATCCATTTCTGTTTCTCATGAATGGATTTTTTGCCATTACAAATGCCTAATCCAGGGACCACTGTAGTTAGAGGGAAGATTCCCCACTGGTTTTGATAGGCTTTGGATTCAGACCTTAGTCTCTAAGCTTAGAGAATGTCTAACACAGTGCAGCCACAATGCTGCTGGGTACTTCCATAAATAATAGTAAATTATCTGAAATCCTGGCAGACAGAAAGAAACCTAGGCTGTGGGAAAACAAGAGAGGGAGCACACAACTCTCGCCCACTAGCTCTCTGCTTAAAATAAGCAGAAGAGCTGATTAAGAACTTATTTCAAACACCAGGAGCTTAAAGCAAAGTTTCTGTGGGCTTTGTATTTGTTTGTGCATTTTGGGATTGTTTTTCTTTTCAGAGTTCTTTATATTTGTTTTGAGATTCTTTCTAACTTGGTTTATTGGTTCTTCCCAGTCTCCTGACTGGATTTCATTGCTGCATTCTGGGATTCTATCTTTCATCACCAAGCCCCAAGCCACCCACTGAATCTCACTGAATCGTATCTGCAAAGTCTCTGCCCACATGTGCTTGTGCAGCCCTCACCCCAGGGCACGCATCTTCCCCCTGCTGCCCCACTAAGATGTACAGCAGCTCATCTTTCTCCAGCTGGAAGGTGGCTGAGATGAAGACCCCATGGGACCTCTTATTGTGATTTTTGGCTCCCTTCCCCCCGGCTGCTCCATAGGCAGAAATCCTGGAAAAAAAAGTAAGTAGTTAAAGAGACAAATCTCACACTTCTTATTCCCAAAGCAACTCCATCTGCAAGCTCTCCCCAGCTTGCACTTCCAAACAAGCATTGCTTCAGAGCAGGCTCTCCTGCTGCAGCATGTTATTCTTTGAGACCCATGTAGCTAGGCTGCTCAAAAGGGTAGAGCAACTCTGCACCACAGCGCTGGAGATAGAGGCTTCAGGAGCACGAGTTGGTATAGCCAAATCTAGAAGACCAAGGCTTCTGGAATGAAATGATGGCAGCACTTTCACTTGACCACATGCCCACACTCACTCACTATTGTTCTGATCTCTAAGTCACCACTCCACCCTTCCATGCTTTGCAGTAGCTCAGACAAAGATCCTTACACCTAGAGCTCCTTTGTCTCTTACTTCACTGCCCCTCCACCCACTCAGTACTGATGGTACCACACTTATGCTTGCTGAAACTCCACAAACAAAAAGTAGTTAAACACATCTGCCTCTCCAGCACACACTGGTACTCACCTGTATCGGTTTGTGGCTGGCACTCTCCAGACTTGTACTCCCCGGAACCTGCCCTCTTTCTCTACAGTCACCGACGTGTTGCTGTTCTTGTAGGCACTGTCACACTGAGCTTGGGTTGGCCCGTGTGGACCACTGGCACCGCATGTTGTGAACCACCAGAGAACAACAGGTGTGTCCCCTGTGACCAAAACAGCAAGAGTTGGGGCCGGTGTGAGCTTCTCTTTATTTCTCAGACATGTGCAATAACTCACAGAACTATATAACCAAAGGGCAAGTGGCATTGAAACAAACAACTGTTCCTGTTGATATCTTTCCTTAATGATCTTTCAATAAAAATATTCACATTATTCACAAAGAATATTAATATTCTTATATAAAAAACAGATGATCAAGAGAAAGACCATGTTGCAGCAGTATAAGCTATCTACAGGGCTTTAAAATTCAATATATCTAATTTTTTCAAATGTTTATTATTGTAATCCTACAAAAAAATACTTGAACTTGCATTTACAACACTGAGGACTTGAAAGCCAGTACATGCTAAAGTTAAATTTATATGTTCAACTTTAATGTAGCTCCACTGTAACACAATCCACTAAGATACCACCCTTAATTATATGATCACACAGTAATTAAATTATCCCAACTTTATCTAGTCATAGGACAACTACTGCTCTGTATATAGTCACTGTTTGCTTTTTTCTCCATCTCACCTTATTACCTGCACATTATTTAATAAATCACGGACTGCAGATAAACTCCATCAATTGGGAGGGGGACAGGGAGCGGGGATGGAACTTCTGAGAAAGGGTTTATCCAAGTGTCTCGCACACATTATCAAAGTTCTCTTCTCAGTGCCAGTATGAAGCAAGAAGATATTATTCAACTTTCTAGATGAGAACTGAAGCACTTACACAGCAATAAAGGTTGAAAACATCTGCCATTACAACTAGTGCCCATCTGTGAAACATGGTTCAAGTTTTACATGACTTGCCTCAGGCTTGCACAAGAGCCCAGTGGCAGCAGCAACAGTCAGGAGGACAGGCTCTTGCTACTTTTCAGTAGGGGCCCTTTTCCTCCAAGCAAATTTTTTCCTGGCTTTCATTAAGCATTAATTTTTCTTCCACAAAAATGCAGCAGATAACTGTCCCCCCCATTTCACAACCCTTGTCCAAGACCCAAACACATCCATCTTGTCCTGTCTATGAGATGAGGCCTAAGAATGAAACTATTCAATAATGTATCTAAAAACTGTATGATGCAGTGCACGCACAAGGGCCTCAGACAGATGTAGAACTGTTTAAGAGCTGGATACTTAAAATGACGGTAAAAATTACAAACTTTTAAAAGAAAAATTCTAATCTTGTTTAAAGGAAAAAGCAGGCAAAACAGATATCGTCCTGTGAGCACACACATGGATAAGAGTGTTAGCTACATTACAGAACTCTTTGGCCCTTGAGCTAAGAGGAACTCACGGCAGTACAGATTGTCACGTTTCAGGCGGACACTCTTCAGGAGGTGGTGCTGCCACACACACATATTTGTAGGCAATAAAGCAGCCTCAAGCGCAACCTCCCCTCCTCAGGCCCTCCTTTAGGCAGCTCTTCTCATCCACGCAGTTGCTATCTGTCCTCCAGAGTAGCAGTCTCTACTGCTATCTGTAAACTTGTCTCCAGTGTTCCCTGCTCTTCTAGATTTTCATCCAGTTTTTCTCCTCAGTGGATTTCCAGATCCTCACTTACTTCCCCTCCCTGGATCTCCATCTTTACACCTCTATTCTCCACTCATGAGGTTCAGCTTCACTGCTCACCAAGTCTCAGTAAATCTCTTTCTATCCCCAGCTTTCTGTACTGGTCTACACCTTTCGTTTCTGAGCTGGCTTTTGTGCACTCAAAATTTGAGTCATGCAGCTTCTGCTTTTACTTAAAGCTTCTTTACTTAAAGATTCTGCATTTCTTTAAAGAGGCCCTGCTATTTAAGGACTGGTGAGTTGGGCTCCAGCAAACTGCTACCCTACAGCCAAACACAGACTACTTGACATGGTCTCCACATCTTTGGGATGGATTATATTCAGTTGCCCTGTTGCTATAGGGCAGGCAGATCACACACAGGAGACTGGAATGGAGCCACCTTTTATAGCCAAGAGACAGGTTTTCAGTACTGAATCATGTACCTGGGAGGGAGGGCTCTTCCAGGGGGTTCAGAAGATGCTCGTCCGGGATACTAATCTCCTGTGGGTACTGGCGCTTCCCACCAAAATGATTTGGTTGTTTTCCTGTAATAATTTGGAGAATGGATGAGAGAGAAGGGAGAATGGTAGAAAAGAGAGATGGAAAATTTAAAGATAACGCGAATGAACCAAGTACAACCATTTGGTTAAAATAAGTAAATAATACCTTGGGCAGAAAAGGTGTGTTAAACAATCATAATTTTTTATTATTCTTTTGGGCTCCTGTCTTGGGTTAGCTACTTGTACCTGTGCTGAAGCCAGTGGGTCTTCACATGAACACAAAGTCCCCATGTTATCCCATGCAGGCTCACCTGCAGGGTAAGCTCCTTGGCCAGCAAATTGCACTGTCTGTGATTACAAGAGACTTTAGGAAAAGCATAGTGTGGGAGAACAGATACCAGGTATTGATGCTCTGCTGGTCAAAGGGGCAGATAACAATTCTGGACAGGCAAAACGAGTGGAGGTGTAGAGGTGAGTGATAGAAAAAATAATCTTTGGTTCTGTATGGCGTCACGGTAAGTAAACCAGCCTAACATATCACTCTCCTCTCAGCAACCAACTTTGAGCAACTCAGACATTGCTTAGAGAATAAAATACTAAATAAAAGTACATGTCTCACTAACACACAGTTAAGAAACAGTAACATGCCCTTGACACAAGCCATAAATCTTTGGACAAAGCTGTTTGAAAAACACAGAGCAAACTGCTACATTTCTGACCAAACGGGCCTTTAAAAATGAGCCCTTTCTCAGAGAGGAGGAACCTCAAAGCAGTTGCTGATCCAAAGCATCTGAATGCATTGAGAACACCACACAACCAAAGCTGTCTTACAACAGGAAAAAGTAATAACTGAACCCTCACCTTATAATCTGCAAGTATCCTGTTTCAATAGTTAAATTGCCCATTTTTATGCAGATATTTGATTGGAAAATCTCCATAAGAAAAAGGAGAGTCTTCCTTCCATTTTATGAGCCTTCAGTTAATTTAATACTGAACTCTTTTCATCAGTTGAAAAACATTACAAATATTTCAATTTGTTCCAGTTGTGAGAATCTAACAGCTGTTTGATGCTCTATTCAAAAGAGACTCACTCAGTTCCAGCTGGACAATTATCTCTACCGCAAAGCCACTGCTCTAAATAGCGATAATTAACACCCTTGTTAGCTGTGTCAGAAAGGCCAAATAACTAATTGAAGCATGGAGACCTTGCTGAGCTTTTACTCCTGAGAATATTCCCCCCAGGTCTGACTGAAAGCACATTGGTGGATGGAAGTAAAAGGGAGCTTTGTACTGACACATTCTGCTCATACTGAGATAGAGAACTTCAATGGATGAAGGCGCCAAGTCAGTGAAAAATGAAAGTAACCCAAAGCAAATTAACTGGATCAAAGACAAGAAGGAAAACGAAATGAAAAAACAATGCATGGCCAGAAAACATGCTTGGTCTCCTAAGGCCTGCACTGAATTACGAATCCCAAAGCTCACAACAGTTTCAGATACTTAGAGACATACAAGAAGTCTGGTTATGTTTGCCAGAGCAAAGGAATGTAAATCACTCTCTGAAATAGAGTCAGTCTGTGCGTCCGCATGGATTTTGTTGCAGCATCCCAACTGAGTATCCTAAGGCAATGCCTCGTTTCCAAACAAACAATCTTTCCTCCTTCTCCAAACAGTCTCAACCCCTCATGCACTGGAATAAAGTTTCTGTCTCCTCCACGCTCAGCAGCAGACAAGCTGCAAGACAGACTGAGCATCACTCTGTCCACATGAGCAGTTAACTCTTACAAGACTGATACCTTATGCACTGTCAGACATGAATTTGTAATGTGGCATTTTCTACAAACATGGTGTAGCCCTGGGATCCAGGGGCTGGTGCTCCAGTCTATTTTAGCTTCTACTTCCTCCTCTGACAGCCAACATGTCGACTGTAAGTGAACGGAAGGGAACAAGACTTAATTCATATTAAGGTGTACCTATATGAGAAAAATATGAAGAGCACAGGACTCCTTTCTCCAGGATTTAGCTAATGCTGTTAATTTCCATATGGAAAAGGGACAGAGGGAAGTACAAAGGAGAAAGACAGGGCATCTCCTGCAGGCAAAGAGCTAAAGTAACTCACTCCTACTGCTCTGTCTCTGGGACTGTAACGAAAAAAGATACAGTGGTCCTGTGGCTGGGATTAATCCGAGTAAGGTGCCCCACAGGATCCTCAAAGTGTGCATGATCTCCTCAGAGATGCCACCTTACTGGTGAAGGTTGGAGTACTCCTGGAAGCCTTGCCAGCTTGTCCTGGAGTGGGACAGAGAATGAGGAAGCTGCATCAGCTTCCCCCCTCCCCATCGCTTTAGCTGATCTATTGTATTCCTAGTCAACACCTTCTTAAATCGGCAAAACGAGGCAGTAATGAGGCTTGAACCACCTCTCACCATTCACCCCAAGCTATGAGACTGGCAGGTCCACAGAACCAGACTTTGCTGGGTAGGGGACTCCAAAGTAACAAACTAGAGATATGCTATACAGAAGCTCTCTTTGGACAGTCTTGCCATTTATAAACCAGTCTTCTGGGAAATTGTAAATGATGCACTGAATGAAATGTAATCCCTAGACCAGGGTGGTAGAGTGCACTTTGACAGACCACAGACCTGTGATCTTAATTGGAACAATATAATGCTCAGAGCATCAAAATATTATAGTAAAAGCAGTGACCACATAAGCACTGAGGACGGCAACAATCAGCACTGTATTTGCCATGCCAGCCCACGTTTTCATATTTAGACACTTAAAATTCAGACCTCTTCCTTTGAAAACACTAGTTAACTAAAGTGACAGAATATCTTTATGCCTGTGCCCTAAAAGTTCTCACAACAGAGACCCATATCATCCGGTTTGTGACACCATCTGGCACAAGATGATCATATGAACCAGGTGGTTTCATCTCACCATTTCTCACAGGGAAAATATCCACCATGGCCCAGGAGATGCCATCCAAAGAATGGTCTGTTTGGTTTTGGTCCTTACTGATGTCCCTTGAGCTGACCTCACTACCCACTTGTTTTCCTCCTAATTCTTACTGAATCTTTCCTCTTGATTTTGAGGTATATGGAAAACTTCACCTTCTTTCCCAGCTTGCAAACAGACAAGCAGTGCTTTCAGAGTCTGCACTGGCTTTTGTAGAGCAATTGAACTACAGGATTGAAATAGATGGAGAAAATAATATTTATATCCTAGCAAGCAGCAAATTCTTCCTTCCTGCCATACATCCTTCCTGCTGCCCTCATGCAAAGAATTCACTGCTCGGATCTTAATCGGCTCCGTCTCTGACATCTGAAACCTCTCCTTGCCAGGGAGAAATAATTTCATTACTGAAAACACAGCAGAGCTGCTGGGCTTCTCTGCAACCTAACTGAATTAAAGTAATGAGAAGACAAATGCAAGGGGGTTGCTTTCAGAGGCGAGAAAACGTCAATTTGCAAAGAAGATTCAAGGAACAGTGGCAAGTGCAAGCCTTCCGAGAAACATGTTTCCTTCATGATGTCTTTCTGCTGCATGAGTCACACATCTCTGGGTCACACCTTCATATGGGGTAAGTGCCAGCTGCTCCTGGACATCAGTGCGATTTATACTAATTGAAAGCGAGAGTAACTTGGGCAGTCTAATGGACAAGCTCTGGCAACATTACTGCAGTGGCATTTACACCCCACCTGTTTGCCAAAGCATACATCCCTACATCAGACCCAGCAAAATGTCCGTGGGTAAACTGGAGGCTGTATTTGCTCTCAGGAGAGCTGCAAACTCCAGCAGCTGGGTGCACGTTAGCTGGCACAAGAGCATCTGGAACCACTCCCTTCAGTTTCCTCAAAAGATTTCAAAACAAAGTGTTAGCATGGAAGCCCAAAGTGTTTGAGACCCAGCAGCGTTAAGGAGCTGGAGTGAACAAATGACATATTATCATCAAAGAACTTCTCTTCCTCTCAATTTCCAATGAAAACCTGCACGCTCAGCATTTTATAGAAGGGTGGTTTCAGTGCCCACAGAACAAAGGGACAGAGAACAGGAGACTGAATCAGATAAAGGCGGGAGGGAAAAGGGCTTTGGTTGATGAACTTCTAACGTGTCTGTTTTGACATAAGCCTTCCCACATGTTGTGTTAGGCTACAGTTAGCCTCTGCAGGAATATGTTATTACCCTAAATGCTGACATACTCCATGTGGTGATACATGAAGAGTGGCACAGGACCACTGATGCACATTTTATCTACAACAGAAGTCACAATTCAAGTGCTGCATATTCTCCAGTTCCTTTACAACAGTACGTACAGATCTTTTCTCCAGGGACAAAAAGAAGGCAGTTTCTAATATTTGCAAGTGGTTCAAGTATCCAACCTCTTTCCACTTGTCTGCTAAGAAAATCCAGCTCTTGCTAACATGCCTCAGAGGGTAGCACTGGCCCCATTTTTCAGCGGAATACATAGTCATCAGTTGCATTGACGGAAATGAAGCGAAGGAAAGCACATCTGTTACATACCTGGCAGTGACAGTTGATGTACCTCTCCTTGCAGAGTAAAACAAACTTGTTGCAATAATCTATACTTTACTGTCAGAGAGTCACTTTATTCCTTCATTTTCTTCCTTTCCTGCACTAAAATATGGAAACTTTCCCCTTTGATTTCAACAAATTCCCTTCGGCTATCAATTGCCAGGGTGCACAGGTCAGCAAGGACTGCTGAAGAACAGTGTGATGTAATCCTTCCACTTAGGGGCTAAGGACTAAGTCTAGTGTTTCTTGCCAAGACACAGAGACAGGTCTCAACTATGTGATACAGGCTACCCCAGATCAGAGAAAAAAGAGCACCAGGAGACCCTGACACACTGTAAAATTGCCTCTACTTAAAATCTTCAGTAGATCTGAGATCAAATGGCATCATGCTGTAAAAGCTAACACAAATGATCCGTGTGCACTCTGTGGGGAGAACAGAGCATGTGTGTCCTGGATCTGCAGGGTGATGATTATATGACCCGAATTCTTTAAGGGATTCTGCAACATTTGTGGCTCACCGTCAGTGAAGCAGTCCAGTCCAAATGTAATATTGTCAATAGCAATGTCAGCTTGGGTATTCCAGCCCCAGGTTGCCAGGAGTTGCAGTCGAAACCTTTGCAATAAGACAGAAATTTTAGAGAAGACAGATAAAGGAGCAGGTGGAAAAACAACCTCTAAAAAATATGATGTTCCTTTATCATCAAATCATGATCATCACTATTTAGAATGTTTCCTCCAGACAAGCTCTGCTGAGCAGCCAAAAGGTCTTGCTAGAAATCTTGCCCATACATCAACAGTTATCAAGGATCAACCAACATTCATACAATGCCACATTTCATGGCAGAATGAGAGCCCTACTTCCCCTGCTATCTGCACACACATGTAGAAACACAAGCTACTGTCCCTTACTAATAGTTACACACAGACAATCATCCTTATTCAATTGCTATAAACAGTCAAGGAATCAGACATGTGCAAAAGAGAACGGAAAGAAGAATGTCCTTCTTTCCATCCCCAACGAGGCAGCCAGAATAAAAACTGAACAAAACAACAAAATCCAAAAAGACAGGAATCTTGGGCCTGATGCTCAGGCAATGTAACTCAACAAGGTGACATGAGTTTATTTCAGCTGAAGGTTAGGACATTTTAAATTCCAGCCATAACTCCATGAAGTGTTTGCTTTCTGGGCTGTCTCATCTTTTACCACCATGACCAGGTGTTTACCTGCGTATCTAGGAGGTCTGTCATGTCTCATGTGCATTGCCACGTTCTGAATTCACAAGGAAGAAAGAAAATGAGATGAAGGATCTCCTTCTAATGGATATGACTAAATTGTGTTTCATTAAATTTCAGAAATAAACAGATGTCTGATGTCCAGTCCATTTAGAGCTCATTAAAAGCATATCGAGAGGACCTCTACTGCTGTCACTGGTGAAGCTCAATGATGATTTATGAGAGATCAAGCACTGACCTGCCTAATAAATTAATCATTCAGCCTAGGAAAACACTTGTCCCAAATTAGCAGCAAGAAAGCAAGTGTGCGTATTCCACCCACCAGCCAAATNACTGGTGAAGCTCAATGATGATTTATGAGAGATCAAGCACTGACCTGCCTAATAAATTAATCATTCAGCCTAGGAAAACACTTGTCCCAAATTAGCAGCAAGAAAGCAAGTGTGTGTATTCCACCCACCAGCCAAATGTTGGTCCATATCCACAGTTAATATAACATTGCATAGCTGCATCAAAATCTTTAGGGATAAGCTGCTTTTACCCCAACTCAAGAACGGCCCCTTGTGCTTAAACGAAAGCAGTCACACCTACAAGATCTGAGCGCTCTGGCAGCAAATGCAAATCGAGGGTCTCTTGAATGACTGCTCCCTTACCTATGGGGTTAGGAGGGGAATTTGCCATTATAGCCCCTTCCTACAGAAACCTGCCTCTTTATTAGCAGGTTTAGCAATACTTTTGCATCTTCAGACCTTGTACATAAGTCGATTGACACAAGACAGTAATTCCTTGAACTTCCCTTCAAGGAACCAGGAAAAATATAGCCCTTTCACAGAGCAAGAGGAGGACAGGAGTTTCCTGAAGATTCAAGATACAGGAAAATGGCATACCAGCCCAAACTCTATACTAAAAAATTCTCTAAGCACAGCATTGCCAGAGTTTGCATTACCAAGGAAAGCTGCCAGCACCCACAAACATACAGAAAAGTAATTCATGGAGGTTTATACCAAACTGTACTAAGGCTGTACAGCAATGTTCACCATATGCCTCTGTTTACATCTGTTTGCAAATTCACCGACCTTAAACCAATTTAGGCCGAACTTTTCTAATTTGGTTGATTTGGTATGACTTGCCTAGCAGTCCAAATGTTTTGCCAGTGTTCAGAATGAGGCAATGCAGGGATTCACCATTTTGACCATGCTCGAAAATGCTGACAACTTTGTAAGTGCTCTGTGATACCAGGCACTGGAAGTGGGATCTGAAATTTCTGAGGTAGAGAGTCACATGGCAGAGATGAGCATTTTTTCCATTTGAATGAGAATCTGTTCAAATTTTAGTAAAACATCCTTGAAAATTTTAAATCCCTGACACTTCCTTGCCTGGTAGAATTTTTTTAATCCTGCAGTCTCCACTTTCCTGGATACCTTTACATCTGGGCCTAAATGGTACTTTCCATGTCAGTGCTGTTATGAACTGCGTCAGGTCCTGCTTCAGCTACGTGAGGAGAGAACTGCCCTTCTAAGTTAATGAACACACTTTTTCTTCCCCAGACCTTCTTTCTTTTGCTGATCCTGGCCAAATAGGAGAAAAAACCTGCCTAAACTGAATTCAGAGTGAACAAGGTGGCATCTTGGAGAGGCTCGGGAGCTCCCTGAGAACTTTACAGCGGGGGAGCTCGAACTTGCGTGCAGGGGGTTTGGACCTGAGATCTATGGAGAGAAACAAATAGCCAATCGAACAGGAAGACTGGGAATAAACCTTTACTGTAGGTCTGGGATCATCAAAATAAAAGTACACAAGGGATAACTAGGAAGAGAAGGGAATGGAAGTGCAGGTAAGGGAATCAGACTTAATAAAAAAACAACACACAGAGACATAGCACCTGCTGGAAGAGATATGGAAACAAGAAGCAGGGAGGAGTTCAGAGAGGGAAATTACGACTGGAAGCACAAGACAGACAAAATGGGTTTACAACTGGGAGCTTGAAGGAGAAGGAAGAGAGAGACTAAGTACACGAGAACAAGGAATAAAGGCACTGAGCGCTCACAGAAATACATGAGTCGGAACAGAAGGAGCAGAGTGTGGAAGGAACAAGGCAAGAGGTCTGGGATGGAGCCTGTGTCCTCAGAGCACAAAGACCAGGGTTTCCTCACTTGGGGCAAATAGCTGCAACGCCTTCCAGCAAAGTGTGTGCTGCTTCTTTTCCTGTTATAGACCAGAGCAGCAAATGACAACTTATTCCTTCTGTTAGTCACGTGGCTAGCCCAGGTAGCACAGGTCTGCACTGTTGTGCCACATCAGTTTTAAATTTGTTTGAAAATGGCATACAAAAAGCATACAAAATGGCATACATATGACATACATAAAGTGAAACCAGATAGAACTACTTGAAACAGACTGTCAGATGCATGCATGACCTACCTACTTCTTTCATTTTGTCTAAGTGCTCAACTCTTTCAAACATTACAGTATTTGAATATTGATTTTTTTTTCATGCAGTGCTGGCTAGTGCTCCCTAAACCTCTTGCTGTCCATTCCCTCCTGCCACAGAAGATCCATTTCACTTCAGAACCAAGGGCTGATGCAGAAATTGGGAGGTTTCAGGGGACAAGCATAAGGGATTGTATATCAGAGGACACAGAAGGTCTTAAATACCTCTGAAGAGCCCCTAGGACTCCGTTGTGGTTAGGTCCACATGACAGTGCCCGGCAAAAAGAGCTATTCTGGACAAATTCACCGGTCATACTTTCCATATGCAGAACCAAACAGATACTAACCCACAGGGCTCCAGACTGTGTCAGACTAGAATATTAAATACACTGCCAGCATGCAGACCTATCCTATCCTAAAGAAACAATTCATGGCAAAGGTGCATATGGTGAACACACAATAATGCTGAGATCAAAGG
>VZSC01008163.1:207287-220057 GCA_013398225.1 Steatornis caripensis | reverse complement strand
TGACAGAATACTTCCCCAGCAAGCAGAATTGCAGTACTCCTGTAATTTTTTCAGTAGAAATGGCCCTGGAAGAAGGCAAGAATGAAAGTGATGTTTCACAACAAAGACAGTAACAATTTACTAAATCTCTAGGGATAACTGCTGCTGGTGGAGCTCTTACCAATTCTGAAGCACCGGCATTGGTAAGGTGATGAGAAACCAGTGGTCACTCCAGCTCCCTGCCCTTTCCCACATTGGCAAGGTGGTTGGAGCTCCCTTTATCTCTTCCTTGACAGAGAAGGAGATGGTACCATTGTAGCTGCCAAAAATATGCACTGAGAACTGAATCTGTAATAGAGGAAGAAGAGAAAAAGAATGGTATCCTGTGATGGAAAGGGAAAAGTACTCACTTCTCCCTCCCTGAGGATTTGAGACACCAAACCTTTGATCCTGGGTCAAACTGCTCAATCACACACAGCACTGAGGCCCCCAACAGCTTGTGTATGACCCATCCCTCCCTAGCAGAGAACTTTCTCAGTGGAGGCCCTGACTGACGCTCCTGTTGGGTAGCTGTTCTCCAGCCACTGATGACAACATCCATGGCCTCAGACACCACCGGGGGGAGAGAGCACTGGTTTCCTTGTTATCTGCTTCAGGAACAAAAAGTAGTAAAGCAGAGGAACACAGGCTTAAACTCAAGAAATGTTTTATCATTAAATGCTTCCACTAGAGCTAGGTTATTGCAGAAAAGCAATCCTAACCACATTCCTCTTCAGTATTCTCACCAGTTTAAAGATTCCTGTGAAAGGGTTTGAACTACAGTTTAAATCTTTCAAGGATTCCCATCATAACCACCCAGGTTAATGTGTTGCACTGATATGGCTCAGTCTATGCCCAGGCACCATACAGGGCACAAAAGCACTCCGAGGGGAGAGCTACCCTGCCCCAAATGCCCTTGAAACGAGGAATTAGGCTTTCTCTAGAGGCAGGAAACCTCAATCCATATACTTGCTCGAAGCTGTAGGCACCATCTGGACTGTAGCACCCCTATGACAGGTGAGCAACCTGATCACCAGGCCAAATAATATTTTGAGGCAGCATTTGTTCCTCTTTCTTTGGAGCAAGCACTGCCACTTTGTCACAGAGCAAGAGAGAACTGCTATTTCCATGACTGCTTTGAGCGCTCAGCTGCTCTTTACATTACAGAGAGCACCAGCACCAGCAGGAAAGGGAGTACACGCATGCATGCGCTTCAAACAACGACCACAGGAAACTCCTTGCTCCTGAAGTGTGGGTTCAAATCCTTGCCAGTGGAGGAGAGAACGGATCTCAGATCTCCTGTGACCTGTACACCAGAACCGACAGTTACTGCTTCTCCTCCTCCTAGTTTTGTGAATCTAGCTCCAAGCACATTACATTTTGTTGGAACTACCCACCAAATCTGACCTGGATTCATAAATAAATATAAATGCTGAGTTACATTTTTTGGCACCTGAACTATATTTATTTTGCCAGCTCTAATTAGGAGGCATCAAAGCTTTCTGTTTTCCCCTAGCAGGGCTGGACTCCAGCTCAAACTTGCAGCTTAATTTTCCTAAGTGTTAGGAGTACAAAATTATTTAATATGTTTAATTCCAGCATCTTGGAGCTCTCCTTATTCTTTGTAGAGATTTGGGCTGAAGGCAGGTTATGTGATTTTATCCATGCCAGGCTGCCCTCACCTTTTAAAACTCCTGAAGAATGTGAACAGAAGTTTATTATCTTCATCTATTCCTGGAAAATCTAATGCCTACTAACTTTACACTCCTGTTCTTCGTGAAACTGTCAAGTTTGTGAACTGCTACGAAAGTACCGCAGAACTTAGGAAGAAAAGTCTCAGCAGCAGGTATACTGAATGGCTCAACAGGCCAGACAGCCAGCTCCCTTTCCTACAAACCAAGGCCACCAACCCCATACAGCTCAGGTGCTGGGTGCCCTTCACACGAATAGTTGGTACAGTTAGGAGGGGGAGTTTTCCATACTGATGAGTTGATTTGGGGCTCCTTTCGCTTGGGGCCTTCACTTACTGGGGATGCACCTCCTGTCTCCTTCCTAGTTTTCAACAGGTAGCTAGGCAGGCAGTATAGCCAACTCTTCTGCTTTCCAGTGTTTCATAGAGTGTGCAGAGGTACAGGAGAATGGGCTAATTGTGCCAACAGTGGCTATGGCCTGATGATTAACTCCACAAAGGTGCTGAGACAGAGTGATATACCTGGTAGTCGTCAGTGGCAATACTGGCTGGCAAGCTGGTACTGTAAGCCATTGCTATACCGCTTGTCAGATTGCTGTCTGCTCGCAGGTAGAGGAAGTGTCCTGTGAACAGAAAAGTGAATCAGAAAAGACAAGGTGATGTTTTGCTTTTTTTATACTCTTGAAATAATTTAACATATTCGTGCTGAAGCACAGTATAAGCAAGATGACAAGCATGGCTTGAAAGCAAATCTATTAGTGAGGAAACAAGAAGCACTTTGGCAGATTTCAGCAGCACGAAAGTCAACATCCCAAACCCTTTCCTGGAACATGAGTGCATAAACCTCAGACACCACTCAAGTATCTTCCTATACAGGGGCTCATACCAATCTACGGTGAACTCCTGATCAGCCCTAATTCTTACACCATTAGCATCAATGACTCTTGCTGAGACAAACACTGGGCTGGAAGAGCTTATTTGTAGTCTTTGTTCTCAGGGGCAGTTTATACAAGCTCTCAAGAGACAAACAGGACATTCATACGCACACCCTTCATTTTGACATGGAACTGTGAGGCAAGACTCCTCTGTCCTAATGTTTCTGACTTTTAACTTGAACATGTGAGAGTCTGGCCTCTCTCCTTATTTACCAAGCTGACAGTTCTGGGAATTATCTGACTCTTTATTGCGGTATTCTATGGCACAGAATGTGTATGACCACTTGGTTTGGGGATATGCTTGTATGTGATGCTCTTCCTAACCCACTGACAGAGTCTGGCAAGGCTCTCCAAAAGATTTGTTTCTACAAGCTGCCTAGTTCTGTTGAGCAATTTTTACTTTGTGATGCAGAGCTATCATGTTGCTGCTGAAATACTGCGCAATTGCATAGCTCATAAGAGGAAGGAGAGAAGAAGTATATATAGAGAAAACAGAATTAATTATACATATTTTTTAAGGTAAAGGAGAATCCTAGTCTCTGATAGTTTCATGTTAACTTTGTTGCAGAACTTGTTTCATACAAAGTTTTGAATAATGTTCAAAAGTTAATTTTATCTACATTTAAAGTTGTTATAGATAATACTTATGCTAAAGTTCATTTGGCAGTTATGCCAAAAATTTTAAAGCAATTTAAAACCCATAAGTTCAAGGGTATTGTATACATATATACACACACACATACACACAGAGTGAGAGAAAACTGTGAGGAACGTACCACTAGTGGCTTGCAAGGTAGACCCTACAAACAAGCCATCTTGAATTATTTCAGGAAAGCCCCGAATACACCAAGGAGATGCTGCAGTTTCATTCAATGTCCAGCCACACGGACCCTCTTCAAAAGAGCAATGTGAGCCCTCTGGGAGAGTGTCTACAATGGAGAATAAAAACAGCAGGAAAATAGGATAAACTTGATTATGGAAGGACACAAACAGCAGCAGAAGTCAAAACTCATTTCAGTTGTCTAAGTGACCCAACCTTTGCTACACAGTTCTTCAATGTCAAAATATTAATAGGTCTCATTTGTTTATTTCCAGAGTCACCATCAGAAAGCCAACACTTTGCTTCTGGAGATATTTGAGACTTTGCAGTTCTGTGCTGCTCTAGATGCTGTGCAAAACTGCAGCTCCCACCATCTAAAGAATGGTAAATTACTGACATATGTTTGTAAAGGCCTTGCCGCATACGAAATCGCAGGCATCACGAAGTTTTCTGTGTCCACTTAAAAGAAGGTCAATCAACAGATTATTTTAGATCTCTGCCACTGTACTTGCAACAAAGCTAAATGATGCTTCGTAGCGCCACATACAATGAGTCAGGGGNAAATTACTGACATATGTTTGTAAAGGCCTTGCCGCATACGAAATCGCAGGCATCACGAAGTTTTCTGTGTCCACTTAAAAGAAGGTCAATCAACAGATTATTTTAGATCTCTGCCACTGTACTTGCAACAAAGCTAAATTTCTCTGTCATGATGCGCAAGAACTCTGAACTGGGATCTTGGAGGGACAGATTTATGTCCGTGTCGGTGGCTGGCGCTGGAAAGATGATCGGCACCTTCCACTGAAGGGAGGTTCAGACTTCGGGTCCAGAAGGAATTTCTCACCTAGCTGCAGACATGTAACTAAGGTTTTCCCTTTCTCTGAAGTAGCAGTAACTATGACAGGCAGGTTATTGAGCTCCCTACTGCAATATTAAAAAACCCAAACCAAACCAATCCAAACAACCCAAATCCATTTTATCCTATGCAGGGTGAATTTTCAAAGAGAATCTTGGTATCCAATTAATGTAAACAGGTTAAATTAATTCAGGAGGCAAAATACTGAATTCATCTAGAGATGGAATCAATTTAATTTATTTTTCATTCTAAATTATTTCTTCTAAGGGGATGAAGGTTCCCAGAAAGTGCCATGCCACATACTCACCACACCTCGCTCCTTCCTGTTCTTTGGCAGGGCAATCACTGACAAATTCACAGATTTGTAGGTGGCTGACACAGCCTCCATCAAGGCAGGGGAAGGTGGAGCCTTTGTCATATATAGAGAGATCTTGGTTTTCTTTATCTAAAGAAAAAAAAAAAAGCCCAGAGATGAGTTGGCAGAATGTGTATGACCCTTCACGTGTATCAGCCTCCATGTGTAGGACCTCAGAAAGTGTCATTTGGGTGATAAATGATACTCACCTCTGGTTTTTACCATGTAGGTTTCTATCCAGCATGACATTCCTGCAGATCACCTCAGCTCTCATGGCGACGAAATTTATTTCTCCTTTCTCTTTTATGCACTATCTTCTGCTGCGTTCGTGCTATCTTTAGATAATAACTTCTTTTTTTTTTTCTTTTTTATGAAGGACCTTGCAGTTTCCTATCATGGTGTGCTCCTCAGTTCTGCACATGTGACTGTGCACCTGCCAGGCAGCTGTGGCATGCTGCACGACGCAGAGATACCCACTTAGCTCCGGCCCTGACAGGCACATTGCTATGCCCTACTGAGACTCAGGCTTAACTGACAGTCATGCTACTGACGCATTTCTGTGCCAGCTCTGTGGCATCCAGCCTGTGAAGAAGCAAGTCATCTCACTGTGCAGAAACTTTACTCATGCACCCTAGTTAGCCTCGTCAGCTGTACTCTGGGAGCATTTGGCTGACTGCACAGGTACCCAGCAACCAGGCTGAACACAATTTTTAAGTCTGATATTTCCCAAAAGTAAGACTTTTAATGCGCTTAGCCTGTCCTGTGGGTGCGTGTGTGCACGGGTCTGTTATGAGCATGCAGGTTCGTGTAGGTTTCTTCTGGACCCACTCCCCATTAGCAGACCTCTGTACAGAAGTTCCACTGGGATTGTTACTCTTGAAAAAACGCAGAAGTTAGGGAACCAATTCCAGAAGAAAGAGAAAAGGACACCTCTGCAGCAATCCAGGTACACAGTCTGAAATAGTATTTCTTCACGGCACTGTGTCGTGCTGGGTACATTCGTCAGCTTATTCAGGGACTGTTTAGCATAGTGCTTCAGGCTAGATGCATCCCCTTAAAACTCCATGACTGTCAAAACCCCATTACATTAAAAGTATGTTTGTTAAATTAAAAAATTAATGATTGCAATAAAATTAAATCTCTAATGTGATCAAATCCAGTCTGATGATATATTATGAAATAGCTCTGTGAAGCCAATATTCTCTTTTTACATTTGAAGCTTTTTACATTACATTTCAAGCTATTTCTACAGTGTCTGCAAAATGGAGGCAATAGCATTATATTAATGCATGAAAACCAGGAAGTGAAGATGATTATGTCTCCAACCTGCAGGCTGCCTGCGCCGACAGACTCTTGTACCTCCAAGAAGCCTAAATGACATTAGCAGGGTTCTGCACAGCTACGGAGGATCATTTTCATGACATTCCCAACAGGACTGTAAATGCCAGGTAAAACTGAGGACTTCTGAGCTGAGCACTCAGTACTTTGGAGGAAATGATTGCATTTCAATTATTTTCATTTTAGAAGTTTTCAGCCTGGCAGTATCAAACAGATCCCATGAGTGCAGATCAATGTTTCTTTTCTTTATAGATTTGGAAGACAGAGCAACAGCATGGAAAAGGCTTTGGTGACACAGGGTAGTCTTTTGGCCTTGACTATTTACGAAATAAAAATATTAAATGCTAAAACAACCTAGTCAAAGACTTTTTTCCATCCCTGTTGCTGGATGCAGCATAAGCTCTGTTGTTTTCTCACACAAAGATCAAGCAAAGCAAAGGTGAAAAGCACAGAGGATCACTTAAATCAGTTCTATAATTCTGAGCTTCAACCCTGCCTTCGGAGCATGTACACATGCGTGCACACACACAAAACACATGCAAATGTGATGCTTGGCAGGTAAGCACTGCCAGAAACAGAGACTCTGCTTTCATTTAAATCCAATCGGACTGACTCCTCGATCACACTCATCAATTTTGGTGAGGATGCTGCTCTCTTTTCTGACTTCATTTGGTTACTCCAAACCTGGCTGTATTGCAACATACCACGAAAGCAGTTCCTGAGTTGCAAGGAGCCCACTGCCAGTACTCCAACCGCTTGTGCTCCACAGTCTGAATACAGCAGGGTGATTTTAAAAGGTCTTTCTATTCGGCCAATCTGGGCCATCAGGTATTTCCATTTCATCCTAGAAGACAACAAAAAGCTATCAGACATACACACAGCACCCTGGAACCCATGGAGTCTCTAGCATAAAGATTCTGTGCTGTACCAAACAGAAGTAATAGTATCCACATGGGGAATAGATTAAAGAATGTAAACTCCAACATAACAAGCAGGTGTTAATATAAAACAAGTGATGTTCAGCTTAACAAGCTCATGTTCGGTTATCTTTGCTGCAGATTCTATTGTTAATGATGAAAAGATCCAACCATTCCCAATGATTCTTAAGTTAAAATAGGGCTTAAATCATCAGCAATTTCGGACACCCCTCCCCATACGTGCCTTCCACATACACGGTTGTGTTCTGTTTGTTCTTGCAAGCACAGATCCACCAAGGAGCTGACAAGTTTCTGGATCTCCTCAAGCTAACACTGACATCGTATGTTCTGGAAGTAAATATCTGGCCCTGAATGGTTGTGTCAAGTGCAAGAACCTTTTTTGGGGCATTCTCTATCTAATCTCCCATCTTAACAAGCTAGAGTGCACCCAGAAGACAAGGGGAAGAAGAGAAGCGTTGTTCCAGAAAATGCAGATTGCTCTGGCAATTTACATTTCACTGCGAAACAAATGCCATAGCCCTAGACAGCAAAGGTTTCTCAATTGTGCAGCACTTGGGGCAGTTCAGAGAAAGACGGATGGTCCCATGCACTCTAATTTTAAAGATGGTCATTAGCCATAAAAAGCTAAAGAAAGATACCAAATGGGAATTTTCAAAGTACCTCCCTCAAATCAGTCTGATGGAAGTCAGGGTATCCAGGTGTCATTAAAAAAATCCAGCAGGATTCTTAAAAATCCTTTTATTTTATTTTTATTTTAAAAAAACACCCTACCAAATGTTAACAAGACAAAAAAATACAGTTAAAACTATATGTTATTATTCTGTAACGAGGTTGTAGCAAGGATAGTGACAAAGGAATACTTGCTTTAAGCTCTTTTCTGCAAAGAGTACCAGAGTTAAATTTACCCATATCCTACAAGCTGCTGATGCTGCTGGGGGCACCCTTCATGAGTGACTCTAAGTCGGTGCCAACGGGATGATAAGCAGGCCAGGTCACAGTGTTAAGATGTGTTGCTCAGGCTCTACTCCTAGTATTAGTTTTTCATTCAGGAAATGCCTTCAGCTGCCATGAAGCGATCAGCTAGTGCCCATCCTGCACCAGAAATACATTAGAAGGCAACACCTGGACAACAAACAAATCTCTACTGGACCCAATATTAAAATCACAGACCATCTAACTTGTAATTTGCAAAAAATCCAAAGCAACTTTATTTTGTTATCACCCTCTCTGCTTTTGCTTTCCACTGATTAGTTACCTAACTCATTCTTCTCTCCACAAACCAATTATATACTTTTTTCTGGTTCTTACTGTCCCTTCTATGGCATCCCCCCATCTTCCACTTTCATTGCTGTACACACACGTAAATACCCACACATACCCTAAATTCATCTGAAGTTGAGCTCCTTTTATGAAGATGACCCTATTTCTCCTGTTTCCTGCCTGATCATATAATAATTCAATAGTTCAATATAATTTAATTCAGCTTCAGAAGTGTCCAGCCTTGAACCACAACTGCACCATCTCTACTACCCAACAAAGGAGAATGACTGTTTTTCTTTCATTCTGTATTACAGCGCAGCTTCACGAATGTCCAGCACTTATACCTTATAAATACTTTTACATATATATCCCCCTGCCACACTGCTTCACAACATCCGAGACCATTCAGCACTGACCCAGAACTGAATCACTTCTGCTACGTGACACGGCTTTTTCATCACTCCACTGTATCCTGTTGGCCACAAAAATCAATGGGCCTTAATCAAATTGGTTCGATGAGCCACTGAAGGTAAGGACAGTCTTTAAATCTTTTGAATGTACCTATTCAGCATACTAGATCTTCCAAGCACTGAGACATAGTTCTAGTACCTCCACCAGGTTACAACCCACCCCACAGCTGAGACATCACAGTATCGCCAGTGTTATCACACCGCTGAGTGCAGGAACCTGTAGTACACAGCCTCTGATTCACAACCGGAGTTACATTTAGTGGTAGCAGCAGCTAAAGAGATTACTGCCCCACGGCTGAAAACAATGACTAGTTCAGCTGCTAGTTCACCTTAAGCCTACATTGTTTATTAGCCAGACAATTTGGAACTTGCTGTTTATAGCCTGGTATATAAAAATAAATTAAAACCACTGGTGATCTAAGTCAAGAAACCAACCTTTGAAACGTCACAACTGAGAAAGACACACTGTCCATTCTGCCATCACTGCTGGGAGAACTGTGGCGTCTGGTAGAAGAGCAAAGCCACTATCTTAAACCACTACTTGTGTGAACCGGCAGATCTTCTGAGTCAGAGCCCTGAGGTCTCATGAAACATTCTAGTTCTGCACTGAAATATCTCTAGTACTGAAATCTGACTCCATTTATAACTCCGTAGCAAAAGCTGGCAACCATCCAGAGACTGTGAAAATGACAAGTTGCTTTGCAGCAACCAGAATACTTCTGTGTATGGCGTCTCACCATCACCATCGTCATCAAGGTATTCCCCTTCAGAGAAAACTTCGTGCCCAAGATCCAACTGCAGCAAGATTTCTAATGCTGTAAATAATTACACTTTCTTTGCTTGGTCCCACTATCCAAACACGGGCTAGTCAGAGCCAATTTAATTTTCTTAATGGAATCAGGAATGAAGCCTATTGTCGATCTAGCAAAAGATGGATCATTACAGCAGGCTTCCAGATAAGCCAAGCTTGGCAATACTTTTACTATTGATTTTATGTCAAACCAGATCTCAGGTAACGAGGTAATATTACTCTTCTTCTAAACAGAGATGTTGAAATTGATCTGTATGTATGGAAGGGCTATAAGAGACTGACATAATTTTGAGAAATTTGCATGGGCAGAAAGTCTGGAGTTGCAAGCAACCTGATCCTTAAGGCAAGAGAATTCAAGATTCACCCTACAAACCCGGTAATTTCAACTTCTGATTTGTATTTTCAACTTTTGATGTTCATTAGCCTCTCAATCTCCTCTGCTGAGCAAAAGTTTCCCTCCCTCTCCTTACCAATCCTTTCTATGCCATGTCTTTCTGTATCCAACAAAGGTAATTGATAATTAATTTTAAGAAAGACTTTTAATATCAAGAACAACAATTTATTCATTAAGAGTAAAAAAATCAATAAAGCTGAACAGGAAAGCTGAAACCTTTTCTGAATTAGGGGGACTCACTGCATGGTTATTGCACAGAGGTATGTATGATAAACGCTTCTAGATTCAATCAGTGAACATACAAATTAGAAGCTTTATATTGTTTCTCTACATACAGGAAGTTGTTGCCTGCAAGTCTTCACAAATAACCAGTTCTAGCCATTGGACTTGAAATAAATGAGAGAGCAAAATACATGCCTACCCCTCTTGCCTTCACCAACCAGTTAGAGGGTTCTTACTGGACCCAGTGTATTTTTGGGTTCAATTTCAACAGAAGCATGAGGGGCAGTAAATCATACACCCAGAGCAGAGTTCAAAAATCATAGTCTTATATAACAGCTGGACAGCCCCTTCTTTTCTAGCTGTTCTTTTAAATCAAAATGGCTGTGCTCACTGTTGTCAGTACGTATTAGGCATTTTCTGAGGACGCTTACCAGACTACTCCCTTTCA
The DNA here is from genome assembly GCA_013398225.1 of Steatornis caripensis. NCBI lineage: Eukaryota > Metazoa > Chordata > Aves > Caprimulgiformes > Steatornithidae > Steatornis > Steatornis caripensis. The sequence continues at coordinate 209,502 of VZSC01008163.1, read as the reverse complement.
AAGGCTTATGTAGTTGGACACCTAATTTACAAGGGGTAATGGTTTTAAACTAAATGAGGGTAGGGTTAGACTTGAAATAAGGAAGAAATTTTTTACAACGAGGGTGGTGAAACACCAGAACAGGTTCCCCAGAGAGGTGGTAGATGTCCCATCCCTGGAAACGTTCAAGGTCAGGTTGGACGCGGCTCTGAGCAACCTGGTCTGGTTGAAGATGTCCCTGCTCACTGCAGGGGGGTTGGACGAGATGACATTTAAAAATCCCTTCCAACCTTCCAAACTGCTCTGTGATACCCAAATGACCATATGTGTTTCTAGGCTTTCAGATTAGCTATATGGCAATGTTTCCATGTACAATAGTATAAGTTAAATAACTTCTGTGGATAAAAACAACCACATTACTACAACAGAAGTGTCACAGATGGTAAGTTTCTACAAGTGTCTCAGAAGCTGGCAGGGCATTTTAGCACCACCACAGAAAAGGGCGAAGACACAAAAAACTAAGCAATAATTGTTTTTTGAGGTTGCCTAACTGAAAACCCATGTGTGCACATGGCCATGAGCTTTTTGCTTTTTACCCTACCAAGACTGTCATGGCCAGTGCCTTGTATTTCAGAATGAAAACAGAACAAAATCAACGTGGCTTACCGACCACAGAAAGTGAAAAAGATTATCCCTGCCCCAAATGATGCTTTTTTATGTTCATTGAAGTGTGAGTACTTAAGAGTTGAAAGAAACTAGCTCCTTATTGAAATAGTTTTGGCTGATGACACTGAAATAATTGCAGTCAACAACAAACACAAGCATGTGAAACCATTCAAAACAANTATGTTCATTGAAGTGTGAGTACTTAAGAGTTGAAAGAAACTAGCTCCTTATTGAAATAGTTTTGGCTGATGACACTGAAATAATTGCAGTCAACAACAAACACAAGTATGTGAAACCATTCAAAACAAAAGCACATAGGACTCGGAAGAATTTTCAGCTGTAACTGTGTGGTAAAGAGGGAAAAGGTGGGATAAGCAAAATAGCAAAGAAGACATTAGATGTGACCTGAACAAGCACTGTAATTGTAACCATGAGAAAGTGAAGACAGCTTTCTGAGTCAAGTGCTAGATGAAGAAGGCTTGGACTTGCAAGCAAAGCTACAGGCTCTTGATGTTTGAGCTCTACTCAGATAATGAGAAATAGAATTTCATACGTCTTTTGTAAATACATAGAATTTCAAACACCTCACTCCCTCAGTGGTTCTCCCTCTAATGGTAGTAACTCAGAATACTCACACCCTGTAGTGTGATATATAACAATAAATACTGTGACTTTACCCTCCTTGCTCAGAGGACATGTCATCTGAAGATCCATCTGTTTCTTTGTCCTCTCACTAAGTTATATGTGTGAAAAACTGAGTGGCAGCTTCGATACTACCAATTTGATGATAAATCCTAGTAGTTAGTGAGGCGAACAGGACAGCAACTTTCTCCAATGCATGACATATATCTAGGCTTTTGCGAACTGTGTAGCTGATGCATGCTGAAGGAGGAAACACTGCCAGGAGAAGATTTCTAGGTCCAGAAAGAGGACGGTTCACTGAAGGGGCCTGGTGTAGCTGGAATTTATGATGAAGTATAGCTTGATCCTGGAATTGAGGGGTGACATTAGGGATTGAAGCAGGATTTTCTGGAGTGCTTGATTATCTGAAAAAGTGCCACCTAGCCTTTTTTTCTGTATCTAAGTTTCTACTCTGATCTTAAGACAATCCCTTGGTAGTAACTGTCAATGGTTAGACTACGTACTAGACACAGGCATCTACCTCAAGGTCATTTGCTCATTGTCCTCCTTGTTCTGCTCTACATCGTGCAGCAGGATGATCTCTTCTTAACAACCAATGCTGTTAAAATCTTAATCACGGAGAGAATGTTCATTTCAGACTACCTGCCTAGTAAGAAGCAGCTCAATCTCTGTGTTAGAAATAAATTTTGTCCTGCCTATGTGCTCCGATTTTCCTGGAATTGTGCAGAGATTTCAAAGAGTTCCCCTTTAATGAGGGGGAAAAGAAATGGTATTTGACCTAATATGATTCCTAACTCTGTTTTGTCTCTTTTCTATCCCTCCTTCCTATCTTAATTTTAAACAGGAGTCAGTCACCTTCCATCTTTAAAATTTTAATACTAAATTGTCTGAGCTTACCAGTGCTTGATTTTGCTCACTAAGGAAAACT
>VZSC01008163.1:139554-207161 GCA_013398225.1 Steatornis caripensis | reverse complement strand
AAAACTAATACCAGTGTCTATGGCAACTTCCAGTAAAGCTAACTCCATTCGAATAAATCTAAATGCTATCACTTTTAGAGAGATTATAATCTTGATTTCACATAGAATTGTTTTGCAGTGCTCAAATAAACTGTTCAATGACATCTATGATCCATTCCAGCGATGCTGCAGTGACTGTGATCAAAGCCTGGTCTGGTCGGCGAGGTACAGCAAAAGGGTATTTGATGAGTTTACACAGGGGAATGGAGCTGTGCCTGCAGTTGCAGAGGGTTGTCAAATACTCAAAGCAGCAAGGGCAGTTACAGGTAAAAAAAGGACATTAGAAACTGATCCCAGAAAATGCAACAGATTCCACTTGAAATTGGCAAGAAGAAGGGGAAGGAGTAGCCAGGAAGGAAGTGAGCACTAGCTAAAAGCAGGGGAGAGAGAGGGGGGATCTGAAAGAAAATAAATACCTTTTTTTAGTCAAATGCTGCTATCTTTGGCTGACCAGTATTGGCTACAGAGCTCCACGGCAGCCTGCGGAGTGCCAAAGAATTTAAAGAAAACAAGAACTGGGATCTATTGCTTAAGTTCTCCATGGGAGTCAGTCAGGTGATGGAAAGAAAAAGCTCTGTTGTGTGTCTGACCCAGGTTCTTACAAGGCAGATTGCAGCAAAGGAAAAACAAGAACATGGAAAATGGCAAAATCAGATGACACATGGACTTTTCATCTCCTTCTCCTGTTGTGATTCATTCCCTTTGCCCATTTCTCCTCCTTACTGCATTCTGCCTACACACAGGAATGAAAAAGTAACACACTGGGAAGATCAAAGAGAAGACAATACAGGACAAGATCCAGGGTTGCCGTACTTTCTTTTTTTGTCTTCACCTCTTCTCACCTCTAGCTTCTGTTTTTCCCCTCCCTGAACTCTATGAATGAAGCAAAAGAGGATGTTCCTGAACTCAGCACACAGAAGGAGGAAATTACAAAAGAGGCAAAGTTAGCCCAACCTCAAAATAAGAAAAGTGACCCTTGTAACAATGATAGGATCCCATGAATACTTAGTGATATCAGTCACGTTGCCAAGGCAGTCTTTGGATTGAGTGCATTTTACAGCTATAGTCCTAGGATCAGTGAGAGCAGTCAACCACTCTTGACCCTTCTAAATGTGAGGGAAGAAGAGTGAGTCCTAAGCAAGTGTATTCTTTGCAAAGGGGACACACAAAACCTGGGTCTGTTACAAACATCCTGTCGGGAAGCTGCACGCTTCAGTCCTGACAGTTCTAGTTTCATTTTCTGCTGTAACAGCAGCAATGATCTCAAGAAGGGAGAAGACCCTGACAAACAGTGGCCCGGAGGGACTCCACCCTACCCTGCAATTCAAAGTCTAAACAGCTGCAAATGGATTGTCTTACCCGGCATCCTCCTCATGGCCAACTCTCAGAGAAATTATTATATTTCTGTTTGTCTCCACATATCTGATTTCAACTGTGAACCTCTGGAGGAGAGGAACAGCATCCTGTGAATATATGGCCAGTTCCAGCAAGCAAGAGTCCAAGCTCCCAGGCAGGATGGGGCTATGCAGGCTGAACTCACATCTATCTGGGAGCCTACTGGTGTTCAGGAGGAAAATGTCCCCTGTGAGGAAAACAAAAAAAAAAAAAAAAGGAGAGACACACAGTGTGGATGGAAGAGTGACAATAACAGGAAAATGGGTAAGGAATCTGAAGAAAGGAATCATGAGAGGAAAGGAGAAGACTATGCACAAAACCGCAAAATAACAGAANAAAAAAAAAAAAAAAAAAAAAGGAGAGACACACAGTGTGGATGGAAGAGTGACAATAACAGGAAAATGGGTAAGGAATCTGAAGAAAGGAATCATGAGAGGAAAGGAGAAGACTATGCACAAAACCGCAAAATAACAGAAAGTAGGGAAAGGAGAATAAAGTAAAAATTAGGGAAATAAGTAAAAAGTGGTAGAAGGAATGAGAAGAGAAGAAAAGAAACCAAACAAAGCAGAGGGAAAGCATGTCCAACAAAACAAAAGCCAAAGACTTTGCAAGTCAGACAGCAGACACCTGGAGCCAGCCCTGGCTTCTAAAGGATTGAGTTTCCTAAGAAAAATACAGTCTCTATAAGCAGAAGTAGCTTATCCTAAAACAGGGAGATACAAAAGGAGTATATAAAGGGGCTGGCTGTATACAGGATACATACATACACAACTTGGGCAGTATACATACATTACATTGGCTCTTAGTGACTCTCGGGCACTGACAGCACACTTACAAGTTGTGCACCAGAACCATCATATGGCAGTATTTCTAGTGACATGTGCCTGAGGCCTCAGCCTGCTGGCTCCGGTTCCTGTCACCCACAGCTGCTACCAGTGCTGGGAGAAAGCAGATGTCCATTTGAGGGGAACTGTATGTAACTCTGCCTACCTTCAACATCTCCACGGGAAGAACTGTTTTCCAGAAGCAGCTGCTGCCTCTCCTGAGACACCAGGACACCAACTGAAGATAACACCCAGTCCGGTTTTCCAAAATTGTCTGTAGACGTCACCCATGAACAGCTTGAGCCGATGATACAAGAGATGTCTGTTATGAGAAACCAAAGGTTTCATTGAGGCCTTCCCCAGTTTAAGGGGTGATGTGGGCACACGAATGAGCAGATCTACAGTGTATGGGGACTACCTCTCCCAAGAAATGGAAGAGTTGAAGGGAAAAAAGAAAGTATGCCTCGTGCAATTACAACAGGCTCTCCCAGGGTGGAGATCCAGAAAGAAAAACAACCCTGCAAATTCTTGGCAGGTGTAAATCAGCATCCTCCCACCGTTATCAACAGTGAATTTACAGCAGTAGAATGTCTAGCCCATATGTACATAAAATCCTGAATAAGAATAACACCTAGTGCAGCAAGGATATTGAAACTATATGGATTTAGCATTTTGGCAGAGAGCAACAAATGAAACTCTAAGGTCAACCCTCTCTCTGCAACAGAAAAAGCTTGACAGGGTCTCAAGCACAATAGCTGAGCAATGCAAGCTTTCCATAATTCTGTTATTTTTTTTTAAAACAGTTTTGCTTTCCTCCAGCAGGATGGACAAGAACATCCTCTTAACAAACTCCAGAGTCCATTCGCAGCACTGAGAACACTACATCATCCTGGCCAGAATTTTTCATAATCAGCATATTATAAACCAGACAAGAAGTAATTCACTGTTCTCTCATCAATCTAATATAAACTCCCTGAAGGGATGTTAGCTGCACAAAGCTCTCCCACACAGAGCGGAGCTAAATAGATATGGTAAGCTGATACTAACTTGCATGATATTTATTTTCAGTAGTAATAATATTACAGTAATAACTGGAGGACCCCCAGGTCATATGAGAAATAATAAGAGACTAAACATTCGTGTTTGGGATCCTGACGTTCAGAAGGTATTCAGACCTTGCAAACACGAACGACACAATGTTACCCCTTTGGTAACTCTGTTCCTGGGGAGGAGAAAAGACACGTGCAAAGAACAGAATTAAGGTCAGGGATGTAACAACCATAGGTGGTTGCACAGGCGACACAGGTGGGGCAGGAATAAAAACATATGAGCCTACAGAAGATTGGCTATACTTTAACTGAACTTTCAGAAAAAGAAGAAATGAAAGTATCTTTTGAGTGCAACAGCCAAAGTAGACATGTTTTCCTAATTTTAAAAGTTAATTGTAACTACATTTTTATAAAACAGCACCCAGCATGCAGGGGTAAGAGAAACACAGATGTTAAGAGTTGCACGTCACTGTGGCTCGGGTCAGACTGCAAACTCCCACCTGAACACACGTCCTCCCCCGCCATGTCTGGTCTGCTTGCCACCAGAGGTTACTGCCTCTCTCAACCTACTAGCTGGTCCAAACACCCGCTCACGCTCTCAGCTCACCTCATCGAATCCATACAGCTTAGCAAAGGTCTACTGCACTGTTCAGCCCATCATTTCTAAATAGAAGCTACGGGCAGGTGAACCATCAAACTGTGCGTATGCAATGCAACCTTCCAGCAGGGCACAGGAAGGAGGACACCAGCTACTCTCCTATCTCTGCTGGATCTAGGGAAAGACGTCTGTGCAGAGCTTCAGGCTATGGTTTGATGAGCCAATAAAACAGCTTTAGGGATCTCAATAGCTCAGAAACTCCACGGCTGAGTAAGACAAAGCAGATTCCTGATCCAGACCTGCTGTGCTGCTTGAAATTTATTAAAGCTTGACAGGTTAACTCAGTCCTCACAGACTTATTGTCAGTAGTGGTAATATTTTTATCAGGTAAAAATCTAGTTGGTCATGAAACCCAGAAAGCAATTTCTCTCACAACAGCACGACAGTGCAAGAGAGCTCGGGTAAGAAAAAAATAATTTCCTTTTTTAAATTTTACTTGAAACTAATATTTATGACAAAATTATTTCATTAAATCTTACCAATACCCCTGCTTGATGTAACAAGAACTGTACTAACGGAGACTTAATCCTTAGAATGTGCCTCATATAACAAAGCAGTTTGCAGCTCAGATAATTGCCCTGGTTTGAGCTAGGACAGAACCAATTTTCTTTTTAGTAATTTTACTTTTCAGTTATGTCTTTTCTCAGAGACTGCACTCTCTGAAATTAACTGCAAGTTTTTCAGACAGTGTCTGCTTCTAGCAGTGATAAGGCTTGATGTTTATAGTTACTGCTGGAGTAACAGTATAAATGGTATGCAGCAAGGCCCTTGCTTATAGTTATCCCTATGGAAACCAAGGTTGATGCCTGGTTCTGCTGACTTTCTTATGCACCAGAAATGAAAGAGAATAAAAGGGGTCACACCTGCGACCCTCCGGTGGGGAGAAGTGGGTCGGACGGGTGACCCAAACCTGACCCAATGCAGTATTCCATCCCATATGCATCATACTCGGTATAAAGCTGAGGGATCATGAGGGTCAAGCTCTCTCCTTTCACGTCTGGCGTCCGAGGAGGACTCTGTCCAATTCTTATGCCTTCAATCCTGATCCGTGCGTTCCTGAATCCAGTTCCCGTCTGTTGCAGAGTCCAGTCTGGGACTTTCTCAGGGCCTGCCCCGCAGCGTCCAGGGGGTGGGGATGCTCAATATTGGTTTTGTATATATTTGCATATATTTCATTTGTATTTCCCTATTATTATCATACATTGTTATTATAGTAAAGTTGTTTTAACTTTTCCAACACATAAGTCTCATTCCCTTCCCCTTTTGGGAAGGGAAGAGTTAACAAAGAGCCTGTTTAACAGCCAGCTCAGCTTTAAACCCTGACAGTAAGTGAACACAATGTTTTCCTTCAAAAGCACCTAATTCCCATACTGTCTGGGCTATATAAAGCCCATCTATCTGCCACAACCTGAGGCCTGAATGGATCTGAACACCTGGAAGAAGAGTTTCAAATAGATCAGAGAAGTTGTTGACATCTGGTAAGAAAAGGCCACTCAGCTTTCTGGCAATGCACCATGTGGATTGCATTGTGATGGAAAGATCAATCAATGAGAAGCTGTTGTTTAGCATAAATCGAAGAGCAAAGGAGGTGGGTGCACTCATGTGGCCACAGTATAAGAGAACACTGAAAGCTGCAGTCTCTGACACTAGTGTGTACCACCTTACAGATGCTTCATATCCAGCTTTGCTTAGCACCTATGAACCTAGACAACTTGCAGGTCACCAGAAAGGCAAAATGTGACAGAAATGAAAAGGAAAAAATAAAATAGAAATACATCTGTATCACTACAATAAGCAAAGCACGTATTTTAAGGTGTTACAAAATTGCTCTGAACAAGCTTAGACTGAAGAAAGCTCATGGACGGTCGCAGGGCATGTCAGAAAGGAGGTTCACACTTTAAAGAATTAGATAATACCTGCAAGATGTTACTATAAGGAACTCCTCTCTGGTGAGTACAGGTCACCTTGCCACCTCCCATGAGGAACGTATGTAACTTTTCCAGCATGCACATGCCTTTCTTTATTGTTTTGCATCTTCAATAATGACCTGGACCAAAGGGACAGAGTGCACCCTCAGCAAGTTCACAGGGGTACAAAACAGGGAGGGGCAGCTGACACCAGGTGGCTGTGCTGCCATTCAGAGCAGCCTGGAAAGGCTGGAGATCGGGCCGATAGGAACTTCTTGAAGTTCAACAGAAGGAAATGCCAAGTCCTGCACCTGGAGAGGAATAACCCCTGGCACCAGTCTGTGCTGGGGGCTGACTGGCTGCAAAGCAGCTCTGAAGAGAAGGACTTTGGGGTCCTGGTGGACAACAAGCTGTCCAAGAGCCACCACCAATGCACCCTTGTGACAAAGAAGGCCGACAGCCTTCTGAACTGCATTAGGAGAAACACTGCCAGCAGGTCGAGACGGGTGATCCTTCCTCTCTACTCAGCATTGGTGAGAACACATCTGGCGTACTATGCCCAGCTCTGGGCTCCCTCATTCAAGAAAGATACAGACTTACTGAAACAAGTCCAGCATAGGTCCACAAAGAAGATTGAGAGACTGGAGCATCTTTCATAAGAGGAGAGGCTGAGAGAGCTGGGACTGTTCAGCCTGTAGAAGAGAAGGCTCAAGATGATTTTCTCAATATGTACAAACACTTAATGGGATGGAATGAAGATGAAGCCAGACACACTTCTCAGTAGTGTCCACTGACAGAACAAGAGGCAAAGGGCACAAATTTAAAAAATCAGGAAATTCAATCTGAACACAAGAACACCCTGGTTTCCCATAAGAGGGGGAACCTGGGGGCAACCTGGAACAGGTTGCACAGAGAAGTTGTGCAGTCTCCATTTGTGGAGATATTCAAAAGCCATTTGGACACGGTCATGGGCAACCAGCTCCAGCTGATTCTACTTGAGTTGGGGCAGTTCGACTAGATGATCTCAAGAGGTCCCTTCCAACCTCAACCATTCTGTGATTATTTCATTAAATGGAAAACCATCGCTTCCATTTCCAAGTATCCACACTACTGATAGAAACCGACTAACTTCTTTTAGGCTTTTATATAGTATAGTGTTTGCTACATCTATCCTGGCACCACAGTAAGATCAAGTTCATCCTACCTATCTCACAAACATTTTGTCCAGCAAACTGGGCTTTTACAATGCTAGAAAAAGAAAATTCCAGTTGAAAAAAATACTTAATTTGGTATCGACAAAGGTAGTTTTTTCTATAGTTGCTGGAAAGCAGCTCCACTAATTAGCTTTTATTTCAAGAACTCCCAAACCTAAATTTGGAGGATTTCACTGTGCTGGTGGAATTTATTATTTTTTCATTTTCTTTCTTTTTCCTCCTTTTTTCATTTTTCTCTTTTTTCCTGTGTTTTGTTTTTGGCATTTTTATAAGGAAGTAAGGGATTCCCTTAAGGTTACACTGGCCTTTCTGAATCATTGCTCCATTTCCAGTCAGAAAGCCAGTGGCACAGCTTTCTGGTAAAGGGTCCTTGTGACTGCCAGCATCTATCTTGCACCTAGATTCTGAAGTAGAAATAAGGAGGATGTAAGGAAGAGGACTTGTAGTACCTGGTTTAGAAGGCTGATGGAATGACACCATCCTATTTTTTATCGGGAAGAGCTTCTGAGGTAGATTTGGTGAAGAAGAGGTTTCTTCATGTGATCTGGAACAGGAGAGAACTGTAACAAAACAGAAAGAACAGGGGAAGAGTTTAGTGTTTCTAGACAATTTCCCATATTGTTAAACATGAACAAAGCCCTGCTATTACACTCACCCTCATTACAGTGTACTGGTGCAGTGCTGTCCCGGGGATGTTTCAAAATAGCCCTACCAGTTCCCAGAAACATAACTACAACAGAACACTTCGCTTAATAATGTGTTCTTTACTCTTCTTTATCCACTCCCATTTTTACCAGTATATAACCTCTAAAGAGACATTGTATATTCCAGTAGCACCCATGTTACAGTAACAGTACACCTAGCCATCTGCCAACAACTACACCTCTAAAGCATTCATGTTGGATGGGGCTTTCAGCAACCTGATCAAGTGAAAGATGTCCCTGCCTATGGCAGGGGGATTGGACTAGATGATCTTTGAATGCCCCTTCTGACCCAAACCCTTCTACGATTCTATGACTAGAATAAGAGTTCAGCTGTAAAATATATTTTAGCTATACAACGCACGACATGGATTTATCAGCAATCTTTCAGGAGGACCTGCATAAGTGCTCTCTTCACCACACAAGAACAATGCCCCATCTGAAGCTAACACTAATGAAACCTTTGCATCACTGCACACATTCAGAAAATAGATTTCTTTCTTACTGCCAGGCATGAAGCATGGATCTTCAAAGGAATCAGGTAACTTTCTTGTATCTGGATATCAAGTAATACATACTCTCTCCAATAGCCTTCTTATTAATGCACCTGCACTGCTCTGTCTCAGGGATCCCTTTGTCATATACCTATAAAAACCTTCGTTGGTAACTGTGACATTTGATCATAATTATGACACTAATACATACACATTTGTGCATTTTTATTCCGATCAAGTCTTACAGTCCTGATGTAAAGTTTGGTTGTGCTGGAAAAAAAGACCAAAATCTCAGAAGATACAGAAGGCCATAGAAATTATTTTCTACTTCACTAATGTGAATATTAAATTCAGCAAGCTAAGATGAGCTGGTTTTAAACAGAGGTGTTCTTCTGGATCAAATTTTTGTTATTCAAAGTAAAACAAATTTACCAAAATTAGTATTCATTGTAGTACTTCTGGTAATTAAATATTCAATACCTTCTGACTTCTCTTTGAAACAACTCATGCCAACAATAGTTTTTTTTATTTATTTAATCTGTGCATGTGAAAAAACGTAAGTCCCAGACTAAGCATGCAGTAATCTTTATTTAAGATTGTCCCACGTCTTTCCTTTTCTAGGAGTCATAAACAAGCTGACCAAACCAAGCATATTTGTTTTCCAAAGGTGTTCAAAGACAGAGAAATGCAAAATGAGTTTCTTTGATACCTCAGGCATGTGGGTTATGAATTCAGCAATATAAAAATGTGAAATCGTGTCAGAGAAGGCAGGAATCCTATTCATATGAATTGCAGTTGAGATACAGATTTATATATATGCCATGGATAACAGCTAAGATATTCTCAACAGAACTAATTTGAACAGTAATATTATGAAAACATACAGAAGTACCTAGAAAAAGAAAAACAAAAAAAACCCCAAACTTGAATGTATGTTCAACTTTTTCAAACTCACCACAGCTTTTAATTTTTCAGCAGTATCTGGTCTGATTTTAAACTGCTAACACAATTTTCATTTTCATATATATATATGACAATACGCACCACACAGTGAGTAAAATGCCATGAAATGTTTCATAGGATGAGAATGCTGTGTTCTTCCAACTTTTATTGTAGTACTAAAGACAGTCATCAGTTTGCAGGGGGTTTCAAGGAAAGGATAACTTTGGAAGAGGACAGCAGCATGCTGCAGCAGACACGTGCTGCACTGATGACAGAACTGTGGTCTCCGCAGACCAATTGTTAAACACTACATTTTTTTCTTGCTGCTGTGTTCAAATATGTAGGGACATTAATGTTTGAAAAGCTGATTCTGCCCTGTATGTAAGACACTGACACTGGTCTGCTAAATAAGGTATTTTCAATAATGGGATGAAATCCTCAAAAAGAATGTGAATTCTTGTTTGACCAGCCTTATGAAAGGCTTACCTTTCTCAGCTTGCCTTATGAAAAATTATAAGGGAATCTCTTCATAAAACTGTCTAAAAAATCCATGCTAAAAATCAATCACATACGGAAAACAAATCTATTTTACCATATTAAAAGAAATTCTGCTGTGGAAAGAGAGCAAGACCTTTTGACAAATTGAGTCTGCTCCTCCAAACTTATGTTCTGTGTCTGTTGAGACGTTCAGTTCTGTATCTCCCGATCTTTGTTAAGTATTGCTGTAGCTTTAGTATTTACTTCCCTCATGGCTTTCTGTAAAGTCTGTTCCACCCACTCATCTCTTCACATGCTCCAAGCTGCTCATGTATGTTGGAAATAGCCTGAATATCATGGGACCCACAAAACGTAGTACAGTCACGGCCTAAGTTCTGCTAGAGACATTCCTCCTGATAAAACTTAATCAAAATATTTGACTTGCACCTCCCGACTCCTCAATTACATAAACACCTTTGGGGTTTTCCTCTTCTTTCTCATTAGCAAACCCAAGTTCCAGTGGCAGACTACCATGAACAGAGGCCTAAGCTACCTGAAACATGAATTTAGTGCTTTAGTGTGAAAAAAATACCCATTGCCATTGGTGATGGCTGAGACAAATGGGATACAAATGTTTTTTGCACCGCTGAGATGAGTGTCTGTGAGGTTTCTGGTCCCATATTAACATATATTTTAAATTAACTACAGCTTTGTCACAAAGACCACTGCATGAAACTTGGTCTGCTAATTACACTGTCCATTATGTGGACGGACCATCAGCAACATCCTACTCAGTTTTGGCAAAAAGCCAAGAGGGTTCATTGAAGTGCCTGGTGACAACCCTACTCACCTACCCTGGGAAGATGCTACTTACTGAACTGGGTATATGAGAGGAAGGAAAAGCAGTCATTACTGCTGAGTTCACTGACAGATAAAATACATTTGGACAGAAGACCCTAGGTCCANCAGTTTTGGCAAAAAGCCAAGAGGGTTCATTGAAGTGCCTGGTGACAACCCTACTCACCTACCCTGGGAAGATGCTACTTACTGAACTGGGTATATGAGAGGAAGGAAAAGCAGTCATTACTGCTGAGTTCACTGACAGATAAAATACATTTGGACAGAAGACCCTAGATCCAGTGATGGGCAAGGAATTTGTTCATATGAACCCACGGAAATATGTCCCTGTTCATTTATTTCCTCATAGCAAAGAATTTCTGGCTATGACTGAGCAGAAGAGGACTCATAGTATGATGAATCCATGCATGAGATCTGGATAGTGGTTTTGTAACACTCCAGTCCAGCCTACACTCTTCACATCTCTATTTTCCTCTTTCATTCATTCAACCTCTCTGATTGAACTGAAAATCTGGTGCACACAGTCACTAAAAGAAAATCTTCACTTTCTTTAGAAACTGGGAACGCCAGAGGTGCTTCCAATAACCCCACATCATATCTTCTCATACATGCTTGTATGTAATTCTTGTATGACATGAGTTTCAGCATTCAACAAATAATAAAGTCTCTCTCTTATCAACTACGTGATTTCTCTGTCCTGACCAGCAAAAGGCAATGATTTAAGTAAAAAGAAATAAAAGATGGAGAGAAAGGAGATCCATGATTTTAAGCTAAGTCTGCCATTAAGGAATATGAAATGACCAGGAAAAAACAGCAAATGTAACAACACTCAACCATCACAGAAAAGATATGGGATCTTTTAACAGCACAGCACAAATTCATTGCTTTTTCTGTAATCAAACACAGTAAAATTGGAAGCCTCCAGCAGTCAGGAGGTAATTCCATTTCTTTCACTATCTTACAGAAAAAAGCACAGAGAGCGCTGCAGGGCTGAAATATTTCCTGAATCCTGATGTTACTTTACAGAACAGAAGAAAATTACAGAAAATACTTATAGAACTCATGATGGGAAATCAATTCCAGGTCAGCCAAACCATCTTCCTGCCAAAATAGGAATTTCCTTTACAGCATTTTCTATTTTTTTCCCCTTCTAATATCAAAATAGCAACTCAATATTTCTCAGTGCTTCTCTGAGAAGACAAACTAACATACAGACTAATAGATCTGACTGTCAGGAAGGCAGACTAGACAAAAGAAGACTCTTTGTCTGCTACCTATCCTAGTATTTTTCAATTACTCCTAAACCTTCCACTTTCAGCTCAATAAATAATCTCTATCCTTCATGAGTATTTACAGCTTAAAGTTATTAACTTTTCACCTTGAAAATGTCACTGTGATCTCTGCTGCTTGCTACGAAACTCTTTTATTCTCTGATCATTAGTTGTTTGGTCCCCATGTCCCTTGCTTCCTTCATCACTTTTTGTACTCTGCCCAGACAGATTACAGTTAATGGTCAAAAGGGGAGCAACATGACAAAACACAGTTTTGCCAGAGCTTGTTGTATGAGGTGATACTTTAGGATCTTCTTAGAGCGCTCTCCAGTTTTTCAGGGTACTTGCTGAAAGGCAGACATCAGCGCACACTAATGCCATGCTATGCAGAATGGCCATTCTGCTCCCTCCTGAGATCTCCGTGTTTATCCATGCAACAACCTCATCAGTCATTTTGGCCAAAATAAATCCTCTTAGTTGATCATCCACCATTACGTCAAATCTCTCTCTGGCATATTTTCTTCCAGAACAGGTATTCCCACGCTCCTCATCTATATTATTTCCCTTTTAGACACATGGTTTTATTGCATTTGTGAGTTGGACTCTGCCTTATTTTTCCCTACCTTAATATTTGTGTTACTAGCAGATCATCAGTACAGCTTTTATGTTGCCTTCTGACTTACTGCTAAAAGTGTTAAATCGCACATAGCCCAGAACTTACCCTTATAGGAAACTTACAGGCAGAGTTAACCGACAGTGATTCCTGTTTATACTTTTATTTTAAACCTACAAGTGAAATAGTTATTTGTACCAGCACAGGCATGCACCAAAGTACATATCAAGAGTTATCAACGTAAGTATGTGACTGAACTTGGAATGTGCTACATCCACACTATGTCTTCTGTCAAACTTGTAAACTCATTTAAAAAAATGACAATGCAACAAGAAGTCTTTTCAAATAAGCCCTTTAGATTGACATATAATTATAAAGCTTTTCTAGGTCTTTGATCCTATATCAAGTGTTCCGATGTTAAGGCAACAATCTTCATATTACCAAGTAGTCTCATTCACGTGAGTAGAGAGCATATCAGCACAGGTAATTAAATACAGCCATCCAGCATATTCCATTTACCCTTTTTAAATACTAATGCAACATTAACTTTGGTCCAGTTCCTCAAAATTTCTTCAGTATCCCAACACTTACTAAAAAATTCAACAGGGATGTCTTTTAAATCTCCTTAGCTAGTTCTTTCAAAACGTTTGAACACAAGCTGTCTTGACCAGTTGCTTTACAAACTAGCATTTTAATAACTTTGTTCATAACATCTTTGTGTTGCTATGAAAACTATTGCATTATTTCTATGTGACAGTAAATAATCAATCAAAGGTAAATATTTACAGAACTCTTTTTCTTTTCGTCTCTGTTATTGACAAACTTACCACATACATCGATGACAGATTCATATCATTGCTAAGATGTTTCTGCTACTAATGTGCTTGGAAAACTTCCTTAGACTTGCTAACTCTGTTGCTGGTTTCTTCTTAATTTCTTTTGCTTGCTTCATCTATTGCTAAACTTTCAACTTTTTGAACTTCCTTTTACTGAAAGCAATGTACTTTTTCTTTATTTTTTTTACCACCACAGCCTCTCCTTTCAGCTATACGTTTGTGGTTTTCTAGACGTTTACACAAAACCCCCAATTCTCTGCATTTTTCTGTCCACAGCCTTCTTTCAACAGAGTTAGTGTGACATTGTTTTAAACTTTGGGAAATTTACCTCTTCTGGAAGTACCAAGATATAGCACTTCAGATGTTATTTAGGCACTAAAGTCCATTTATTTGAATATGTAGGCTGAAGTACTTATCAGACGACTTCAGATTTTATTCTATTTCAAAAAAGTGTGTATTCAAGCCACAGTCACTTACAATTATATAACATCTGGGTTTAGTTCTGAGCTCCGTTCTTACCTCAATTCTTTATTTGCTGAGAACAGATCTAAGACAGTATCCTCATATGTGATATGAGAATTTGCATTCAGATTTTTGTCATCTACTCAACATTTGCAAAGACGGCAGAATGAAACCTCCAATACGCCACTTGTATTGAAGGCTTCACGCACACACACTGAAAAGCTGTTCTCCCCTTACACACAACAGGCAAGTTAGTACTTCATCCAGGTCTTTAGTTGGATTTAACAGTCTATAGCAGCCATCAGCAAGCACATCAACATTTATTTTAGGTATCAATTGATCTTTCGGCCTTCAAGATAATTTGGTTGAATGGCTGGGGAAAGAGTAAATGTCATTTTTGCCATGCGATGCTGTAACCAATCTACTTTTGTCCTTTAATTCCAATCACAGAAATCTTCCTTCCTAGTCTGAGAAATTCCATCTTATGAGCACTTAGGTGTAGAAATTAGTAATTTCATTCCAATGCCACTTGTTTGTCAGCCAGCCTCATCACGTTGGCAGCAGGCAATTAAAGAACTCCTCTTTCAGTCCTTGGTGCCTTGATTAATTTCATTCTCAACACTTCGGCTCTGCTAAACAATTGATTTTTATTCCTCACTTTTCTATCATTTCCCTTGGTTGCTAATTTAACACCATCCAAACAAGTCTGGCCTAACAAGTCTAGAAGGTTGCTTCCCCACCACTGAGCTGGAAGCCAGGCAAACCATACAGCTGCTTTTCCCCAGAGAACACAGACATGCATTTCATAGACCCAAGTCTTATACAACATGTCTGGCTAGCAGAATACTTACAGACTACTTTTTTTTTTTTAACCTTTCTGTATTGTTTTATGTGCAGAACATGAACGGCATCTAAGAACATACCTTGTACATCCTTCTTCTTTGGCACCACTAGAAGATTTCTAAAAATTAGCTACATTCTGTGAAAATATAACCAGTTGTTTATGCTAGTATGGACTGTCCTTGGTGGCTCCTTGCTCATTTACTTCAGAGAACCTCTCAACTGTTGCAATCCTATCTGGTATCCTGTCCACAAGAGACACAATGCTACCTCCTTGCCCACCTGCTGACTGCTGACAAGAATCTTCCTTGAAGGGAAGTAAGTGGATCAGTCGGCAGAGCTTTTCACCACCAGGCACTGACAACTCCCTGGTACAATATCCACTTGGATTGCCAAAGATCATCTGCGGTTTCCATGACATACAGAATGGCCAGAAATTTGCAGTTGTACAAAATTCCTACAGTCCTCTTTCCCACTGCTCACAGCATGCCTGCTTCCTGGCTGCCCCTAGTTACACAAAACGCTGCTTTGTCTCTTATTTCCTCGCTTTCTCTATTCAGTCACTCAGTGGCCAGTTCCTTCCCAGGATAGCGATGTTTCCTGAATCACGTTGTCTGACCACTTTTTATCCTCTCCAATACTTTGTAGAGTGTGTACTCATCCTTTCAAGCCTCAAATCTTTGTTTCTAATAAAACCACTATGCTGCACTCAAAAACCAAGGACTCTTTAAGCTCCGGCACCAAACACAGTACATTGCAGGTTTCCACCACTGTGCTACAGCTATTAGACAGAACTCACCCAGAAAAAGTTCTGCCCGTGCCATCTACACTTTTCTCACAAAACTCACCTATTAAATAAGATGCAAGATGGAATTCTTGGGTCCTCCTCTTGATACTACTTCCCTGACTGGCACAGTGCCTTTGAATAGCAGCTTGCTAATTATGATTTCTGATTCAGTTTTCAGTGTACATATACTGAAATAGATCTAAATGACTATTTTAATTACGGTTGAGAAACAGCATGCCTAAAACACTTCTTGAAATCCAAAAACATGCCATCTACTGCATCCTCTACTAATTGTGTACTGTACACATGCACATGCCCATGTATGCGCGTATCGTCACATTCACTTGGAAAGATTTCTCTTTTTATAGCACAGCTGCTCATTACGCATATGTCTCTTTTCATAATACTGCTTATTACTCACAGATAATAAGGACTAGGTTTTGCATTGTGTCTCACCTCTACTAAAGCTGCCAAGAATCAATCATTTGCTATCCAACTGTCTGAAGGCTTTCCCAGGCCCTTAGAGATACACTGTTCAGGGGAGCTCCATTCTGCTCTCCTTCTTATTTTCTCTTCTTTGTTCAGGCTGGTGTCGTTGCTAGCAGAAGAGGCATCTACTCAGTTTCTGCTAGCTGTATACAGACACGATACTGACAGCTAACACAGGTTGTACCAATGTTGGTTCTGAGTAAGAAGGATTTGTCCATGTGACATCAAAATTCACTAGAAATCAACTTCTGTATTTCATGGTAGAATTTCATTGGTCTGAGCTACAGCCTTGCACCTGGAAGTTGGCCGTTCCTGGGACGATGGCATGTAAAAACCACATTTGCTGCTTATATCACATCTGTGTTGGAGACAGCAGAATTCCAAACTCTGGACTCTTAATCTAGTACCTTTTCTTCCCTTGCTGCTCCATATACATTAACGGGGAAAGAAACATTTAAAATAAACTAAGAGAGGCATAACTGTGTTTTTCTCACAGGGAATATGGATCTTCTTGGGTTTGTAAAAACTAGCCAAAACAGAGGTGGAAAAAAGAAGGGGAAAAAAAAAAGAAAAAATATCAGAAGTGTTCAATGAACCAAAAAGTGAGATCTTTTTTTTTATTCTTGAAACCTTTTATTCTCTTTTCAAATCTTAAAACACTTTTTCATTTTCCTGAAATAAAAACACTGTCCATTCTTAAGGAAAATTTTCCTACCTCATTGGTTAAATTTTTTAGGTTAACCTTTCAATATTTTCAATCTAGTTTACAGTCAGGCCACACAAATAGTTACACTGTCAAAACCAGAAGGATTACCAGCTTAGGGGAGAGGAAGCACACAAGCCTTTCAAGCTGGCAGTCATTAGAAGAAAGGGATGTGAAACTGCACCCTAAGATACCTGTTTTAAAACAAACTGTCATAGAACCATCAGCACAGAGGGAGCATAGCTTGGATGACTGGCTTATGTTACATGTATAACACTGAGATGAATAAAATTAAGGGGCATGTGTCCAATTCTTAATAGAGTTTTTCAAGCAGCTCCAAAGAAAAACCAAGAAGGAATACATGATGAAAATACATTTTTGCCTTCCAAGGGAACAGCACGGCAAAACTGTTGTGCTCTTGTGCATAAATTTAGAAGAAGAAATATAATTGTTTTATTCCTTCAGAACAGCACTCATTATAGGGTTTTTCAATTGTAGCTTAAAAGGAGATACGTATGTGTGAATTCACAAATATAGATGTGACAGGCATAATTAGTCACAAGGGAAGGTGAAGGACGATATAAAGCCTGTAGATGCAGAGAGAGCTAGAAAACAGAAGAGAAGGGCTCCCTCAAAAGACTACCCATAGCCTCAGTCTCTGCTGACGACTGTAAAATGTTGAGCAGTGACTATTTTCTCATGGCATGTTTTATATGAAAATGTCAGTTCCATTACTTAATGGGAAATACTAATATTTTCCAAATATTCACGTGGAAACTATTATAGCATTTTGTGAAGGTTGAAACACGTCTTCTTTACTCTGTAATCTGCTCTGAGTTCACAGTTCGCAACATTAATGCAGTGAAATGGCGTAACACGTAGCTGAAGGAAAATATTTTAATGCTTTCAAAGCAGACTGTTTGCCATACTGAATGACTCATTTTGATTAAGCCAAAGCATAAAGTTGGAACAATTTTGTTTGTGAAAAACGTTAAGATTTTGAGTCTTCATCATGATTAAAAATGAAACAAGAGTTCCAAAATAAGTTTTCCATGAGACAGAATATTTAGTTTTCAACAAACTCATATGCTAAGATGCTAAGAAAAGGCCTCTGTGAGCTGTCCAGAGTGACCAATAAATTTAGGCAAAAGAAAAATGGGAGACATAATCGCTAGACAGCTGACCTCTAGGAGATGTTCAGATACTAGCTTCTGATGCCTCTGCATCTTGTGGCCTGTGGCAGGAGCTCTATGTCCCTGCCCTTCAGCTTTCATGGCATGGCAGTGCAACAGTTTCAGCAAAAGAAAAATTGTGTGCCAGCAAGAAAGAGAAAGAAATATAATTTTCAAGAAATATAATTTTCAGATTCAGGTTTTGATTGAATTATTACAATGAAGGTGGAATTGATCCTGTAGAACTCAATTTAGTAAGAAGAAAATTATTTTCAATTACTTGATTTCACACACATAACTCCAGTGGAGAGGACAAAAGTGACTTTAAGCTGTCCTTGAGCTCCCTTGATTCTTCGAGGTTACTTAATGTTTCTTTCCATCCTTGTTTTACTAGGAACAGCCTTAGGAATGCTCTAAACCTATGCACTGCTCCAAGAATCCCTCCAGGGCTGCTCTGCTCACAGAGGCTATCCAAGCACAAAGGCACATTTCCTGCACTTCTTTTTTCTTTGATCTGCTTTTGACACAAGGATGACTGCCAAAAGCTCTTCATCATCTAAGGATTCCCCTTTGAGAACTTAACCCTTGCATATCAGCATAAGTCAGCTTTAAGGATACTCCACACATCACGAAAAGCAGTTGTATTAGATACACTTCTTTTTCTGGTGACTCTTCTCAGATAGGAACAGAGGCTCTCACACCACAGCATTGTGGCTAGCAGGGACACTACTCACGAGAAGGGTTCCCTTTCCTGCTCTGCTGTTAGCCCTCTGAGTCCCTGTGTATAACAACACAGGGGGTAGGATCCACCTCTTGGAGAAGGTGCTTTCAGCAAGAGAGGGAAAATGTGATGCAAAGACTTTTGTCTTATAAACCCTCCTGGTTCACCTAAAGGAGAAGGAAGAACTATCACAGCCAACACTAATTTCCTTCTCCAGGACTCTTGGCCATGGAATCCTTAAAGTTTTTCTCCAATATTCAGCTTCCATATGAATCTGTTAGGAGATTATTGAGGCACTGGAAACCAATCCATACATGGCAGATAATTCCATCCTTCTGCAATTTCAAACCAGAAACAATGTCATCTCCCGGTTTCATTAAAACCTACCAAAATCCACTCTCTGCTGAAGATCACATGACTACCAGTGAATTCTGCAACACTGAGAGGATACTGGTAGCAGAAATGTCTAAAAACTTGCATGCTCCCAAGCAGTTTCCATGCTGATACTCAAAGCCGTGAGCACAAACTGCATGCAAAGTGCTTCTGAATACATTGTTTTGCCTTGAAGAGAGCATGCACAGACGTGCATTGTGCCCTCACACACAAATGTAGCACACACACACACAATCATTTGCACAAGGCTGCCCAGCAATGAAAAAGGAAAAATATTTCATCACATCTATCTATTCTTAATAATGTGAAAACACTCAGATATTAAATTAAATAGAGGCTATATAAACCAACCAGCTCAATCTATACAGTTGTTTCCAAGATGTGGCAGTGAAAAATTTAGCAGAAAAAAAATGAAACTGCCACTTTGCGAAAGCACCAGATGTTTTAAGCTGAAAAATTAATGTTTAATGAAAAAAGGACAGTCTAATACATGTAATGTCATTTGTAAAGAGAACGTGCTCATTTCATTTGACCATACCAATCTTTAAGAACACTGTTTGTGATTTCCTGCTATTGGGCATACATTTTCTCTTCTAAATCACAAAATCCTCCTTGTGGAATCAGTAGTAAACACATAACACTGTGAACTTCCTCTAGCTCCTTTTCTTCCAACACCTTTACTAATGATTGACTGCTATATTAGGAAGACTAGGCTATCCTTGCCTTTAACGATTCCCTTTAAAACAGGCTCTGCTCTCAGCTTCCTTTTAATAAAAACAAAGAGAAGAAGAAAAAAGTTACACCACCCCTATAGAAAGAGAGAGACTGAAAGAATGTGATAGTTAGTTGCTTCTACTACAAGAGCCTCTATTTGTGCCTTCTGAGACTGCCCCAGAGTTGACATTCACCTAAATACATCTATCAAAAATAAAATTAATAGGTACTGCAAATTTGTAATTAAAAAAAAAAGTAAATCAAACACAAGAAACTGCTCCCACCCCAAACTCAGTTTTTTTTAAAAAACAAGAAACAAACAAATTACACAAAGAGCCTGTGTAAAGGCAAAAATTCTTGCAGCAGGAAAATCTCCCAGTTACTGTTCTCCCAGTATTGAAATGTAGTTTGGTATCAGAAGCACAATGTGTGATTTAAAGTACTGATCTGAGTATGAAAGCGTAAAAATGAGGGTCAAATCTCTTATTCTAACATAGCAACACTGATGCTGGTATAGTCCTGTTCAGAAATGGTACCCATTATTACCGAGCTACTACTATTAACATTTCTTCTGAAGTGGAGTTTCACAGCAATAACAAAGCAAAACACTGTAATCTGCATTTTGATTACTGTAGTTATGGCTGAAGTTCTCATTTTGGTTAATTTATTTGAAAGAGAGTTTCAAATGTATCAAGGTAAGTGAGCTGGACAAATGTGAGTAATTTGACCTGATAGTTATTGCAATATATCATTCATCGATTACCAATTCAAACTCAAAAGAGAGGAGAATGCAATCATTACTGCCTATGCTTGATGTCTTTACATCTAAAGACAAATGAATGGGAAGTAGTTAAAACACTAACATGCTGGGAAACCAGAACAGCAAGAGTTCACCAAGAATGTCACCCAGTTACCATGCTAGCAGAAAAGAACACCAAAATTTCCAAAAGACAGTCAAAAGCAACCTTTAATGTAGCAACTGTACAATTTGTATGAAGAGCAAGTGTCTGGAATCCCTTAAAAGGGAGTTCAGAACCAAAAGACCCAAAGTAAATTCAAGGATGAAACAGATTTTTTTTGTATTCTGTAGCATTTAGAATGCTAAATACATTGTGATACATGGTGATAGCGACGGCCAGCCAGCAGCTGCCAAAGAAAACCCCTGTCAGCAGCAGATGAAGCCCCCTGAGCTAGAAGGGGTCAGGCCACAAGAAAGCGTGACCACAAAGTCCAAAGATAGTTGTTGGAGCAAATGTCAAACGAGGCAGACTCGCATGCTGCTTTGACAGGTCACTTTCCTGACCTCCCGTCTTGACCATCCAGTTCTGCATTCTGCAAAGCGCTAGTGTGCTAGTCTACATGTGAGAAGTTTTATTTGCATTGTTTTAAAAAGAGGAAAATTAGCAATAACCAGTAGGACTTGTTGTTAGCAGTCTTTTTCATCTAATAGTTTTTTTATCTAGGACTGGGACAAAAATTGGCCTTTTCTCAGCTCTTTCCTGAAACTTCTCCTTTATCTCAGCTAGATTCACTGGCAAGCTTCCTACCCTTTATTGCAACAGCATCGACATGAGTTTGAATAGAATATCCGACTTCAAAACGTTTAAAATGTACAAAAGGACAGCTGCAACATTAGCCTTTTTTGAAAATATGGAGAGGCATGCCAGAAAGGTAATACATCCTAGACAGCGAATAAAGAATAAGGGGCGTTAAAGTTCAGGGGAAGAAAAAGATGTGGGTAACAAGAAACTTGTTATCAAAACACATGTGTTTCTATAACCAGGAGAGGAATGTGAAAAACAACTGATATTACTGTTTTATTTATTTTTTCCCTTTTTCCTACTCGGTCACCCTCATGCGAAAATGCGCTCTATGACTTCAAAGGGTATTATCGTGTACACAAGGAAAGATACCTTCAGCATTTGAATTGTAATTTAATATTATCATAATGTTTTCTTTTAATGAAAGAGCGGAGAGTGTTTATTTGAAAGTTGGCTCCTTGCCACCTCTTTTTAAGCTATATGATGCTGTGGTTACTTAGAGCTGTGTGAAACATCTTTTATGAAATTCAGGAGGGGAAGAGAAACCCTCAAGACATGAAGAATTGGGTTCCATTTTCAGCTCTTCCATTGATTATTAACAGTTTAGGTATGGGCAGAAGATCTGATCAATAATACATTCCACAACGATAACAAAGACGAATAGGGCCAGGCTCTATCCAGTGTAGAGGAAGGCAAAATCCCAGCTCAGAAGATCTCACATTCTCAGACAAGAGACAACAAACATCACAATAAATAAAGACGCATGGAGAAAAGATGAATAAACGCATATGCTAGGAGAGAAGAGACAGACATAACTGAGTTGCACTCAAATACTAATTTTCTTTTTTTAAAGAACTTGGAGAAATAAGCTATCAACCTTAGGTAGTATCCATTGTTTTGAGAATACATCACTGGGCTCCCAAACTGCTGTCATGAGCCGTGCCGTCAATTCCTGATTTACCAAACAGAAGACTAGATACGGTACTTCCTGGAAACTATAGAACAGAGCATGATTGTTAGTGGTAAAGCGTACTTAACAAAACTTAGGACTACATTGCACCAAAGCTTCTTCTTGAGGTTCTCATTCACAAGCAGCCAAAGGCTGCAGGTAGATCTTCAGGTAATCTTAACGGAGTACAAGACCTACGCCTTTTTAGAGGAGTAGCATTTGTGCTTTGCCATAAAACAGTGACTTCCTCAGAATTATTTTGATCAGAAGCCTCACCCTCCAGTCCTTATTAAACCCACTGATAAGGGAAAAATATACCACAGCATAATTACGGTGGACTTCCACATAAGAAGGCAGTATCCGAGTATATATTGATACTTCCAGTTCACAGAGATTGCTATATCCTTTATCTAGAGGTACCACTGAGCATGCATGTGAATATGCATGCGTGTGTGCCTGCATATACTAGTGACAGAGACTTGATTACATTTGCTTTGTGCAAAAGAGAAAGTAGTGAAAAAATGCAGTTATGTAGATATTAACGTTAGTCATGTGATCAATGCTTCCCTAACTGATAAAATTTACTTTTCTTGTGCTGATGCAATGCTTTTTTTGGATTTAGAAAAGACTTACTGATCATTTTTTAAAACTCCAAAAGGCATTCTTATGGCCAGAAGCTTAGATCTTGAACACACGTCACTACAACTTCAGTCTTGCTGGCAGTTCAGGTAACAGCTTCACATCTCCTTGATCATTTTCCTATCACAATCCTCACACACCCTTGCTGGCTTATCTACCTGCCACGTGGCCCCAGTGTGGCTGAAGGGCAGACTGTTGAAGGAAACAAGCAAAGTTGGAAAAAAAGCAGACAAAAGTCAAAGTAGAAATGGCAAGGACTAATCAAAGGACTGAATTCCAGACAGTTTGTATGGTTACGGGTAGGTAAGTTGTTATATTGTAAAATCATATTTTAAAAGTTGTAAACACACAAGGGGATGAGAATGACTCTTTTTCTACTGCATGTTCTCCTTACCTCTTGCTCTTGTCTGCTCTAAAGAATTTACCTGCTCTTCTCACAGGGCCAGAGACTGCAACACTTCCTTATATGAAATAGTATGTCCCCCAAGAAAAGTGTCTTTGGAAAAGGCTTGCCCGATACTGCTAAATGTAAGAAATGAAGCAGGAATAGGAATAGCATAGTCCAGAAGAACCATGCAGGGGGAAAAAGGGCAGAGGAGTTTTGATGGCAATACAAACTTTGGAAGCGTGACAGACTTGCTTTTGCCTGGGATACTTTACCCTAGTTCTGAGAAAAGGGTATATAATTACCAGGGATCTTAGGAAAAATCATCTGCATGCAAAGTACAGTGGTCCTAGGTACAAATCACATTTCTCTTCTTGACTGAAATCATGACCAAGGACATTCAGAAACTCCCCAACACTCTGTACTGAAAATGTTGCCCCAGGAATACAAAAGGAGAAGGAATATACAGGATACACTCCCCTAGAACATGTGAGAAATTGTCTCTGAATTTTACATGCATTTGTGAAAGTTTGGTTTAGGCCATAAATAGAAAAAGACACTAAAGCCACCTGACTTGCTTGCTCTCTTGGAGGAAAACCACATTATTTTTGTTAAAGGAAAGGATATATACATTTACACCCTTCTTCAACAGATAATTTGATTCTTTCTTCAGGGCACTGTGTAATTCTTGCCGCTAATGTCCATCACATGTCTGACAGGCCAAGAAGCTCTCTCCCTCTCCCGGAAAGGGCAGTCCTTGTTCTGTCTACATTCCCTGAAGCCATATGCTTTTAATTGATCACTTTTCTCTCTTCTCCTTCTTAAGCACCTTTTTTAAGTCACTCTACAATCCATATACACTCAAGAACCACTTCAGTTACCTTTCCAACCTGTGTGTGAGAAAACCTATTGCTTTATGTCTTAGGCTCAAAAACCCTCAAGCAAGTTAGGAAAACTTTGAAAGCTTTATTTCTCAATTAGTTGGGGTTTTTTTGCAGAAGAGAGAGAAAGGTAGCAGGTGTTGCAAAAGAAAGAAATGAAAAATAGTCAAGCCTGTACCCTGTATCTTTTCAAAAAGATGTCATCTCCCATCTAGTTTGTGAGTCCTGTTATTGGGAATCAGCAGAGGAGAGAAGGCAAAGGCCATAAAGAAAGGCCCTGGAGCCCATGATGGAGAGCTTTCTGCCCATCTGTGTCATTCATGTATTACACACCAATGTTAGACAAACTAGAAACAAGAGAGGCCCCTACCTTAAAACAGGGAAAGTCACAATCTGATAGTATCTGTAAGACTTTGTGGACAATGACCTGTCTTGATGGTTTTTGCATTCAACATGTAAGTCAAGACTGAACAAAGTGTCTTCTGCCCATGCTTATTCTGCCATTCCCAGTGATATGGCTATTTGAGACTAGGAAGGAAAGAGGCAAATCAAGGAACATCCAATTGAACTTCCAGCTTATATGAAGGGGGTCAGCAAATATCCTAAAAGTACATTACCTTTTTATTGAAATATGCCATTAGTGGATACATCCATAGGAAATATCATTATTGGTGTTAGAACCTAACTTCACTCTTTCTTTAGAAATCAGTCTAATAACTTAGTTAAAGAAGAGCAAGGAAGGATGACCCCAACTTCTTTATTACTTTAAAAAAATCAGGGCAGCAGGCACGTTGCACGGTTAGCGCTTCATTTCCTTGCTGGCAGCACCAATAAATCGGAGAATTTGCTTGGAAAAATTTAAACAAGCATTTTAGAAATTAAGCAAAGTCATTTCCTTTCAGCATATTCCATTAAACAGGAAGAACCTTAGCATGTGGGATACTGTTAACTAAGCCGTCCAAAATTGATTTCAGATGTTTAGATAGATCAAGCTGGTGAAAAGGTTTTATACCACTACTTTTTGCTGCTGCCACAAGCATTTGACAGAGCACATGTTCAGTTACCCACTTTAGTCTGACACTCCTGCAATGCTGCATCAGTCTTTGCGATACAGTTCAAATCAAGCCATCACTTAACAAAGCAACTACATTTTTCATGTGGAATAATGCAATTGGCACATGGAAAAGGGATCAGATTTAATCCTTGGCTCTTACACTTGGCCTGGGCCAAAAAACCCTTAAGATGGCTCTGCTCCACTGCCACAGATTTGAGAGTTTAGCATCACAGTCAGCTCTTGCTTTTCTGCATTTCCAGTACTCCTAGCACAGGGTAAATGTTTTGTGGTCCTTTCTCATCTAAATTTCCATGACAGGGCTTCCTGGGATTGTGGAAGGCTGTACTCAATAACCCAAGAGACCCAATTGGTCCTACAGTCCTCCGGTTCTTGCAGCTTTGCTGCTCAAGTGAATCCGTTGTCAGTAAGTCACACATTTGACTCCTCCTTGCCTTGGCAGGTTACACCACCGTTACATAAATCCAAGTAGTCTGGCATGAACACCAAATTAGACAAAAAGCCATGAAGAAATCAGGCTGTAAGGTTGCTTTTGCATCAGTGAGCAGCTCTGCAGAGAAGGACCTGGGAGTGCTGGTGCACAACAGGCTCACCATGAGCCAGCAGTGTGCCCTTGCGGCCAGCAAGGCCAAAGGCATCCTGGGGTGCATTAAGAAGAGTGTGGCCAGCAGGTCGAGGGAGGGGATCCTCCCCCTCTACTCTGCCCTGGTGAGGCCACATCTGGAGTACTGTGTCCAGTTCTGGGCTCCCCAGTTCAAGAGAGACAGGAAACTACTGGAGAGAGTCCAGCAGAGGGCCACAAAGTTGATTAGGGGAGTGGAGCATCTCTCGTATGAGGAAAGGCTGAGAGAGCTGGGTCTGTTCAGCCTGGAGAAGAGAAGGCTGAGAGGAGATCTGATCAATGCTCACAAATATCTAAAGGGTGGATGTCAAGAGGACGGGGTCAGACTCTTCTCAGTGGTGCCCAGCGACAGGACAAGGGGCAATGGGCACAAACTGGAACACAGGAAGTTCCACCTGAACATGAGGAGGAACTTCTTTACTGTGAGGGTGACAGAGCACTGGAACAGGCTGCCCAGAGAGGTTGTGGAGTCTCCTTCTCTGGAGATATTCAAAACCCGCCTGGATGCATTCCTGTGCAACCTGCTCTAGGCTAACCTGCTTTAGCAGGGGGGTTGGACTAGATGATCTCTAGAGGTCCCTTCCAACGCCTACCATTCTATGATTCTATGATTCTATGACACAGCAATGTTTTTCAACAGTGTTCTGGATATTCTCAAGCAACAGAGAGTCAAAATATCCTCCTCTGCTGTATTTTTATATTTCATGTATTTCTGCTTCCTGCAGAACAGACTTTGATCTGTAGGAGCCTTTCACCTCTCTGCTGAAATCCAGTCTTGATTCCCACCCACAGTTTGACATTATTGTAGGTTTCCCTCTGTTCTAGCTCCTTAGCACACTGTACTCACTTGCAACCATTTCAGGATTAACTGACTTTCACTGAAGAAGCTTGCTAAATATAAAGGCTTTTGATCTCCAACCAGGTCTCTGATTATGTGAATTCAATGAGTAATTTTGAATGATATTATGATGTTTGAGTGGAGCTATACCTTGGGGTTTTAGATGCTTTTTCTTTTGCTATTTATATGGACATTTCTACTAACTCGGTTCACAGTACAATAAGTACCTGGTTTTATGGGTGTGAACTGATGTATTGAAGAGATTTGCTGAAATGAGTGACTAGCAGTTTGTGGATAATTACCTGTTAATAGTTAATTTTGGATCTTATAATGAGCAAACTGCAACTTACAGAATGTTATTTCACTGCTGCTGAAGTATTGTGCAATATGTGGGAACAAAGGATTTAATTTAAAGAAAGACAAGTATCTTTCAAATACCAAAACTAAATTATTTTTTTTCCTCAAATCTTCCGGAGTTAAAAGAACAAAGAATATACAAAACACAGAACTATACACTCTCATAGATTTTCTTTCTAAAAATTTGCAATGAAATATTAAGAACAAACCAACATATCACTAGACCAAAACTGATTTAAATTCCCTAAATCAAAATCTAACTATAGCCAAGTCTAGGTCACAAAGAATTTGGATCAATAAATCAAATGGGTAATGGTGATGTCCTACATCATCAAATTCTGAAATTATCAAATGAATGCATCAGCTAATCAAATCAAATTGCAAGGTTAACAGACAGAATTGCTTTTCATCAACCCTCTACCAAGAGACTGAAAGTGACGGCTCTTTCCCTTTGATCTGAAGTAGCACCTCGGTTCCGATGTAGCACAGTGGTCCTGGCACAGCTGCTGCAGGAATGACATTCCAGGCTGACTTTAAACCCTTAAACAAGTTTTAAGAGAGTGCGGCAAGCTTCTTTCTTGTATCACATTGTTGTTACACAAGCTATTACTACTCCACCACTCTTACTTCTGATTTTGCATATAAAAGCCCAACTGTTTAACAAAAGTCATTAGTGAAACAGGTAGGTAACTCACAGTACTACCTCTGAATAGCACTTCTTCATCTGCTACTAGGTTCTAAAAGTCCTATCCAGTTCTCATTTACATACAGGGAACTACTGACAGCACTACTTCCCACCATTTCTACCATGCCCACACTTTACATATTCTGTAATGAGTAATGAACAAGTAATGAAAAGAGTAATGAACAAGAAAGTTTCCTTCCTTCAAGGTTAAAGGAAGAGAGAATGAGACTTAGGTTTGGGGTTTTTTTTCTTTGCCATCTTGGAAGCTTTGATGCAGATGACTGCAACTACTGGTGCCAAACAATACAGTAGCTTGTTAAGAAAACAAAAACTAATAGTGAAATGAGATTACTTTTCCCTAAATGGAGAGGTCTCCAAATTATATGGTCTGTCTAGGGACTCCCCTTATAGACAGTAGGAAGAGAAAAGTATCTCTACACAGTAGTTCATTGCATGTCTGCCAGTCGTGGATTTGTGACAGAATTTAATCCCCTCTGGGCAACCTAGGTAAGATGAATCGCAGTGTTTCAGGACTGAACTGTTACACTGATATAGCCAAGGACAAGAGTCTTCACTTCCTAGCCACAGGAAAGTGAACTGGAGATATTTTTCTGCTCGATAGAACTGGTGAATCATGAGAAAGAGCCCCTCTTTCTAATAATGATATTTTTTCTTTTAAAAACAAAAATAAAAGTACCAGGACTGGGATGGGCTTCCACTTACTCAGGGATTCAGGGACCCTGCTACATCAGAAATCCAGGGACATTTCAGAGACTTCTGCATCCTAGAAATAGCCAGTGTGGTCTAACTCTCTTGTAAGACACTTACTTTTGGCTACCTTAGCCAGAGTTTTTAAAAGCATTTAAACCCAACAAAACTACAGTACTCTTTGGCATTTGCCTTTCAAAATTTGTCCTGTTTCTCCACACAGAAACCCATTGACAATGACGCTGTCAATGGCCATGGTGCAACCAGCAGCAGCGAATGTTACAAAAACATTACTCAGCTGAGGTGTACAGGAGACAACGTTAAGGGCGCTCCTTTCCTCCTTTCTTGGGAGTAATGGTTTGACAGTACAGGCAGTATCAACTTCATTTAAAAGGATCCCAGAATCTTCATAGCTCTGTCTCACAGCTGAACCAATGCTTTCCATTCCTCACCCAAACCCTTACAGTCTACTAGCAGCTCTGAAAATAAACAAAACAACCCTCAAAACCCCCCCATATGCACGTTCACAAACCTCTTAACCACTGTCCTGTCACTGCACCTGAGAAAATGAGGGAAGTAAGTCTCATCTGAATTACGTGAGAATAAATTTTGCCCTCAACTTTTTCAGTGTGTCATTTAATATACGAAAATTAAAGTTTACCCAGCTGCATTTGGATAGGAGTTATTCCAATTCAGTTGCAAATAAGCTGGAATAACAGCTAATAAAAGGAAAACTTCCCTGTTTATTTCAAATAGACTAACACCCACTATGGGCTAACACTGCTAGAAATTTAACGTAGCTTCCTGAATTGACTACATATTTCTTAACCTTGATATTTACTTATAATGGCAACAGCTACACTGACAAAAGCTCGAAGTTTCTGGTTTTTTCTCAGTAATAAGCTGGGCACTGACGTTAAGAGACGAGATTTCTAATTGCATGCTACATTATATTTTCACACAATCGTACGTATACTATCATTATATATTCAGCGACTTAATAGCGCTAGGCACATTACTTTTTTATGCTTGGAAATTTGGCCAGTTGCATAAAGTACTCTCTGAAGCTTCTATATTAGATCATTTTGTGTTTCTCATTATGCCATTTTCTCCAGAAATGTGCACTGCTGAAAATAACCTTATTTCCAAGTCTTCTATCTAAACTCCTTGTTTCCATCACCCAGGCACAGATTCATTTTGGGAGGGAGAGGCAGGCCTAGGGGTGGGGAAGGAGAGGATAGTGCACTCCTCATTACGTGATGCTTTTGGAGCATGACTCTAAGAAAACATATGATCTCTGTTCTCAGCAAGTACTTCTGCAAAATTATGTTCATTTTCTGTAGTGTAGATGCTGCTACAGTATCTGTAACACAGGTTTTGAGTGTTTACTGCTACGTGATTTCTACTCATAAACAAACTCCTACCAATTAGTCTCTAAAGTTTTCTTTCCTCAGTCTGGTCACAATCCTATTTTGCTATTGTCAATGCTTGAAGAATCTATCCTCACGAAGAAGTAAGCAGTTAATACCTTATCATCCATTCAGTGTTTTTGGCTAATTTCAAAATTACCTCATTCCACAGGTTTTGTGAAAAATAATAGAAAGATTGCTTAATTTTTTTCTTTAATCAGTCACATCAAAGACCTCCTGTGCTGTTTAAATTCCTTCTTTATGGAATTTTGGTTATGGTAACCTAAGAATGAACACGCTTAGATATGTTAATATGCACTGCATTGTTGTGTCCTCCTTTTAAGGTCTTTCTGCTAGTTCAGCTGCTTTCATGTAAACTCTACCTTGCTTTGCAACACTGCTGTCACGAAGTATAGCAGGTGCTGTCTAACCCTTCCCAGTTACTTTAAAGCTGTTTTGGTGGCATGCTGCAGAGTAGAATTCAACATTAATCCTCTTCACATCAGTCAAAAGTCAACATTCATTTCCATGTTGCACAGCTTGTAGTGATCAGACATGGGGTGTTTTCGTGCACCTCGGTGGCTGACCCAATTCCAATATCTATTTGATAACATACATAACAGCTGTAAGCACTGTCAAATCTACCAACACTTTTTATTAATCTCTCACCCTTTTCTTTGCTGCCGTATGCACAAAACTTCCTCAACTGATTTTAAGAAGTCATGGTTGATGCTTTTATTCTCGTGTGACGCGGATATATATCAGATAACCACAAGGGTATAGGTGAGCAATAAAATAACCACAGTACAGAAATAAAAGAAGTGAATGGATGTTCTCTGATACAGAGAAGAAAGACAATCTGAGGTCATTCAGCCAGATTAGAAGTATCAAATTATTAACAGATATCCAGTGAACCAGCAACTGGTGTATCTGTCTCTGTCATTAGCTCCTGGGTAAACACCTTTCCAGAACCCTTGAGGTATGAGGGAAGCTCCTATGAGATTATAAATCTGTTTAGGAAGGACAGGCTGTGTAAAAGAAACGAAGAGATGAATCAGTGACATGCTATATTACACCACTGCTACCTCAGTCCTGAAGGATTTGAATGCACATGGCTTACTATTGGTAGCACATAGCACAAGATGGAATAAAGACAAGGCCATTCACTAAATAGAAATCATAACGTCCTCAGTAACAGTGCTGAAAAGGGGAATTGTTCCATTAACAGCAGCTTCTGCCTTTATGAGGGGAAAAAAACCCCCACAGTACATATATGCCATATAAGAATGTAAGAGCACTACCTCCTCAGGCATAAATAACGTAAAAATCAAGAGCTCTAGACAGCTTGAGTACAAAAGTCCTTAAACTGACTGGTGGTACCTCTGCTGTAACGCTCATTTTAGAAAGTATCAGAACACTGAAAGGATCTCGGTATGGAAAGAGAGTATTTTCTTAATGTTTAAAAAGGGTAAAAGGGGAAGCAAATTATATGCTGGATCCTGACTACAAACTTGAGCAAAATAATGGAAAAATTGTATTAAGTTTGATTAACTAACAATAGGAATCAGTTAAAAAGACAATATTTCATGGAATAAAAGGTTGTCTTAAACCCACCTTATTCTTTAGAGCTATAACACTGTTGTCCACATGAATATCCCCTGCAGCTCCAGAACTGTTTTTAGTCTTCCAACAGTCTAAAGTTGCTATAAACCCACCAATTTAAAACCACACCTGCAGCTGGTGATTTTCTAACTACAAGGACATACTCCATCAACTTTCCAAAACACGGCAGAAAATTGTTTCTAAGATCTTTTTGGCTAAATCTGTATGAAAATGTATCCTTCCTTCATGGATTTCTCTTTTTAAATAGCATTCGTTAGTTTATTTGTTAGTATTCCATTCTTTACAATCCACTGTGTGGTATGGATACTAAAGAACATGCTAGGTCTCCAGGGAATAGACTAGCAAGAGTTAGGGCAGCAAGCTCTTGGCTTCCACAGTGATATTCAGCTGCTTTGCATGTAATAGAAAAGAATAATAACCAATGTACTTTGAGAGGGACCTTCTAGGTCTGTTCATGAAGAGCAGGTTTCAGAAGCATACAACCTTAGCATTTTCTGTTTCTTTTTTTTTTTGAGAGGACTCTTTGCCATCATATTTGCAACAATCTAATCTGATCACTGACATTTATATACCCTTGTTTACAGTCTTTGCGCCAGGCACAGATTATGAATAGGTGTGCCATTGATTCTAGCATCAGGGAAATGCAGCTCATACCAACCTTACAGACAACTAACTTTCCTTCTAGTGCCCAGTCTGGTTTTCACAGTAACTTGCTTTATCCTACTTTCCACTTACACCACAAGTATTTCAATTTTTAATTTAGCTTTCCAGTTAACAGCTCAGGTTTCTGCAGTTGTATCACATCTTATAGTCTTGTGGTTTTCCTTTGTCAGAAAGGGACATCTTTCTCAAATTATATTTTCATATGAGACTACGAATACAGGAATTTTTTGCTAAACTTCATCTAGCAGTATGCCTACCACCAGCACCTTGGCAGCAGCTGTATGGAGCAGCATGGAAGATTCCATCCTCTACAAATCTCCTCGATACTGCCAGGAAAATATGGAAGTAATACCACAAGACTCTGATTCTCAGTATCTGCCAAATTCCGTTCCAGAAGGAGAGGTTCCAATTGCTCCATGCCAAAGTTCAGTTTTCATAGGCGTAAGTTGTGAAAAGGTAGGATGCACAAGAGTACTGATTAAACTATTTCTCACCATAAATTGTCCAGTAAATACATAAAAATGGGATTTATTACTTCAGTCACCTAGTACTTCGGTGTTAAATCTAAGCTAGTTAACAGAGAGAGAGAAGCATTACAGGAAGAGTCTAGAAGACTAGCTTAAACTGCTCACCTACTAAATGGCTCAAGTTGGCCAAAAAGAATCCTATTGGAAGTGCCACACAGTGAATTGGTTTGTCATTAATTCACTTTGTACCTCTTAACATGTGCTAAAAATCTCTGACATGGCAGTAAAACACTTCTGCCTGGATCAGCCCTTCAGTGGCTAAACT
Organism: Steatornis caripensis; assembly: GCA_013398225.1. Taxonomy (NCBI): domain Eukaryota; kingdom Metazoa; phylum Chordata; class Aves; order Caprimulgiformes; family Steatornithidae; genus Steatornis; species Steatornis caripensis. Next base: position 174,438 of record VZSC01008163.1, on the reverse strand, counting down.
AGGTTGGAGAAACATACAAGATTAAAAACTGAATCTTCTGGCAGTATCCCTTGCGTTCTTCATGATCAAGACCCTGGATTAAATTCTCCAGTGAATTACCAACACTCTGTGTTACCTGTTACCTGGGGTTTGTTCCATTAGCACCCAGGCTGCCATCTGTAAAAAGGAGGCAGAAGAACTTTTCATCCTGCTCATTCTTTGATGTCTCCTGTAAGTTCTTCAGGGTACCATCCTATTCTTTTTCTCCATGACATCTCCCCACCAACAAAAAAAATCAGGACATAGAAGAGGGAGAGGATGTTTGTATTATGCTGTGGAGAACTTTGGCATCAACTAGTAACTTTGAAGAATAATCCCGAAGATGAAAGATGCAGATGAAGGAATTTGATGTCTAGGAAGTAATTTGAAGTTAAGAAAAACGATTTGTACATGCAGCCCAGGGAAATGCAGGGTTTTATCAGGGCTGGCACAGCCTCCAGTGAAGGAATTAGCAAACCTGGAAGAAAAAGAGCTCACCTAACATCCACTGAATGATGAGTAGGCAGATCACTAGGTCAACTGCAGTGAGAAGTGTTTCCAGTTAATCCGCACTGGTCTATAACCACCTAATGCCCAGGACATTCCTGCTTATTGAATGAAGAGAAGGGGATGGAAATTACGTCAAGGAAGAGACAAATGAGGATCATGAAACACAGTCATGACAAATAACAAAGGGATACAAAGAAGCAAATGCTAAGCACACCTGCATAAGCTGAAAACTAGAATAGAGACTCCCTAGATCAGCCATCTATTGATTTCTGAAGGAATCCTGCAAGGTAGGCTATGACTAAACCAAAATATGTGAATTGAGAAGAGGGATGGAAAGAGAGGATGAAAGAGGAGACAGAGGAGATGTTTGAAGTTTAATAATAATGACTAATTTTCCAATTTTGTGTGTGTATATATAAACGCACATGTATTTAATTAAAGATACAAAAGGAACAATGTCAGACACGCAAATAATATAACTGTCAAACAAGAGAACAGTTCACAATCTCTTTAAATCTTAACACCTGGTAAAGTCAAAATTGATTTTTTTTTTTACTTTTAATGACAGAAATTATGTTAGCACCATGGGCTGCTACTCCAGCCTCTCTCCAGAAGTGGACATGTTTGCATGAATTATAATTAAGAAATTGGAGGAATATTTTGCACAGTCTAGCACAACTGACAAAAAAAGCACCACAGATAAAATTACAGACCATGACACGTTAGTCCTAAATGCTACAGATTTAACTGCAAGGGAGAATTAGAGAAAGATACACCAATAACAACAGATAACTAGTGAGACAAGAAACCAATGACCAAAAGGCAAAGAGAGACACAAGAATGAGGGGGACCTGCTAGTTAGTAGTTTTTTATCATCACATAACTAGCAAGACAAGAAACCAATGACCAAAAGGCAAAGAGAGACACAAGAATGAGGGGGACCTGCTAGTTAGTAGGTTTTTATCATCACAATACACTCTTTCAGAAGTAGAGAGCAGAAATCAGTGGGCCCAAAGTATCGAGAATGCTCGCCATGACATGGTGTGCTGCAGCCTACAGTCAAAAAAGACGGGGCCAGGAGAGTTTAAAAAAAGAGGAGTGCCAGGGTACACAAGCTGCCTGAAGCTACGCTGCCACGGCCTTGTTGTGGACCCAGGTAGGCTGTGTGCAGGTGAGCAGGTCTGCGCACGGCTACGAAATGGGCTACAGAAAGCAGTGGTCAGAGGCCACAATTATCGGAGCACCAAGTTACAAGGTAACCTCAGACTCCAAACAACAATGCAGACAAAACTGAAGACAATGACAGTGTTGGGGCGGGCAGGCACCTTTTCCAGACTGAGGAGGTCAAAATATCAGGAAGGCAAAGAAAAGGTGTCAGCCAGAGGGAACAGTGTCTCAGAGGAGGACAGCAGCAACCAAGAGCAAATTCCTCCTCAACAGCAACAGGACAAACAGAAAGTGGGAGACTAGAGATCTCAGTTGATGTCCTTTGTCAATGAGGCCTGACAGACCACAGTGGCATGGCAAGAAAGGCCCTTTCTAGGGTATAGTATGGCTGGCGAAAGCTCTGTTAGAAAGAAAAACTGTGAACTACCAGGGACCTCGGGAAAAAAAAAGGAGAGACTTGGAGTAGTCAGACGGAAATCAATCTGTACAGACAGGTCTAGGATGCTAACTCGAATCACAGCACCAATATAAACAGTCTTCTTAATAACGAGAAAATTTAATAAGTATGGAGCCCTGATGGTATGCTGACCATTAAAAAGAGTGATGTTTCCATTGCTTACTGCTTCAGAGTAGCATGAGAGCCAAGCCTTCAGAGGAAGGTGAGTCTGGGCAGTCTCCTAAAACCTGCACATTTCTCTTATGGAAGGGATTAGGACTAAGCTTGTTCACACTGTCAGAAATATTTGCCACCTGAAAGATGACTTTCCAGTATGAATACCTTAACTCGCAGCCAGCAAAATGTAAGAGGTGCAGAATCCTTCTTCAAACTGTAGCTGGGATTACTGTTGTGAGCAATGAACTTTGTTAAACAGATTCTCAGTGGGTGGGAGAGCCCCTGTATTCAGGACTTCCTGAATGGACTAAAAGTCAGGGATGACTTAGACTACCTTATGGCTGTTTGGCAAATTGTTTCTTTCTTTTCAAAGACACTTCTGTCATTTGTGCCAAGATCCGAACTTTATTTTTAGATCCAAAAAAATCACCTTGGGTTGAAAAAACATGACAGTTTTTGCTCATGGCCTAAAACAACATAACCAAGATTTATTAATTGTTCCAGTCCGCTTTTGGTAGGAAACTGACTTTGCAAATAGAATAGTGGTCACCTGCATTCCATTTTTTTCATTTGTTTTCCCTTCCAGTAAAGAAACATGGAAGAAAGCGGGGATGATAGCCAGATGATCCCACTGTTCTCTTTTATCCCCACATAAACCAGAAGACAGTCAGTCATGTTGTAAAGAATGACTATGACTAGAAGGATACTTCCTTATCTTGGCTTTTAATTTTATTTTATTTTTGGCTTCCAAGAGAGTAAGGTGTGGTTTAGAAAGTGAAGTGTGACTACCATATCACACTATCCAACTGGAAAGCAGCTAAGGGAGAATATTTCATATGAAGGCTTTTATTTCACTTCTGACAGGAAGTCCTTAAATATAATGAGCCTTTTCTTTCCTTTAAAGGACCACTTCAGGATCAGTGCCAAAATAGAAATAGTGAAATTAGGAATTTCTTTCCTCTCAAGGAAGAGGGTCTCAGATTACAGTCTCTCATTACTGCAAGGATGAGCTTCAGGGTTTGACAACTTCATGAACTACTTTAGCACACTGGCGCAGCCAGCATTATCATGGCTATTCTGATATTCTTAACACCCACAAGCTGTTCTTTGAAAATATCCCCCAGCTCTTATACCCAGACAGCTTTATGGAAGGGAATGAGTAGTAGAAAGCCCAAATGACTGATAGCTAGACCATACCAGCACTGATCTGATCCATTTTAAGACAAGGGGGCCTCTCTCATTCATTCCTTTCAAAGATGTTTCAGCCTGTCTTACACTTCATACTGCAGATGAGAATGTCACCAAAAAAATCTACCCTGGTGTGAAATCAATGCAAGGACATCAAAGCAGAAGAAACTAGAATGAGTGTCTGCAGAGAAACAAAGATTCTTGGGAAAAATTCTGACTTTCTTTCAGACCATGGATAAATTGATTAAACACTAATGAACAAAACAGTGCCTGAAAGAAAATGACTGGGGTCAGTCCCTCCCACCACTCCTGAGCTATTTCACTTGCAGGCAGTAAGGAAACACAATTGGACGCATTTCTGGATATATCCTGAAAGTGTCTGAAAGTATCTTGAAAGAGAAACAAGCACAAAAATCACTGGATGCAAACAAACAGAACACATCAATGTTGAATTCTCTGAATATCTCCACTCAAGTTCTTACATTTGTTCAAGATAAAATAAAATCATTTTCTATTACAGTGAATTCATGAAACACTGCGGCTGCTGGAGTCCGAACCTGCTCCGCCACCACTTACCTTCTAAAGTACTAAGTTCTTTTGGAATAATGAGAAGAGCACTCACTCTCTGGAAATAATTGGTGGGGAAATGGTATGAGACCATCAGCTCCTTTCAGTATTTACTCGCTTTAGCCAGGCCTCTATCAGGGAATTATAAAATAGACTACGTATTCCAGTAGAGAGTCCCTAAAGATCAGTGCCTGACTACTGTTAGCCTGCAGCTGGAGTTTCTTCGCTGGCAAGGGGTCACTCCAGACCTGTCCACACAAGGGAGAAAAATGAGGTTTCTATTCCTCAGTCCTCAAACGAGCAAGCTAAGATGAACAGCAGACGGCCTTAGTTCTTTGCTCCCAGGACATCAGCCAGCACGTATGAGCCAGCACAATGAGGAAAACAAACAACACGAGGTCAAGAGCTTGTGCAGTTCTCGTCTCTGTTGGCCCCCAGTAAAAGCCTGAATCATGACAAGTCCTAAAGCAAACATGGCTCTGCCCCCAGTGCAGTACATCAACGTGGAGTCCCTTACATAAGGCAGCTTGCAAGGTAACAAAATGCCTCACAATGGCATGTAGCTTTTAATGGTTAACACAGGCACTGCCTGAAAGGTTCTTTAATTCCACACAATTCCTACACTTTCAGTGCACACTCTTCTGACATCCAGAAATGAGCTACCAGACCAAGCACGGGTTCCTTGACTCGCTGTGCCCACCAAATGCAGCACACCTGTCACATTTTCTGTATATTTAGATCATGCTTGGACTGCTCATCCAGCATCTCGTTTTATCTTTTCAGCTGTAACTAGCAGATTATCATCCACAGGAAGATCAAATACATATTTGAGTAGTACTGTTCTTTTCCACGTGTGATTGTCGAGAGTTCCCACTGCCCACCTGGTACTCCACCAGGTACTGTCTCAATGGAGGAGAGAGTAATACGGAAAAATCATTGGTGTCATTTCAATCTCCCATCAGTGCTCAAGAGAACTTCTTCCAGAGCTCTCACACATCTCCAAATGTCCTTTCTGTGCCAGTTCCCCCTGAAGAAGCCTCAACTCCTCTGCATCAGGAAGTTGCAAATGACGCTGTAAATACCAGAAGTGTCCCAAGCACTTCCAAGAATCTCTATCACCATAACGACCAGCTACCAGGTCAATAAAAGCAGAGGATGAACTCCACTTCATCTACAGCAATGAGAAAGTGTGACAGATTATGCACAACATGCACCGTGAAGGAACTGCACAGTCAATAGCAGATAGTATATTCTTTTGGAAGAAGATGTTGCAGAATTTGCATTGCCCTCCACCTAGGAATGAATTCAACAAGAAGTAATTTCATCTTGCGTTAAGAAAAAGAGAGCCACGTAAACCTGCTATAGTGCCATAATCATATCTGAAATATCCCAGCTAGAATCTGTTACTGTATCCTTCTATATCACAACATTTTGGGAGGGCTAGGTAGAGAGTAGTTGCTGTTGGGGCACTGAATTCCTACTTTACTGTCTTCTACTCAGAGCAAGACTAGGTTTTAAAGTTACTCTGAGGCATGATGGAAATACAGTTCAGTTCCCACCACACCAGTGAGGCAAGCTTCATTGACAGAGCCCTGCAAGGGAGCAGGCTGCGGCGTGGTGGGCAGAGGGAGGCCTACACTTGGCTTTGAAGGCAATCATGGCCACTGCTATACCTCTACTTCAACACACCGAGGGCACACAGTGACACAGACACAGGCCTGTGTCTCTGAAGAGATGCGGTTACTGTGCCAGTAAAGGTGGACAAACATCTACCCCTACTATTGTCTCCCCAGCACGGCCCTGTCAGCTCTAGGCAAAAGTCAAACACCCTTCAAACATCTTCTTCCTCACAGCCTCAGCTAGAAATTGTTGCCAGCTTCCGAGATAAGGACCACAACTTTGCCAGCAAGTGCTCCAGCAGCATGTGGAGTCTGCCAGTGCCAGCTGAGACTCCCAAATGGGCTTCCTAACAGCTGAGCCTCTCAACACCAGCTGGACTCCAGAGACGAAAGCAGTCAAACACTTACAGGAGGCTAAGAAGGTGGAATGAGATATAGCACAAATTTTGGCAGGGTATTTAACAGTTCGGCAGCCAAGATTTCAAATGTCTTCCTTGCATCATGGCTAGCATTCTCTGCTGTTGCAAGCAATGCTAACCTTCAAAGGATGCTCACTTCCAAAGGATGCTCACTCTGAGTAACATGTACTTTATTCTTTGCGTACACTTATTTCTTCCTCTTTATGCATCCGAGATTCTGGGCTTTGAAACTAAAGGCATAGAGACACCAAGTGATTGCTTTGCATTCTTTTAAATCTCATGCCAGGTGTGAGTAACAGAAGGAGAGAAACAAGCTATGTACTTGTTACAAGACCTAAAGACACCGGTGCATCCTTCCTTGAGCTCAACCTGCCAGGTGCTCCCACCCACTGTGTGTAAGAAATACCAAGCCACAGGAGAAAGAGCAAGACGCAGCAGTAGGGCTGATGGGGTACAAGGAATTTGGAACGGCTGTGCACCGCAGGCAACATAGTCAGAAAGGTTCCAAGACCCATAAAAATAAATTTGACTTAACAAAACTGAAAATGTTCAGCACGTAGCTGAAAGATGAGGGAGATGGAGTCAGGGAAGCTGATTACTGTATTTTATTTAGCATTCACAAAACATGTTACTTTCAAATAGCACCAGCATTTAGTTGCACCTATAAACCCAACACCAGCAATTATAGTTATAGTCTCTCCTCTCTCTCTTCCTGAGATGAAACTATACTCTGGAAGTTGACTCAGTGTCAAAAATGACCGAGCTGGCATGAAGAATACACATCAAGTCACCAGAGAAACAAGAGGGAATTTTACATCTATTCATCTGTGCTATGCCTTCTCAGGAGCAGATAAGGATACACCATGGAAAAGCAAAATAAATGCACACCTTTAAGGAGAACACTTTTGTTTCCTCCACCAATGGAAAAGTCAATGCTATTAGAAAGCTCTTACCAGTAACCCAACATTCAATGTGACAGAATAAATACGCTTTTTTTTTTCCAAACCACACACTTAAATTTCTACTGAATTTGAGTTATAGGTTCTCCTTAATTACACTTCATTAAAAAAGGTCAAAAAGATAAAGATAATTCTGTGCATCAAATCTGTTTCAAGGAACTAGAACATACTGGTTTATGTCTCACCGCATCTGAATAAGGGAGATACAATAGGTAAAATAGGACAAGGATTAAGGAACCAAGACTAAGTAGCATTCCCCAAATCATACAGAAAGCTTGTGACAGAACTGGAAACCAGTCTTAGGAAATCTGACTCCCCTTACCACACTGGAAAAGAGCTAGGTAATACAACCTTCCGGTTCACTTTGCCTAACTTACAGTCACATTAAAAGGAAAAATGTATTTATTCTATACATTTAATTTTAGTAGTATGTTAGGACAATTGAAAGAATGATAAATCTCTGCCAGTGCTTATAATTCTATGCTGAATTCAGTTCTCTACAGTGTTTTTCTTAAAAACATGTAGTTTCTGGAGCCATGTAATGACATGAAAATTGCAGCAACAAAAATTGCTTAATAGTTACCCAGGATAACAAACACAAACTGGAAAGACTCGGAAACCAGATGGCTCAAAAATATGTTTGGTTTAATTTGATGATTTTTAACCCTATCTTGTGATGTGAAACCTGACCTTGGAGACTTTAGGTACCAGATAAACAGTGCTTGCTATATATTACCCTTTGCCAAGGTCAGAAAGACTAAGCAAGGTACTTTCACCTGTCACGTCTCACCAGCTTTGTTTCTTGCTTCTTTGTGTGTTTGGGTCACTGAGAATAAAAGGACATGCTTAAGAGTATTCTTAAATGTAGCTGACCTTTTCCTGAAAACTCATGGGAGCACTTCTGTGCGTACTAGAGCTTGTAAAACAGTTCGTGTATAAAATTTAAGCCTGAGTCCAAAACTATTTTATTGTCTCCCTTTTAGATGATAAATGTAAGCCCTGGCTCTCCACCTTCAGAACAGATTCAGTCTGTCCCTAATTGTTTCAGAGCACCTCCTTTAACAACAGTCTGTACATGGTGTGGGTCAAAGCTGAAAACAGGCTAAGGGGAGACCTGAAGGCCACACAACGAAGTGGTGTATCTCTTTTTCCTCAGTACTGTAGCATCAATGATAGGATTCAGACCACCAGTCTGAATTTTGTGTCCCCTAAAACTGTTAAAAGATTTGATAACTGGATGCCAAAAGCTAACAAAGCCCAAAAATAAGAAATTGTCATAAACATACCTAGGTAGCTAACAACAATGTTTTTCTATTTAGTAAGACAGGATTGTAGGTATTTTCAGTGGTACAAATTCATACGGGGGTTGTCTGCTCACTGAAATCTAGCTGACATGGCTGACGTCAGGGACTTGCTTCTTTGCAAGAGAATGGAAAGCAGACATCACTAAGCTACATAAAGGTGTATTCACATTGTCTAAGTTCAGGTATCTAACCCTACAGGTTAGCTTCACAAGACACTTATTTCGATGCCTTGGGGGAGAGATTCAGAAAAAAACCAGCAGCTTAAGGGTTTCCCAAAACACTTTCCCCCTCATCCGCACTTCCTCTGGCCCCACAAGGAGACTGACTGACTGACTGACTCCCTTCTTGTCCTTGCCCAGCAATCACCATCTCCTCAATTGTACCTATACAAGCTATATAGGGTCATAATGTAAGTGGACCATTAAAATTATTTACAAAAAAAGAAAGCTAGGTTTTAACCTAGATAATTTCAAAGCATCCCTACAGTCTGACAGACACAGCTTAAAATGCGAGTATGTTGCTGCTTGGGGGTTGGCAGGAGAGGTTGAGGTGGGCATGAATGCGGGAGAGCTTAGCTAAACATCGCCTGAATGTTGACCTTCTTCATGTTCAGTAAGTCTCGAGGGCCCTAAGAAATCCAGTGGAAGAATCAGCAATTTTACATTTGAAATTCTACATTTACTTGACATAAGGGCACCCTGCACCAATCTTGGCGGAAGAATGCCAGTAACATTATTAATTGGGCTGTTCCTTTTTGCAAGAAGTCTCCTTCTTGCAGCCACAAAGCAGTTTCTGTCAGTAATGAAATAATTTCTCTAACTTACTCCGCATGTACCCTGGTACTGGAGTAAATGTAAATTCTGCTAAAGCTTAATTAAAAAATAACTATTAGCTAGATTCACGATAGCTGATTGCCTGTATAGCCACGTGCCACATAAGTATCTTCAAAATTGTCACCTATATATTAAATATATATTTAAAATACTATCATACCCCATCATGAGCAATCCTTGAGTATTGTGCAGTTTTGGATAACTGCATTCACCAAGGAAAGCGTCTAGGACAGTTTATTTAAAGTAAAGATTTTTCCCATATCTTTTCACGTCCTACAAGAAGTGAAAAGAATTACTCTCCATCAGGAAAAAAAACCCTAGATTTTTCCTTTCATTAATTTTCATGCATATATATGCAGAAAGGTACACAAGAGAGGAAAAATATGTTTGGGAATTACAAGGGGGAGGGAAGAAATAAGAAAAGCTACGCCTTGTCCAAAACTTATGAGGAAATCAAAAATGAAAATAGCTTTTAGAGGGGAAGTTAAATGCTTGGGTCTAATCAGACCAAACTAGCACAGCTCTAGATGAGGTGAAAAGAGCCAGATTTCTACGATTCTATGATTCCATAAGTCTTTCATTTTTCCATCCACCTGAATAGCCGGAATACAAGCCCTTTTGAAATAACTAAATAAAAGCCAGCTTGGTTCATTGACCTTGTTTTGCTTATAATTAATTCACAAGGTTATTTTTTGCAAGTTTTACTGAATTTCTCCTCTAGGATTGCAACAGACTGACAAACACAATCTGTCAAACTCTGGGAAAGTATAAACTTTCCTAAGAACCCGATAGATCCTGAAGGGCCAGGAGGCAGCAGGACTTCGGCAAAGCTGAAAAAAAAAAAAATGGTGATAGCAAGTATTCTGCAATGACTATGCTATCAGGGCTTATAAGATTCATAAAGTCCAGTGTCTCATTAAAATCTAGGCTGAACTGTTAGCCTGCATGGGGTTAAAGAAAGCTTCTTTCAGAGGTTTTAAATACTGTTCGGGCTCCTGTAGTGACTGTAAACACAGAAAATGCTCCCGTTGTGAATTACATACTTTAAAAGTGTTAGTCATGTAAAGAGATCTGGACTCCAGCACAGTACACATCAAAATGCCATAGAGCAAACTCTAAAAACATGTTAAAGACCAAGGAAATTTCAAGCAGTTGTGCTTTTCTATGATTCTATTTGCTGAAGTCAAAGTAGAAAATACGTATTAATCACTCAGAGCTCAGTAGGAGAAAAAAATTATAAATAGAAGATACTTGGAAATTTAAAACTGCAGTTAAATGTAACAACAGAAACAGAAAATCAAAAAAAGTCAAGACATATAAGGTATTACAAATGTGCAAGTATAATTGTCCATGCTCTTTATATTGTTTAAAATATTAGTGGAGATACCAGGGTCTGCAAAACTGCCAAATGATGCATCCAGCAAAGCAAAGCAGTTTTTCAGTTCAGTTCCAGTTTGAAGTCAGCTTTGCCTGAGGTTGCTCAGGTTCAGGCTGACAGCTGCTAACCCTTTTTTTTTGGTAATCCCAAACCACACTGGCTGGGCTCATGGCCTCCACTGGAAAAGAGTTCCTCCATCCTGCCCCTCTGCTCAGCCCTGGCCACCTCCCATCCTCTTTGTGTATCTCCACAGTTTCCTCCTGCTCCCTAAGGCCAGGAAAGTGAAGCAGACGTGGTGAGGCAGAGCTACAAAGGGGGGTGCCCAAGCACTCAGAGGTCACCCTCAGCATGTAGAAAAAGGTCTCGGTTCCAGCCACAGAGCCACTCAAACCAGCTCTGCATCGCTGTATGGAAGCAGAAGCTTGCGAGGGTCCCATGGGGAAGTGGAAGCTGGATGCAAAACTGCTCAGAAGCCCACCATGGTTTGAGGCTGTCCCATGCCAATGGCATCTCTGCTGCGGGAAGCAAGATTTCAGCAAACTGTGGCTCTGAACCAGTAACCTATTGGGTTCAGTTCTCACTGAGGTTCCAATACAACTGCCGTTACTGGGCCAGCTCTGATTCAAGGCAAGAAAAAAGTTCCCGTTTAGAACACTGGAAGCACAAAACCCATGACAACGCAGGAACAGACACTTCTCACCTCACTTTATTCTGTGCATCAAAACACCATCACATCCCTTCATGTCACTTCCTAATGGGCCTCTCAGTTACTTTACCACTCCTATGTTTTAAATATATAAATATGTATCTCCATAAACACAGACACAGGGGAGAGATGTGGATATCTTAACCCCAGAAAGTTTGGCTGTTTATGCCCTCAAACACATGCTGTGCTACAAACTAGGGAAAAAAACCCTAAGTGAGCAACTGAAATGCGTGAATAAAAGCATCATTCTTGGCTGATATGCCAGAGCTTATGGGATTTCAGATACCAAATAGCTGAAAATCTGTGATGTCTTATTCACAGACATGGCTCTCCCACTAGATAGGGCAAAAGTTAAGCTGAGTTGCAAGGATAAATCTGTGCTTTTTGGAAAGACTTTAGCTTTTATTTCTATACTTCAGTCTCATTCTTGACTATGTTTAACTCTCTCCCGGTTTTCTTAAACTCAGTCAGTGCTATTGTCAGGAAGTTTCTTTCCTTCATATAGAATAAAGTAGAATAGTTCAGTTGGAAGGGACCTACAACAACCATGTAGTCCAACTGCCTAAAATAAATATAAAGCCAGTTAGAAATCTTAACAAGTTTTCACCAGAAGAAGACAAGATTGTGCAGGATTGTGTAAAGTTTCATATTTTTCCAGCCAGCTTTATGTTAAGGAGTGCATATAAAAAAACAAACTGAAATTCTCCTAAAAAGATAAAACTTGACCTGTGGATGAGCATCTTGCTGAAATTCCAAGTTATTTATTTCCTCGGTACCTATGGCAGAGTTGCTTTTTCTAGGTGAGGAAGACTGGAAGGTTATCTCTGTTTCCTTTTATTAATTTCTGTCTCCTTTCATTACTCATTATGGGCCCAGCTGTGCTGGTATCATACATACTGGAAGAAGCAGCAGTGTGGAGGTACACCACCCTGAGGAACGCTGTTAGAAATAACACACCCAAGGGAAGCAAAATGCTTCAGTGACACCCTGCCGCTTGCTTGGGAGCTGTAGTCTTTTAGGCAGTACAGAGACCCGGTGAAGTCCCGACACCACATTTGCTCAGTTGTAAAGGTCCTACACCCTGAGCTCCGCTCTTGCACATCTGGCATAAAAAGGCAGGAGAATGTGGTGTTCACCCAGGCATAGCCCCTCCAACCCCTAATGGTGCTGAACCAGTTACAATCTGAACCAACGGCTCTACGTGTTCCTCCTGCGCACACATAACCCACCGGTGTGATCTGTCACCTCTTACACAAGATCTCGGTTCTCCCTATTGACTCAGAGCACATCTGTCAGAGCAGCTGCAAGTCACCTCTTATCAAACACCTCAACTCACCACTTCTCCAAGCTGGCCCGTTAGCCTACCTGCCATGGGTTTCATCTTTGTCCACACCCTGCCCTGCTGATAGCAGGTCACATCAAAGCACTGGGTTTGTTACACGTCAGGAGAGGAGAGAAGCAGGGGAGCAATTATAATGGAATGGGAGGAAGAGGAATTGTAAGAGGAAGGACTGATGCTGAGAGGCAGGAAAAGACTATAAGCCTGATCCAATTAATTAACATAATTAATGTCATTATTTTCCTCCTCTGATTTAAGCATTCAGTACAGAAATCATGCTTACTCGTAAGAGTCTCAGATAAAAGTCTCCAGATACAGACAGCAAGATGTTGCACTGCTGTAACTGTATTCCCACAGAGGTCCATCAATTTGCGTTAACTAAGAACCCCATGGATTACTTCCTCTCCATCTATTTGTGGAAAGAGCTCACCTGCCTCTCCTCTCAGCAGCTACTTTGTGCTTCTGCTTTTACTAAAGGTTTGCAAATAGTTCAGGTTATCTTTGTTTCCTGTATTTCTGAGGAATTTGATCCAATACCAAGCTACAAACAACAGTACCAGCCACTATGTATATGCACAGTAATGAACATCAGCCTGAGGACAACCACTCAAATGCACAAATCCATGTACAAATCGGTATGTGGTATTACAAGATAACTAAGCAGCTTTAATACAGGATTTTCTCGAAGTTACTGGCAAGCACAAAGAAATTTTTTTATTTTTTTTAAAATTGTCACAGGTCAACTTGAAAATTTTTTAGAAGTTTTATAAAATTGCAAAAAACACATTTCAGAGAGTGTTGAACATTTCATGTCAAAACTAAATATTTGATACTAAATCATGTTTTAAGATTTTTAAATAAAGATTTCAGATTTTTGCATTAAAGACTTCTCTAAGGAAAAGTCTGAATTAAAAATAAAACAGCTAGACCCATTTTAATGTCTCAATATGAACTCACCGGTGCGTACTCAGAACAAACCTCTATACATAACAGCTCAAAACCTAGACTGCTTTATAAAGAATTTTAGTGTCACCACATCAGCATTTTTCACTAAAATTAATTCAAGATGAAAATTTCTCTCCACTCCAGTCACAGACATCACAGGCGCACTTCTACGCACCAGCACAGCCAGCGCGCACCCCATCAGGCGTACAAGCAGGCTGAGGACGGCAACCCTCCCGTGTATCTGTTTAGGACTCTGGGGGGGTGGGAGAGGAATGCTTTTGAAGGATCACTGGAGCAGGGCATCCCTTTCTCCAACTTTGATCTTATGGACTAATTAGAAACTGTGCAACTACGTAACACTGACAGAAAGACAGATTTCTCCTATGGTTGATCACAAGACATTGTCTTCAGCTCTAAAGTAACAGTACACGCAGCTTACTATTTGATTTCTTCCTCCTCCACCTTAGTCCTCCCTCTTGATGTAGTTTACAAATCTATGGTGCTTGTCTGCATGTACTCCCTTACTATGGGATTCCCACATATCTATCCCTATCCTTTTCCATCGTATTTCAAAGAGTCCTCAACTTCACAATGCCTGTGACTTAAAAAGAACTGACTTTTTTTATTTCACGGCATCCGTCTAATGTTTGATTTTCAGTGACAGTCTTAGTGCCTTGAATTGCATATCTGGGCTGGGCACGGTATCTGTAGGTGTGCTGTCATTTGCACAGTAAAGGATCGTGGACCTAACTCCTAAGACAAATTTGAAGGATCATTTGGTGCTGTCCTGGTTGGAACTATTTAAGTGAAAATACTGAAACTACCACTGTACCTGTATGCTACTTCAGCTGAGTGGAGATAGGCACAAGAAGAAAATAAGAGAGAAGCTCTTCAATGAAGAGGCAAAAGAGAATGTAGGGCCTCATGTCCTTCCACTCTTGGGATGCTCTTCTCTAGACAGACAAAGGGATACACAAAGCAGTAAAGGTTTTCTAAGTGAGATGTATGCACTGGTTTATTTTAATGTAGCTTACAACAAAATGAGGTACTCCTATATAAGCATCTTCATGCATGTGTGGACTAACTAAACTTAAACCAGCTTATACGCACTCTATAAACAGGCCAGCTAAATTCTGAGAGGCAGACAAACACAGGGAGAGGAAAAAAATCTTTCCGGCTTCTGAAAACAGTTTGTTAGACAAATGCCAGGAGGAAGTAGCATCCAGCAATGGGGCGTTCCCCATTGCCATGCTGATATACCATTATACAAACAAACAAAAGGCTGGCTGTCTCGCTCCTAAACCTCCCATTAACCTCCCTACTCCCCTCTGCCTGAGAAAGGATTCAACAAAACCCAAACCTGTAACTATTCCTCAGGCTGAAATTAAACATAAAATATCCTATTCTGTGACAGCTCCACTACAAGTATGGGAAAGGGTTATAAAGAAAGACTTGACAAAATGCCTCTACTAATATTATCTCAAGAACTGTGGTTATACTCAATAGCTGAACTCTGAGCAACGACATAAACATGACTGCACTTTTGGAAAGGTGTTTGAGGTTTGCCCAGCACATACGTTGTGCTGTAATTTTGCAGATAGTTTGCTCTCCACACCCAGAGGCAAGAGCATGACATCTGGCCATGCACAACCTAGTTTGTCATAGAGGAGAAAAGGACTGACCTACCCCCTCCACCAAGCTCAAGTAATCAAACAAAAATCATCCAGTATGAAGACTCAAAGCAATGCTGGTACTTAAAAGAAAATTCTCCCACACATTCATCTGGTGGCTTTTTTCACCTTCTTCCTAGCCATCTCCTGAGACCTGAGGCTAGTGTGCAACCTCAGCCTCCCAAAGCACTTCAGTGAAGTTGCTTTGACACTGAACAATGCACATTTGTGCACTGAGTCCTTTCCTTGATTTGTTGTTGTGGTTTTGGGGGTTCTTTTCCTGAGGGATTTTTCTGCTGTTGTTCTCTACGACTTCCTGAGTTTTCTCATAGGGTCTTAATTTTTGCACCAAAAGGAGTTTCAACCTCCACCAGTGTTTTGGTGTGCCAAAAATTTTCAATGATGGGAACTCTGAAATTATCCTTTTAGGATACAGCTCATTAGAAAGGCATATGCCAGCCAGCAGAAAAGTGGACCTAAAAATTCCCTCATCACCAAGACCTTGGGCTTTCCAAATAAAGAAGGAAATGTAGAGCCACTCCGAGAATATGCTCCAGGAAAACTTCCTCAGTGGAAACACAAGTGGTTTTTAAAACAATTGACTGCAGAGTCTGAGAGTTACCATAATAACCCAGTGAGACAAGCAATCCCCATGTGAAGACTGTGACAGCAGCTACACAGTTAAACACTCACGCATCCAAGTCTCTCCCTGGGTGACTGAGATTATTTTTGGCAGAAGACTGGACAGAGATTGTAAAATGTACATTTGTTTTCATTTAGCTCTCTACTTGCTCTCTCTGAAACACACCTTTTTTAATCTCTGTCCTAATACAGTCATGCTTCAAATCACAGACTTGCAGATACAGCAGATATAATGACCATTCCTTACACTAACCTTACTTGCGTGTTGAATGTCACTCCACCAAAAACACAGGGATGATACTTAGCAGCTCTTGATGAGACCAGACATCACGAGAAATGAGGCTGTGGGGACACACAGCTCTGCTTGCATGGAGTACACTTGCCCCGGGACCTTCTCACAGTAAAGCAACCTCCTCCCAATAGGAACAACAGGCCAGAAAAAGCCTGAAATCAAAAACTGTGCTATGCCCTGGCATTCAATTGTAAATAGAACTAAATTACGAACCCTCTTAAAAATGGATGTCCCAGCATGTCTTCACAGAAAAGAAAATACATACAGCTTCAGCATTTAGCCAGAGGCAGAGAATTTCACTGCACTAGCAAGAACACGCCACAGCACCCAACAACCTGCTTGCCTTATCTCCTTCCCTGCCTGGAAGTACTATGATTTGTTACACTGAGAAATAGAGAAATGTCTCCTTATCCTTGTATAAGGGTCAAGATGGTGTCCCTGTCTCTGCACTGGGGCTACTATTGTAACTTCAGCTCTCTGAGAAGTTCGGCATGGCCTGATACAGGTTTTTCTCTCCTAATTTTCATAACGAGTTCGCTTGCCACTGTGCACATATAATAAATGTGTCCCAGTCCTACCTTCTTCTCCCATCGTTGCCTGCATGCATGCTACTGCTTCCGAACTTCTTCCCTATTACTGCAGCTTCCCTCCTAACATCTCCCTCCTTCTCTCCTATGGTTATTTCATTCCTCTGACTGCATTTCAGAACCAAAGCTGACAACGACAGAATAGCACCAAAACTCAGCCTGAGCACCACTCTCTAGGTGGGAGCTCGTAACTCCATCTCTCATAGTCCCAATACCTTCTTTTCCCTTTTTCCATCTCCCTCGTCTCTCTCCTTAGACAAAGCACCTTCTCCAAACTACACCTTTTCCTGTAAGCAACCTTCACCACTCTTGGAGCATTGCTTTCTCCCACCTCTCCAAAACAGTCCCAGAGAAAGCAATCCAGTAATCAGAGAAGCAAAACGGTGCTGGGGTATAGCTGTTAATTTCATGCTGAACTCTTGTACAATGACAGCATCTGCTTCCAGCCCAAGAGCCTGTCAGCCGCAGCCTTTCCTAAAACTACAGATCACCTACTCATGTCAGTGAACAACATCTACTCGGAATCAGTAACCATCAAGATTTACCTTCCCGCTTGTCACCCACTTTATGTATATTTCATGCCAGTACTTTCTCCCCCCTCTCCTTTTTTCCCCACTATTTTGAAAACAATGTTTCACTGGTTTTGAAGGTAAAAGAGAACCGGCGACGAGCTAAACCTGAGTCCCTGGGCGTAACAGGGAGTGTGCACCATAAGGAGGCGGCAGGAAGAAAAGTAAGTTCCTTACCCACTATGGTGACCCACAGCACCAGCTGTGGGAGCCGGCTCATGGCTCTGCGGGGTGCGGGCAGGTCCCCGCCGGCTGCGCGGCTCCGGAGGGGACGTGCCCGGCTCTTCCTGCGGGCTCCGCGGGAGCTCTGAGGCTGGGCTCGGGCTCCTGCTGCCTCGGAGGAGAATTCCCACCTCCTGCTCAGGAAGGCTCGCACGGGTCCTAGAGCCAGTCCCCTTCCTTCCTTCCCTCCTCCTCCTCCTCCTCCCGTTTTGCATACCACTCCTGCACGATCAGCAAATCGGCAAGGCAGTTGTTTCAGATATGAACACATCCATCTATAAATTTTTTAGGCATTAGTATTCACCAGGAAAAGCTGAATTCAGCATCTTACTGGGTTGTTCCCCTGTCTCAGTCTTCCCTTGCAGCTGCCTCAATGTCACATACAAGACACACACACCGCCTGGACCAAGCTCAGCTCGTATTTAAGGCGATAAGGGACAGTTCCTTTGACCTGTAAGTCCTTTCACTGACTGCCTGGAAAGAGAAATCAGACCTACTTACACAGCCTAGATACCCACCTTTCCTAACTTACAACCACTTAAATCCTGAGCAAGACAGCCTTGGCGAGACAAGCAACAGGGATCTGCGACACAGTAAGGCGTAGGTGCTCTGNCGCCTGGACCAAGCTCAGCTCATATTTAAGGCGATAAGGGACAGTTCCTTTGACCTGTAAGTCCTTTCACTGACTGCCTGGAAAGAGAAATCAGACCTACTTACACAGCCTAGATACCCACCTTTCCTAACTTACAACCACTTAAATCCTGAGCAAGACAGCCTTGGCGAGACAAGCAACAGGGATCTGCAACACAGTAAGGCGTAGGTGCTCTGTCTGCAAGCTTGTGCATTTGCTCTTTAATCACTTTACTTGTTAAACTCCTTTTTCTTCTGGTCCATCAGCATTTCAATTACATTAGTGCACTCTGCCTTCAATTTGTTTAAATGTGGTTTTTTTCTTCACGGGGAGTTTATTTTAAAACAGCTATTCGTTTTATAATCAGAATATATTCAGATTAATTCTCCATATGGATTCCCTTAGTCTGGAGTAGGATTGCTTTAGTCCAAATTAACATAATTTACTGTGGCTGCGGGCTACAATAATTCAGATCGGAAACTGTTGAGAATTTAATAGGTAGTACTTGAGTCTTGAGTAAAATACCATTCAGGCCTTAGGCACTGGAGAAATTTGGAGCTGATGTGAATTAGAGCCCTGATAGATCTGGTGGGTCTGGCACTTTAAAGGCAGAGGTCTGCATTCCGTTTTCAATTGTCGTTCATAGATTACACTAAAAATTTAGTGAATTTACTTGACCTCTGTGAATCTTCCACTGATATCTGTGAAAAGTATGGGTAGAATTTGCTTTTGTACCATAACCATATACTTGGATCTCTGAATTTGCTCTTTGTTCAGCAACATATTGCCATTCTCAACAGATTTACAAAGGCATATTTCTGAACAGAACCTGGATGATTTGGAAGAAAATATTATTCTGAGGTTTTCCTCTACAGGCACATCAATTACAAAAGCATGGTAGCAAGGAAGACAGACCTTATTGGTTGCTTATTAACTAAGTTCATATAAATTTTCCCCCAAGCAAAGTTATTGACTAAGATTAGCGTGTATTCCTACTCAAGACAAAAAATAATAAAAAAAAAAGGCTGCCAGCTTTCCATCTCTTCATAAATAACTTTCTTGGCTTAAGCTCTGGCACTGTAAAGCAGGTAATTTTTTACTCCAATTGGTAAAAAAGTAGAAGCACCTCAGGAATTTCTGTACTTGCCTAAACACTCCTATGAACAGAAATGTAAAAGATCTGTATCTGCAAGAAACTGGTAGCAGCAGCAGAGACAGGCAAAATAACAGTTTCTGACGATACTCGGTTTTAAAGCAGTTCACGGTTTTCAGTTGGTTTGGCCAAGACAGATGAATTCTGAGGCTCATTACAGAAATGTGAGGCATTCTATAAAAATGAAATAGATGCATATAATGCTTTTAAGCAGAGAGTAAAAGCAGAGGAGAAGGTGACTAATCTCTGACCAACTGGCTCATTAGCCAGTTTTGAGGGTTTGAGTCCAGGCTCGGAAAACCTTGGCCTACTGGAAGGTTTGCAGTTAATCCTCACTAAAGTAATCTGCATCTGTCAAGCAAAGGAAGTCACCCAATCCAGACAAAAGCCGATATTCTAGAGAATCAAAGAATTTAAAATAAAGGACAGGAAAAACAAGGGCTTCACCATGAAAACAACAAAAGTGTTGTTGTTGTGAAAACAATAGAAGTCAGAACAAGCATTTGGAAATGGGGCATGAACTACAAGCAAATGCCACTCACCAGCAGTTTGCAAGTGGTACAACAGCATGCATAGCAAGAAACAAAACCCAACAAGAGAATGACAGCAACACCACTAATTCAGACGAAATCTCTGTAGAAATAATTAGGAGCAATGGACAATGCTGCATCAGCAGAGAACTGAACTGTCAGTCTGGAAGCAACTGTGACAATTACATGCTTTTAACTTGGGCACTGATGCACAAGCTAGAATACTACCAGAATCTGGATACCAGCAACTGAAAAATCCTGCTGGTCTTAAACAATGATACCATCAGTTGCTCAGCAACTCAGGAACAACCCACTGGAGCCCAGGAGAGGGAAGCAGATATGCTTATCCCATTCTTAAGTTCTTCTCAGGGCATCCATTATTGTCCACTATTGCAAACACAAAACAGACGGCAGCAAAGAACTTGGATCTAACCCTGTAACATCTCAAAAACTTTCAGATCAGGGTTGCAAGGCAAGTTCTCACAATGCTACGAAGAAAATTCCTCAGAATTGAAGGGAGATGAGGTGGAAGCACTTACCTGTAGAGCAAGAAGAGCTTCGGCAATGGGGTCTAGTGACTGCCAGAAAAAAAGATGGGAGTTTTCACTTACATGTACACTCAGGAGACAAAAATTTTAAACAGTGGAAA
Organism: Steatornis caripensis; assembly: GCA_013398225.1. NCBI lineage: Eukaryota > Metazoa > Chordata > Aves > Caprimulgiformes > Steatornithidae > Steatornis > Steatornis caripensis. The sequence goes on along the minus strand of VZSC01008163.1, from coordinate 153,928 downwards.
ATATTCCCCATATACAAGAATAAAGCATTAGGGAGGTGATTGATACCAAATGCTTTTCTACACAGGATACAAAGCAAAACAAATACTCACCTAGTTTCAACATCTTTAGGAGATACTGTTCCCTTTTGAGCTGTGCACTTAATAGAAAGACACAGCACATTTCTGACAGTATATACAGTACAAAAGTCTGTATAATGACATTTTGATTTAAGACAAATACGAGAAAAATGCAGTCAGAGACTTCATAAACCTTGCACAGAAAACAAGCTGCAGGGCGAAAGCTAAACAAATACCATGCAAATTCCTTGTGATGGAAATAATACCCAGCAGAGCAAGGTGAATGTGACAAAATGATATAGACTGGCCACACTAAGGTGAAGGAGTACAGATTCATTTGGAACATGAAGTATGCAAAGAATTGTGTGCTCAGTCAACCTGCCTCAGTATTTTGAATTCTGCTTTACAAAACTGTCTAACAGGCGTAGGATTTAACTGTTACAAAAACATCTGGAAATCTGAAGGCATTAACCAAAGATGGCCCAGTCAGAAATATGGTATCTAAGTGCAAAATTAACTTGTCCTCGCATTCTTCTACTGAGAATATTGGTAATTTTTGCAAAGTTGTATAGTCAGACTTGGAGAACAGTCAGTTATCCATAAAAGAAATTGGGTGTTAGTGTATATAAATAAAGAAAGAAGCTTTGGCTTTACTCCACAGCCATTAAAGCTTCACGTCTTCATGCATGGAAGAGTTGTGTGAGCTAAAACTGATCATAAAACACTTTACAGCCTAAGGGACCTGGCAATTCTCAGCCTAACCTTTCCCACAAGCAGAAAGACTACAGAATTATTTTGGTTTCAAATACATGATTGTAATGTTGCATAAAAACTAAGCAAGATCTGATGATAGTTAGACACATGGTCTCTGGAGTACTTGACAAAAGAACCATGAAGCAAAAATATTCAGAACTAGATTTTGTATCAGTAACACATGCAAATGCTTTTTAAAAAAGTATCTATCTGGTATCAGGCAAAATGTGAACTTTGATTGCTGCAGACATTGCTGAGGGCAAACCCCTGCAGAAAGTAATTGTGCCCAGTGCTACAGATAACACTAGTTGTTCCAAACATTTCGTAATACCTAAAATAGTGGCTTTATCCCTTAAAATTATACTAGGTAATAAAGGTTTAAAATTAATTCTTAAATGTGACTTTGTTTCAATGCGCATAAAATCCTCAGACATCAGAGAACAAAGTGTTAAACAGGACACACAGAGAATCATTTAAGGATTTAAAAGCTAAAAGTAGGACCAATGATATTTTACACCAACCTCAGATAAGTGGCAAGTCTGAGGCAATTGTTGTTATGCTTGTCACATAGGCCAGAAGGAGTGGTAAAGATGTAGGTGATATAAGGGGAAAAAAAAGTAATCCCCCAGAGCAAAGTAGGCATAGATTTGTCACTGCTGGCTGAGAGAAAACCAACTTATTTGTGTCTCAGACTATCAAATTAACTCCTGAGTAGAATAGAATAGAATAGAATAGAATAGACTAGACTAGACTAGACTAGACTATTTTGCTTGGAAGGGACCTACAATGATCACCTAGTCCAACTGCCTGACCAATTCAGGGCTCACCAAGTTAAAGCAAATCGTTAAGGGCTTTGTCCAAATGCCTCTTAAACACTGACAGGGCTGGGGCATTGACCACCTCTCTAGGAAGCCTGTTCCAGCATTTGACCCCCTCTCAGTAAAGAAATGCTTCCTCACGTCCAGTCTAAACCTCGTTGGCACAGCTTTGAACCATTCCCCGCATCCTGTCACTGGATACCTGGGAGAAGAGCTCAGCACCTCCCTCTTTGTTTCCCCTCCTCAAGAAGCTGTAGAGAGCGACGAGGTTGCCCCTCAGCCGCCTTCTCTCCAACCTAGACAAGCCCAAAGTCTTCAGCCACTCCTCGCAGGACATGCCTTCCAGCCCTTTCACCATGTTTGTTGCCCTCCTCTGGATGCATTCAAGGACCTTCACATCCTTCTCAAATTGTGGGTCCCAGGACTGCACACAGCACTCCAGGTGAGACTGCACCAACACCAAATACAGTGGGATAATCCCCTCTTTTGAACGGCTTGGTATGCTGTGTTTGATGAACCCAGGATGCGGTTTGCCCTATTGGCTGCCGGGCACAGGATTCATTTATGCACGTCAGTACTATCCTTGCTGTATTTTAGAGCACCTGTGTTAGTAATGTCTGACAACAGGACAGCTTTAATGAACATGAGTTTTAGCAGTTTGCAGTGAAATACATACAAGGCATGTCACTGCAAGTCCCCATTATTTCCAGTACAACAGGTTGGTAGAAAGCAGTGTTAAAATAGTAAAGCACCTGCTAATGACAGAGTCCATATTCAGCACTGTTAAATCAGAGCACGGCACCAGTAAAGCGTGGCTTGTCATGTGCTGACATGTCATTCAATGGGAAATTGAAAACGAGAGTGTCTGTGTTACTAGAAATGGATGTCAAGAGCCCTTGGGTACTTGTAGATATCTAAGGAGACAGATGAGGAAAAACAGCAATCCAAAAATGACTTGGAGTACCTGGAGCTCCTGCCATTTGCCCAAGACAGAAAGTTCATAATTGTGAAGGCAAAACAGCAGGAAGGCAGCTGAGACAGTTCAAAAGTCATGGGAATGCATCACACAATAAAATCAATGAAGAAAATGGCCATCCTGTGAGTCAGTTGCTGTGTAACAATCCCTGGAAACTGTGCTTTCTGACGTGCCTGGTGTGTACAATTAGCATCAATGAGCCCATCAGCATCTGACAACATATATGGCCACGACTTACTAAGAGCCTGTGCATGCAAAAGCACTCCTCTTTCAAAAGCACCTTAACCTCTCAGACCACCAGAATGACACACACTTTCTTTTTGAGATCCTGGGTTTAAATCACACATCATATCCCGTGGCAGTGGCTGGACCATCTGCTCTAGCAGCAACATCATGACATTGATACAGGAAGAAAGGTGGCGGTCTGTGTTACCTGTGAGGGCCTGATGTCACCTAGTACAGGAAATAGATGTGAGGGATAGCCTGAGTTCAGGGAGGTACCAAAGCTTGGCCACAGATGTTCATTGAGCTGTAACAGGGTTGAAAGAGTGGCATGTGAATCAATATTTACCCTTCTCTTAAACCAGGATACCGCTTCTCCTGGTGTTTTCACTACTTGCCTCTTTTTCCCCCCTCCTCCGTGATCCACTTCAGGTGCTCCATTTCTGCTTGCGTCCTACTAAGTCTTTGCTTCCAGCTGCTACTTCTGACCCTCCAGGTCAGAGCTGAGAAACTGGATCCTTTCAATGATCCAACAGCCACAAACAGGCCTCATTTATGCCCTGTTCCTTATTCATCCTTTCTGTAATGCCACTTTAGAAAATGTTTCTATGTTCCTCTGATTACTGTCTTTCTCTTTGCCTATTTTTACTGCACTTTTTGGAAGCATTGCTTCAGAAGATGGGAAACTCCTGTCATGCCTACACGGAGCTTTCTGCCTGTCAGTGCAAGACATCAGCTCTCCTTTAGAAGCAACAGGAAACTGTAGTTTCACTGCTCTGAGACAGGTGCTTTGAATAGCTTCATTTCTCAGCGTGACTTCTCAAAAAAAGTTCAAAATCTTGAACTTCTCCTAGAGGCTTCAACCTCTTAGGAGTTATATGATCATCTGATGTTCATACAATGGTCTCTTCCAGACAAGATGGAGTTAAAGAAGTTTAAGGTCCTTATACCCATACAAACTTCACCTGTAGCCATGAGGCAACATAAACTGCGTCCTGGTTCCTAAACATCCTTCTCCTTACCTGCACAGGGCAGCAGAGTTCTCATCCAGTGGTCAGATATCTAACTTCTTTCTTTCAAATTTACATTGTTTTTCACAGGGTACTCTCTCACCTGGCTACCAGCTGGCATATGATGACATCCAGTCTATGATGTAACCCCAATTGTAAATTAGCAGACTTTGATTGCTATTTATGCCACCTAGACAAGCCTGCAGGACCAAACCTAATCTGCTAGTGCCCTACCTTAAGGGAGAAATAAATTCAAAATGAGCATGCAGAGGAGCTGGGCAACCTTCTAGATTCCAGGCCAGGCAGAAAGAAACGGACTCCCGAACTGGGAGCCTCTGACATGGGGAGAGACTGGATGACCCCTAAGAAGCTCAGTTTGAAAAAGCTTTGCAAGCAAGCCTCAGAAGTGATGCATATAAATGGTATTTACTAAGAAGCCAGGGGATCTCTGTGGATTTTGTTGTATTTCAGAAAGTGACTAAAAATGGCCAGACTAAAAGAAAGCCAGAAGGAAACACACTGTAAGGCTGTGTGGGGATGAGGAGAAATTTGGTTAGAAATCTTTTAATTTTCATCTGATTGAACATGTATGAGTTTTCTCTATCTCAAACTCTTTTTTTTCTAGTTCATATTCTAATATAACCTTAAAATGTGAAAAACCTTCTCATGTTTACCATATGGGTAATGAAAAGAGATAGGAAGATCCACCTCAAAAAAAGAAAGTCCCACCTCAAAGTCCTGTTAGAGAGGAATGTATTTATTATGTAATTAAAATAATCAAGTCTGTAATTTCATTGCAAATATCTCCATCACTGTGTTAGAAACAGGATAAAGGAGGAAGCAGAATTCTATGCTAATTGTTCACTTATCTCTTATTTTAAGAATTGTATCATAAATGAGAGAAAAGTTAAATCAAGTAAACAAACCTTTGAGGAACAACACTAGGCAGTGGTGACGTGCTGATTCAGTACTTTTACAACAGGACTCAGCCTGAGGTACTCTAGCCAGTTAAGAAAGATGAAGCAGAAAGCTCAAAAAGTGGTTCCTTTCTGATGCTCTGAGGTTGAATTGCACACCCAAGTAGAAGGCATGATTGTGATCTCCATGTTTGAGACTCTGCCTGTTCAAACATTAGTTTTTGCATATGCTGTGAGCATGGGCTTTCCCGGTAGGATTCTGAATAGCTGGATTTCAGGTATCTGCAATTCAGTTTCTCTAAACCACCTCATGTGACACCTCCCAAACAAAAATAGTATATAATTAAGCTATGTCTTTAAAACCAAATGATCCTAACTTCCTCTACAAACTTTACATATAGATGATGTCAGTCATCAGTGCAACGTATCAGTCAAAGTTCTAGCATACCTACAGATTACTGAAAGTACCTTATATGCTCCACCTTTTTTAGTACATATTCACTATGAAATGAACACCATCTATAAGCAGCATAGGTTTGGGGATCTCTTGGCCCAACACATATGAAGTACAGATAAGAAAGAATAATTGTGACTTAAGGTTGAGTCTAAGTATTATATTTACAATCTTTGCCAACTTATGCTTACGTGACCGTGTCTCAGTGCACGATGCAGTTATACTGTGCAAAAAGAGGATAAGATTTGACATTTTCTGGCAAGAGTGATTCAAATATTTTTTAAGGAGTGGTTAAGATAGCAACAAATTTCATAAGTCCTACCACAGTCCATATGAAATCAACTTTTTAGTTGCTCTTAGTGGATTGTTAGATGAAAGACAGAATACAAAGTGGGTCATGACAGTAACTTCTGTGCAGCTGCAAAGCAAAGATTTCCTAAAGTTTTTTTGGTAGCCACTTCAAAGTAGAGGAAGGTTACCATAAAATCATCTCTAATTATTCATTCAGGTTATTATAGCAGGAAATTGTGTTCTTCCCTAAGATTCATCAATAACAAAAATTACATACCCGATAGATCAAAACCTTCACATATTAGAGACAGTAGATTGACTCCTCTTTCTGTTGTTAATTAAACAATTAAAGAATTTGCATAAAAGAAGTATTTTACTCTTTAGCCTTTGACCTCTCGAGGGACAGAGTATCAAAATATTTGTGCTAATTGTTTTGTCAGCAGGCAGGTGAAATAGAATAATCCACTATCTCCTTGAGTGTTCTCAAGACAGCAATAGAACTGCATTAAGAACATATGAAAATGTAAATAATATGCTAAAATAAAATGGTATTAATGTTGTCAATGAATTAGTGCTTATACTGATAGATACTAATCCTATCTGCGGAAGATCCAACACCATGTACAAATAAATGCAAAATGAGAACGAGTAATTACTTTCAGCTTACTGCCTAGAACATACATGCAAAGCAAGCAACAGGTAAGCCATCATTTTATCTTGAAGGTTGTGCATCAAGAGATTATGTAATATTTCCTCATTTACCAAAAGAGTGTCAGAGTTAGAGGTATTTCAATTTGTCAGCCTTACGCACATGAAGAAGTTGAGGCATGTCCCTGAAGATGGTAGTATTTATACTCCAGAGTTTAAAAGATACTGAAATACTTAGCAATTAAGATGTATTTTCTTCATGTTGGGTGAACATGTCTTAGTTGCAACCCTTAGGTGGTTTAAGGACAATGAAGATGAGTCACAGTAGAGAGACTTTTCCACTGATGAATGTTAACTGCTAGTGGTTACTTTTTTTAAAAAAAAGAAAGAAACTGTCAAGACCTGCTGTAAAACCATTTAAATATGCAGACAGTGACTATGCAGTGACTATAAACAAAACTGGCATTTCATTAGCAACATTGGCCAAGTGGTCTTGTTGACTAATGGTGTGGATTAGGCAGGTTAAATGAGTTCAAAAAGAATTCATATTACAACTTTTTCTCTACCATATAGTCACAAAATGAATACATATTCAGTCAGTCATTTCTATAACCAGTCATATTACTGTTCAAGTATTTCACATACATCTTTGACAGTTTCAAATCATGTGGTGCCATCACCCTACTATGTTCATAATTTATTGGGTTTTATGCATATGTCCAACATTCCAGCATACTTATCTACTGTTCCAGCTTTGGGCATTCTTGAATTGATTCCATACGTTACTACTTAAGCAGGTAAGTGTCATTACTTTCCACTAAATTCCAGGCTGGTAAATGTTAACACTGTGCTGACTTAAATGCTATTTTATTTTTCTTTCACAGTGTGCTAAAAACATTTTTAAGATAATACTGAAATTAGAAAAAAAGGATCTTGTAGACACTGAACTTTATGACATAATGTATTCTTAGACACATAACTAAAGCAAAACATTAATGGCAAATTTGTTTTATTTTTTAAAATAGTTCAATAGTCTTCTCTCGAATTCTAGTCCTGTAAAATTTTAGTAATTTATTTTTAAAAAGAGATGTAATAAAAATTATTCAAGCTGATATTTACCAGTTTAAATACTAAGTTTAAGAATATATTAGAATTTATATGTTCAATATTAATACTTGAAGGCAATAAACCACCTGAAAAATAAATGTTATGCTATAGGAACTTGTATTTCCTTTAAATGCTCTTGAAGGTATAGCATAATGTTTCCTTTATTGCTCATTATTTCCACCAAACAATCATGTCAGTCGCTTATCCTTCAGTAGACTGCTAACTCAGACTTTAAGCCCCTTAAATGTCTTATTAAACCCCATGTTTTTAGCGTCAAACTATTCCTTTAGGTCTAACGACACATATGAGATTCAGCTTGTATACTGAAAAGCCCACAGAATTCTGCTTGTTCACAAGTGGGTAGCAGTAAAAGTTCGACTTTCGCAGTGAGAACATCAATAGCAAAGCAACGGCAGTAGTGCAGACATACAGTAGCTGTGTACCTGGGTTCATGGTACCACAGACAGCTGGTGTCCTAAGGATATACAAGCCCAGCCTGGACACAGACAACAGAAAGTCTTTGCTCTCTCTCCCTCTTGCTTGCGAGTCCACCTGCCTGGCTGCCTCTTGTGACTGAAACAAACAACTATGAGTGTGACTGACACACACTAGGGTCCAGGAAAAGCTGTTCTTGCTTGCATCTGGTGATCAGGAGCCAAAAGGCAAGAAAGGACTTTATAATGATGGTAGTAAAAAGGGGAGCGAGAGAGAAAAGATTCATAAACTTGCTGTTTTGAACTGATCATGTGGCTGAGTGGCTTGTAACTGCACACTGTTCTAAGAAATCAAGGCTGATACTGAAAATTTCTTAAAGAATAGCTATTAACCTCTGGTATGTCTGAATTCCCCCAGAAATTCTCCAGGTATTTCATTTCTGGGCTATGAGAAGACAACTAGCCATTTCATTCTTAGGTTTGTGGCTCAATATTTGTAATTGAGTCATTAGCACTCAATCTGCTGAAATGTCATTATGTGCAGAGTTGTGCCAGGAGACAGATGTGGCAGATGATCAGTATTGCTTTGCTGAGAATCAACATAAAGCCCATCAGAAACTTCTGCCAGATCTTGAACTGAAGGGTGTTGGATTGGTAGCCTGGGAGAGAACAGCTGTCTACAGATGCTGACTGGAAAAGAATTTACCCTGCTAGACGTGCTCAAACAGCACTAGCATCTTACAACTTGTTGATTCTTGTGATAATAAGGCACGCTGTTAGAGTGCCTGGCAGGGTTCCTCTCTAGGTCTATCCAACTACTGGCGTCTCTGCCTACTCTGTAAATCTGTAGTCCTTTGTAATATATTGGGTTGTCACTGTGTTTTTTAATGTCATAGATGTGTTTTACACTTTCCATTCTAAATGCAAGGCACAGTTCTGCAACCTGAAATTAAATACAGGGAAATATGCACAACTCCTATCCAGCCATGCTATTACATGATGTGTCCTGTTCATCTCCTGAGACAGGATAAATGATGGAAAAATGTGCATCTGTCTGCACTGAGCAGACATCAAATGTCAATGGATTTCAGTCAGTCTTCAAGTAAGTTCAAAGCCATCTTCTATGCTAATCCTTTCAGCTGTTTGCATTCCCTCTGAGGGAAAACTTATATATATGTATGCATATACAGACAGGCACACATAAGTACAGAGAATACATTTCATCTCTTACAGAATTTCCATAAAATAAGACTGGACATAGGGATATTTTTGCAGTCTATGAGTGCAGCTTTATGCTTGATTCCTGGCACACTGTCACCTTTAAAACAACTGATCTTTATCAACTTACTCTCTCATGTGCCTCTTGTAGCACTGAGTTGCCTTTTTGTTCCTAAACTGCCTGCTTTAACTACAACAATCACATGGGGCACTAGAAGGTCTGTAGAGAGCATGAGAGCTGTAGAGAGCATGAAATGAGTTGGAAATTGTGTGTACCATGATAAAGGGAATCCCACAGAACCTAGCTGCTGCAACATTTTCTGCGTCTTCCTTGGTTTTATTGACAACGCCTCTCCTGATTGTTTTTCCCTTCTCCCTGTACTTTATTATTTAATTCTTATCACAATCTTAAGAACTGGCATCATTGAGTATAGGTTGGCAGTCTTTGCCCTTGACTTTGGAATGCCCAAATCTTTAGCACTGAAAATGATGTCACTTAAAGTATCTTTAAAGTAACAAGAATCTTGATGATTGTAGAACTAATTCAGCTTCTCATAGTCTTTAGCAAGTCCCAAGACACTTTGATAATCAGAACTACCTTCCACATTCTTTCTAATTCCAAGAACTGATGTTTGGAGTTCTTCTATTTCAGGTAGAGGTTCATAGCCCAGGTAGAGCAATGACTTATGACTTTCTTCTTGAAGTTTCACAATTAAAAAAGCATGTCTACTTAGCTTCACCTCATGACCAGACAAAGAAAATTCCAAAAATCATGTAACTGTAGAAGAGGTGGCCAATAATGTTTTACACAGACTGACTTCAAGAGAGCGCACAACAGCAGTACTCGAACAACAAACAGTTGTGCTACAGATGCGTATCTATGCATAAGCTTATATCCCAGCCAGATGAAAAAGTGACTAGGGTGATAATGAATGCTGAGATGTGTCTTTCCCATGATCATTATTAAATCTGCAAAAACAGTGATTCTATTTGCAAGAAAATATATTTTCAGTGTTTTCCATTTCCTTGAGTTTGGGACTGAATCAAAGGCCTTCTTGCAATCTACCTGCACAATCCCTAGGTTTTATGCACTCAGAATTCCTCTTAACCAGCCTAAAAAATAATTATGCTAACCTGGCTTGCACAGCAAATAATAGATAACCCATTCAGTTCATTTCCCTACATATTTTTTTGTCTACTGTTCCCTTCCCTTGCCTTTTCTAACTTGCAGTTTCTCTCCCATGATTTTTCCTCTTCTTATTTTTTACCACAGTGTTGAGGAGCCCTAGGCTTCTGCTGTGTTACTGCTGTACAGCGTACTTTTTTGTACCTCCTTCCTTTTGGCATTTTTTTATAGCTTTAAATCTCCTTGTCCTTCTTAAGCTTTTATAATTGGTTCTTTCTCATATGTGTTTCCTAACCTCTTCCACATTCCTTCCTTTTTCTTTTGAAATATTTTTTTAAAAATCTTACATAATTACAAAGAAAGTAACCTTCTATCACGTCTTGGGCTGGTGCTTTCCACTGAGTGAGCTCAGAACACTTTGCAAGCATGAGTCCATTTATCTTCTCAAGTCTCCCCTATTTGCCATAGGAGGAAATTTAGGCAAAACTCCTGCTGTTTTCACACTGGCCTAAAAGGATTTAGGCACTAAAAGATTACTGTCGGTCTTTATTTGGGGTGGGACACCTAATTTCTAGTTAAAGGCAGCTTGGGAGCCAGCTCTGCATTTTCATCATGACATCATTCCTTCTTCACAGATGGCTAATCATTACTTCTCACAAAGGAAAGCACACTCCGGAATAAGCATTTCAGAGAACACTGTCGAATGTGTTCGGCTGGTACTAACTGACGTTGCTGCACCAACAATCATAATGGTTTACACTAAGCCTTTGATGATCCCATCGCAATAAAGTGGCACCTGCAACCCTGACTAGGCTTCAAAAAAATCTAGACAGAATATTTTGGGTTAAAACTGTGAAGACTTTTAAGAACTTTATTAAAAAACATGACAGAGAGAAGTCCCTATTTTGAACATTGCACCGTACCAGCATAAAAGAGAATCAGATAAATGTTCTAGAGCATATAATGATGCAGGGCAGCATGATAAATTCAAGTTAAGGAAGAGAGCTGAGAGCAGTAACAGCTGCTGCTATTCCATCTGTCAATGTTCTGTACAGTACACAGGTAGGCTGAAACAGTTTGTTTATAGAGGTAAAACTGGCAAGGCAGCCACCAATCACTGCCGTGCTAAATCTGGGGGGAAAAAAAAACGGGCTGCATAAATCAAAGTCTGGAGCACCCACTACAGATGTGGTGCAGCTTATCGTCTATGTCTCCACTACACTGAGTTGCACCAGCTTTCTGGTTGTTGGCTGTTAACAGAGCTCTCAATGTTTCATTGACATTACACTGAATGACATAGAACTTCAGTCTGACATACAATAGCTGTTTTCATGGCTACTGAGAACACTTGTTTTCCCTTTGGTAAGGAACAATATTATTGCAGCAGACAGTCTCTATATATGTAGCTAGTAAACTACAGGCTATATCACATGGCTCTACGCTAAATATTCTTCCAAGAAAGAGCAAAGTACTCAGTTTCAAAACTGAAATCCTAAATATTTTCTCAGCTGATCCTTACTTACTTCAGTATTGTCAAAACTCTCTCACAGCTTTGTCGTGTTAGAGATCCCCTTGCGGCTCCGTTACTCTGGTTAGAGAGAAACTGCCCTCCATGAGCATACCCTGTGGATCCCAAATCTTGAGTTTGAGTATGCATAACATGAGATAGTCTTTCTTGAAAATAAATATAAAAATTAAGATTGGAACGCAATATAGATGACTGACAGCTGATGTATCTGTCTTTGTTTACACACACAATTCATTCAGCGGAAACTTTCAGGGACCCACCTTCGCCGTGAGAATTCTGTACTGCGGCAACTTTCCGTTTTGTCAAAGGCTAGTTCCCAGCATTCTTCCAGTGAGCTGCAGACACTGACCATTGTTGTCCTCCGCTGTAGGCCCCCATTCTTCAGAGATAATGACATTGTCTGTATATGTCTCCTAAACCAGTGGAGAAACCTGAAAATGCGTGGAAAATTGGCTATTAGTACCAATTACTGTAAGGCATGCTTATGGTAGTCATTACAACAACCTGGCATCTCTCCTGAATTACAAGAGACACCAGTAACCACTCTTATATTTCAAGTTATCGGTGAACATAATGACATATGTTTATATTTTGCATGCTTATTTTACAAAAATGATATGCTCAAGCTCACTAAATAAATTCCAGAATTTTCTATCACGCCAGGAAAAGATTTAAGTCTCAAAAAGAAAACGTAGCTGGCCATAAGGCCAACTTCTGTTGTAACTTCTGTTTTTTCATGATTTTCTATTCAACTTCATTTTCAGATATATTGTAGAAAATGTGTGTTAAGGCTGATTTGTGCTTTCCATGGTATAATCAGCCACAGTTTTTCTCAAAAGCTGTGAATATAAAGCAAGAAATCATTTGGCCAAAAGTCAAATACTCAACAGGTCTATATCTTCAGAGAGCAAGATGCCTTGTACAAGACATGCTTTGGCATAAATTCCAGCTATAGCCAACAGAAGTTATTTTTCAAATTTTCATAATCCTGAATTTATTATAGAGTGACTGTGTGTTCTCTTTCAAGGACCAGAAGAATGCAAGTCCATACACCACTGCCTTTCTGCCTCCTTTGAATTATCTCATAAAGCAAAGCCTGCTCCTACTCCATCTTTTAAGGTGCAACTTTCTCCATATCCACAGACATTATAGGGGCCTGTATTGCAAGCTTGGTTTCACTGAATATAGAATCATAGAATCATAGAATGGTAGGGGTTGGAAGGGACCTCTAGAGATCATCTACTCCAACCCCCCCCTGCTAAAGCAGGTTAGCCTAGAGCAGGTTGCACAGGAATGCATCCAGGCGGGTTTTGAATATCTCCAGAGAAGGAGACTCCACAACCTCTCTGGGCAGCCTGTGCCAATGCTCTGTCACCCTCACAGTAAAGAAGTTCCTCCTCATGTTCAGGTGGAACTGCCTGTGTTCCAGTTTGTGCCCATTGCCCCTTGTCCTGTCGCTGGGCACCACTGAGAAGAGTCTGACCCCGTCCTCTTGACATCCACCCTTTAGATATTTGTGAGCATTGATCAGATCTCCTCTCAGCCTTCTCTTTTCCAGGCTGAACAGACCCAGCTCTCTCAGCCTTTCCTCATAAGAGAGATGCTCCACTCCCCTAATCAACTTTGTGGCCCTCCGCTGGACTCTCTCCAGTAGTTCCCTGTCTCTCTTGAACTGGGGAGCCCAGAACTGGACACAGTACTCCAGATGCGGCCTCACCAGGGCAGAGTAGAGGGGGAGGATCACCTCCCTCGACCTGCTGGCCACACTCTTCTTAATGCACCCCAGGATGCCATTGGCCTTCCTGGCCGCAAGGGCACACTGCTGGCTCATGGTGAGCCTGTTGTCCACCAGCACTCCCAGGTCCTTCTCCGCAGAGCTGCTCTCCAGCAAGTCAACCCCCAGCCTGTACTGGCACATGGGGTTGTTCCTCCCCAGGTGCAAGACCCTACACTTGCCCTTGTTGAACTTCATCAGGTTCCTCTCCGCCCAACTCTCCAGCCTGTCCAGGTCACGCTGAATGGCAGCACAGCCTTCCGGTGAGTCAGCCGCTCCCCCCAGCTTTGTATCATCAGCAAACTTGCTGAGGGTACACTCTGTCCCTTCGTCCAAATCATTGATGAATACGTTGAACAGGACTGGACCCAGCACTGACCCCTGGGGAACACCGCTGGTCACAGGCCTCCAACCAGACTCCGCACCACCGATCACTACCCTCTGCGCTCTGCCATTCAGCCAGTTTTTGACCCACACTATAGACAGACACTAGTAATGCTTGCTAAAGCTGACCATCTGATTAGTGGGAAGCAACAGACCATCATTCATGCAGAGGAGCCACAAACAATAGGTTTACCTCAAAAAACTATCTGGGGTAGGTAAGTCAGGTGAGGACGCATGTGCATGAATAAGCAAATACAGTGCTGTCTTCTAAGTCTTCAAATGATGGGAAAAGCAACAGCAGTTGGGAAATGTCCTCAGAAACTCTATTTATCTGCTTAAATGATATTTCCTCTCGATCGTATAATACCCAGGGTTAAGTGTTTCCTTAAATGCTTGGGATTATAACTTCTTCAGCGTTTTGATCACAAGCGCCATGCACCTACACCCTATGTAAATTCTTAATGACCTTGTCATGTGCAAATGGCAGTAGTTTAGACACAGTATAGGTAATAAATCATAGAATCATAGAATGGTAGGGGTTGGAAGGGACCTCTAGAGATCATCTAGTCCAACCCCCCCCTGCTAAAGCAGGTTAGCCTAGAGCAGGTTGCACAGGAATGCATCCAGGCGGGTTTTGAATATCTCCAGAGAAGGAGA
>VZSC01008163.1:126948-138494 GCA_013398225.1 Steatornis caripensis | reverse complement strand
GAGCCGTTCCATCACCTTTCCAGGGATGGAGGTGAGACTGACTGGCCTGTAGTTTCCCGGGTCCTCCTTCTTGCCCTTTTTGAAGATTGGAGTGACATTGGCTTTCCTCCAATCCTCAGGAACCTCTCCTGTTCTCCACAACTTTTCAAAGATGATAGAGAGCGGCCTAGCAATTACCTCCGCCAGATCTCTCAGCACGCGTGGATGCATCCCATCGGGACCCATCGATTTGTGCGTGTTCAGTTTGCCTAGCTGCTCTCTAACCCAATCCTCATCTACCAAGGGCAAGTCTTCATTTGTCCGTGCTTCCTCTCTTATCTCCAGAGTCTGGGAGTCCTGAGGGCCAGTCAAAGTTAGAAGATACTTGAGTACACTGTATTGCAGGCCAGTTAAGCATTATTCAGCACAACTTAGTCAATCACGAATGCCAAACCCTCCTGAGACTTTAGTTTGTCCAGAAGACACTGCTCCATAGTGAACGGTGGCAGGCAAGGAATACAGACACAAAAAAAGGGGAAGTGTTTTCTACAGAAAAGACATTTGTGGCCACGGCATCTGAATACAAATTCACAGCTCTCAAGCAATGCCAAATGACCTTCTTATGCCCATCTGCAAGTTAAAACATCTGAAGCTACAACAGTCTGAGGGGTTGCATCAGCTGCTGCCTGTGGACATAAGCCACTGAAGACCGTCTCCCAAGTCAACTCTGAGGAAGAAAGCTTCAAGAACAGACTAAAGTGGTATCAGCTTGGTCAAGCAATGAAGACAAAGGAGGGGACATACACTTGGTGCAGAAAACAGCGCAGAAACTCCTAGGAAGTTGTTACAGCAAAGCTTCTTTCAAGTACAGCTAGCTGAAATGAGATGGCTTTGTTGAACTTTTCTGATGCTGTGTAATCCAGGACTAACAGAAACAAGAGTGAAGCTTCTAATCAGCTTCTCTGAAGATTCTTCATGCTTCACCACATAAGCCTACAGGTATTCCTGCAATCCCTTAAAATTTACTATGGAAGGATACCACAGTAGATAATATTTACAGAATTACAAAACTCAATTATCTGATTCAGCATGCAAAAAACAAGGTTCCTTGTTGTTGCAGACAAACAATTCCTTTTAGCAAGGTGTTCAAATGCATGTTTAGAATGGATTGCATCTCATTTTGTACAGACTACTCTTATGGTATAGGTTTATTCATACTGAAGGCCTCTATTCTGAAACTGACTTTGTAATATGGTTTCTGTTCCTATAAACCTAATTACCGCATGGTCCCAAAACATTGGCTTCGACAGCTGGCCATGTTTCCTCCCCAGCTCCTTCTATAGCTTCTACATCTGTAAGCTTTTCTGTTCTCACATTATAGTCTCACATCTTTTGCAACAGCTCTTGCAACAACACATCCAAATCTCACTTACCACTTAGAATGAAGCTCCAGAACTTTGGACTCCTGATACTCACTTTAGTCTCAGGCTGGTGGTGTTGGTTGTGTGTGTGTCTGTATCTGTAAGTAAATAAATCACTGAAGGCAAATCAAGGTTATACTACAAGTTTGTACAAACTCACATTGCAGCTTTTAGTCCTCATGCCCCTGGGTTTCCTAAGGCCAAATTTCTTTGTGATGAAATTTTTCTACAGCTGACAAAAAAATCCCACCAGAGATGCACCAGATTTGCCTTCTTTTTCCTCTTGTGAGTGGGTTTTGTGGGAAGTAAAGGGAAGCAATTCGAATGTAAGTTGTTTTGTTTCACATCAGTAAAGCCAGAAAGGAAGAAGTTCTCTTGCCGGAGTACATCAAATAACCCCTGTCACTGCAATGCAGTATAACTATATTCTTTGCAAAATATTAAACTTCACACTTCACGGAAGCTTTGCACTATTAGAAAATGTAAGGTGGGTACATAGTTTAATGCATTTATAAAGATAGGCACAAAACCACACAAAGATCATAAGCAACTTTTCCCAGCTCAAGTAACAGTTGGCAAAAGGACAGTGAAGAGAACGCTGAAATAGAGACTTCCCAAATCTGTCTCTAATTTGGTTTGGGTTCCAGTCCACCATTACTGCTATGGATCCCATGCAAAAGCAGCAATAACAGGAAAGACAGAAAAGCTCCTGCTCCTGTCAGATTTTCAGTCTTTCATAATTTTCTAATACGGAGTAAAACTAATGCTTAAGGAAACATTTTGGGGTTTGAGCTTTTTTTATTAGGAGTGCAAAGTTTATAAGCATTGGTTTTAGGTGAGAAAGGTGATCTGGTCATTTATTTCTTTATCATTTTCCACTTAATGCTCAGCAAAATTATAAACACATGTTCTGAATGTTTAGCATATGACAGATGATTCTACTTTAGCTGAATCCAGGTAGGTCTTATCCAGCAAAGAAGAAAAAATTACTGTTTTTTTTTTACCCCTCTGCTGTCTCCAGTTTTCTCTTAATTTCTGATTGTTGAACAAAAGGAACATAATAACTTCCCCAAATCATTAGGCTCACTGTTTAAGAAATGCTTGGCTGTAGTAGGAACCTGAGCTGTTTATTCACCCAAATCCTAAATGAAACATTTGTTGTGGTTCTGATGAGTTTCATTAATCTTTGCAAATAAGCTACTTTTATTTTTGCATGCTCTTGCACTTAGAAGTAAAAATGACAAGATACTGTGAGAAATGTTCCACTTGTGACATTTCCTGTTTTACCTGCGTCAAAAACCTGTTTTTATGATCAGGCCAGCTGACTTTACATCTAAGAGACTCTAAGAGACCTGTGACACGCATGCTTCCAACACCACTGGAGACCAATAATCCAGTAGTATGTGAAAAAACTTTCTTGGCAAAGATTGTCTCTCTTGCAACTGGATTTTCAGGTGTAACAAGTCCACAAATGCACCCTTCTGGTAGACCAGGGCTTTTCATTGCTACAGCATTCAGAAGCAGCTATCTGCATTTTCCAGACTACAGAACTATCTGGATTTGGTGTTTAGGGGTAGCCATTCAGAATGAAGGACTCCAGCTTTGATGTTCCAGGCTAGTGCCAAGCTTTCCCAGACATCACTGGGGCTCAAAATCAGAGCATCAACACAGTCCCAAATGTTAGTGGAGTGCAGTAATATAGATATTCACAGGATGCTGGTGTTTCTAAGGGTGCATGACAGTGAATTAACTTTGTTCAATAGAATATCCCACCACTTCTCCTCACTTCCCATCAAAGAAAACATTGGTTTATGAAGAATGGGGTGCATTAAGAAGAGTGTGGCCAGCAGGTCGAGGGAGGTGATCCTCCCCCTGTACTCTGCCCTGGTGAGGCCGCATCTGGAGTACTGTGTCCAGTTCTGGGCTCCCCAGTTCAAAAGAGACAGGGAACTACTGGAGAGAGTCCAGCGGAGGGCCACAAAGTTGATTAGGGGAGTGGAGCATCTGTCTTATGAGGGAAGGCTGAGAGGAGATCTGATTAATGCTTATAAATATCTAAAGGGTGGATGTCAAGAGGATGGAGTCAGACTCTTCTCAGTGGTGCCCAGCGACAGGACAAGGGGCAATGGGCACAAACTGGAACACAGGAAGTTCCACCTGAACATGAGGAGGAACTTCTTTACTGTGAGGGTAACAGAGCCCTGGAACAGGCTGCCCAGAGAGGTTGTGGAGTCTCCTTCTCTGGAGATATTCAAAACCCGCCTGGATGCATTCCTGTGCAACCTGCTCTAGGCTAACCTGCTTTAGCAGGGGGGTTGGACTAGATGATCTCTAGAGGTCCCTTCCAACCCCTACCATTCTATGATTCTATGATTCTATGATTTTGTACAACTAGCTCCAAAAGTGTTTTCCTTTGATTTTGGGCATCCCTTAAATCTTTGTATACTTTGTGTTATCCTCAGCAACAGCCAGAGAACCTGTGAGGGGTAGGCAACAGCTTATGTCCTCCCAATAACATTATCAGAGAAACAATGAGAGAAACAAAGTCAGATATTATGTAGTATGGATACCACACCGCTCCTGTGGGAGACAGTCACACTTTCAGAGGCAAACACAGGGTCTGAACTCAGGTCTCCAAGTATCTCAAAAGCTGGAAGAGACAATACCATCACCACAAGCACCTCTTTCTTCTCCCAGACTACCTGGCTTAATTTTTTATTTTTATGTTTATGACTGCTCCAATTTGTTCTTTAATCTTTCTTTATAGACCAAAGATAATTAGTGAGTTGAGCTGAAATTTATGGAAACCTAAGCCATATTCCCTGTTGAATAAAATATTTGCTGAAAAATAAAATCATTCTAAATAATGAAACAAGAGGAAATGAACTAGAGGCAATTAAAAAAAATGGGGGAGTGGGGAACAGGCCTGAGAAAGGATATGGAATCATCTTTCAATACATTACTAATCAGCATAATTAAAAATAGTTATAAAAAACAGTTTTGTATGTTTTTGTTAGTCCACAGACACAGTAAAATCTGTGATAGTGCAGATACTGTTAAGAAATTTCACTAGGGAATCAGCATGAGTTCATAGCCTATTAAAAAAAAAAGTTTTAAAATTCTTCACATCAAACATACAACGTTTCTTCTTGAGCAGGGTAAAGACACTCTGAAAGGGTTGGTGTACCAATACTGCTGGGAATGGTCCCTTGACAACATCCTCCTTGTCCCCCTCCAGACTCCCCTTCTGGAAAGTTCAGAGCACAGAGAAGTGTGCTTGTGCCTCAGTCCCACACAAAACATTTATCACTTTTAATCACACTCAAAACAGGCATAAAAGAATACAGTAGCACAATGGAAAGGACAGAGGAAAACTGTTTACAGAGCCTAAACTTGTTTGTTTTCTCAAGCCTCAGATTTGGAGACACACCTGCTTCCAAAGAGAGTTACGCTGCCAGCTTTGCCTCAGTGACACACAGCCATTGCAGCCTGTACCCCTTCCTATAATACATGGGGTAATCCCCAGACCACAGAGTTTTGCTTAGGACCGTTCTCTTTAATGAACTATTGTGCCAAATGCAAGGCGAGCAAGTACAATCATCTAACACTACAGTGAGGTTAGGGTAACAGTCTCGAAGATTCTGAAAGAGAGGACTGTGGATAGTATAGGTGAAGGATTCAACAAGATCACTTTAGCATCAATAGGCACTGAAAAATATACTAGAAACACCAAACAGATTTCTGTCTTTGTGGGCTTAAAATGTATCCCTTTATGGATGTCGGAAACATCACCAATCCTTCAGCTGATTTCCTACCTCCTTTCTTAGTTTCAAATCAAAGCTCACATTTGAAGCCAAGACCCATGAATTTGGGCCCTGGGACCTGAATTCAGAGCAGAAACTCTGAACATTTTGAGCCCTGGCTCAAATAAGCAGCTTGCAGACTTCTGGCTACCAAAAAAACCCCAACCTGAAACAAAAGTGATGTCAAAAAAAGTAAGATCCTGAATCCATGGGAAAGACCCCAGAAACTTGCAGCATGCAAACGTTCATGAGTCACATACACTGGAGGCTGTAGAGTTTCCGAAGTCAAAGCTTGTTGGTTTGCCTGAGAAAGGGAGAAAGATATAATAGAGTTATGGCTACCGAAAGCCCAGGTTCCCTAGCAGTCTTTCAAGAAACCCAACACGCCTGACCTATGATCTGACTAGTAAATGGGGAAAGCCAACATGAGGAATGAGGCCCAGTGCATGCCGGAGCTGGGCAGGCTTACCAGCGTGGGCTCCACACAAGCACTGCTGAAACCAGCCATCCAAGAAAGGAGGCTGAGGTGATAGCAGCACTACCTTCACCACCTCTGAGAGACAAAAATCCCAGCCATGGACGTTGCGTGTGCTGCTGGCATGGTGGCAAACACTGTGGTAGCAGCTCTAAGTGGCAGAGGTCTAGGCATGGTATGAGGGAAGACCGCTTGGGCCAAAAGGCTGTAGACTATGCTGTATACAAGAGGCCATTTAAGCCTCTGGGCACAGGTGGAGTTGCCAGGCACCACATTAACCTCCAGACAGGTCTCCCTCTGCCAGATGCAGATGTGCAGAGCCAGCATCAAGTTTTTGGGAAAAAAAGATGATAAAATAAAATAGCGCCATTCTGTGATAAATAACCACCAGCACCCTCACTGACTGGGAAATCCATATTAAGGTTATATATACCAGAAGACTCTAAACCTTAGGCATTTAAATCAACCTTTGAAATGCAGGTTTCAAGATTTGGCTTTATCCTGCCTGTAGCTTTAGGTATCTCTTTCCTTTAAATATCTAAATGTGCTTTACAGAGATGAGGACACCTGCAGGGGAAAAGCACAGGACAAGCATTATCATTCGCAGTAAGTAGGAGATAAGCTGAAAATTTAATCTATCATTCTAAATAATCCTCCCACCTTTTTCATTTAATGCACACCTTTTCCAGTTACTTTTGCTGTAGACTAGTATTTGCATATGAAGTGTGCAATTACGAGCTCTGAAGAGACAACTGAAACCATATAGCAGCTTTGTGAAAATTACTTGAAAATGTACCTCTCAAAAATGTATGACTCTTAGTATAAGGTACATCGAGATCGCTCAACATTACAGAATGATTTCCTTCATTGAACATTGTCCTTTTTTAAAGGTCTGTTAAATTGCAAAGAACTTGTGCAATTGATATTACTGCTGTCCCACTGGTCCTCATTTTACTGGGAATTTGTCTCTAAAGCAGAAATGATGCAGATTCAGTTGTCTCATTGCTCTGAAGAAACTTAATGGATCTTTAACAACTTACTGACATGGTTTCTCATGGAAAAAAATCCTCCTTTTACCCTAGTATCTGCCTACTTTAAATGGTAGTTCCTAAAACTTTATCCATGAATCATTTAAGCTATTAACAGATTTGCACAACAAATCTCTCAGGGTAATACCTTGTGGAGAGTCTGCACTCCAGAGACAGACACGCAGTTGTTTTTCTCCTGGTTCACGTGTGACTTTCAGAATTTATGAATGTTCAACATCAAACTAAATTACAAACTAAGTTTGTGAGCTGAAAAACAATGTTTCTACCCGAGGACGCTTTTTCAGCCACAGATAATCTTAGACATGATTGCAACTCTCTACCGACAAAAGCAGTGCTAATGAAATCAGATCCTTTCACTGGAACAACTATAGGGAATTAGAACTTAAAATCTCTCTAATTTAAAAATCTGTTGTTATCTTCAGTACTGGACAACATGCTCACCTGGTGAAACTACTAAAATCAATAAAACCTATTCTTACTGCTAGCATGTAAAAATTCAGTTAACCACGTTCAATCAAAGCAAGATGCACACCATCACTCTTTCTTTAACAAAATATGGCCATCAAATTTTGAAATTGTGGCATTGTTTCTGTTTCCTTAGGAAACACTTATGACCAGAATTAATTATTTTTTAACACTATGTTTGTATCAACATTTTATAAAAGATGCATTAAAAAAAAGTTCTTCATACCCAAGTAAAAAAAAAAATTAAAATGCCACGTATAATATACAAAAATCTAAGGCTTTCCGCAAGCCATCACCTTCCAGTGTCAACTGCAGTTAAAGCAGGTATGAAAAAACAGCTTCTCTGGTATACTACAGAGTGGTGAGCACAGTGGCTACTATTCCAAGCCCAGACATCAGTCATCTTTCAAAATACATACAAGTAAAGGAGGGGTTCTCACTAAATTATTTTCCAATAATTTTTGTGTCTGTAGAAGAGGCTGAAATACCAGACAGCTAGATAGCTTACAGACATCAAACAAAACACACCACAAAAACTGAAAAAATACAATAACCAGACCTTGAAAAAAACTTTTAGAGTGCTCCAGCAGTGGAGGGCTGCTTAAGTTACGCTTAAACTCTGATCTTTGCACAATGCTCGGTAATATCAACTTCTGAATTGGAAATGGACTGCTTTATCTGGTACAAAGTGAAGTTCAACTCAAGCAATGGGCATGTTCAGGCACCACAGTTTGACATTTGTCCCAAAGGCACGTGGAAAATTGGTGTCCAGAAGACACATAAATTAGGTCTTCCATCTTCTAAGCTGCTGCACAGTCTACCATGTTGATATTTACTCCTACATGTCCATAATCAAACAATCAATCACAGGATTCTCATCTGCTCATCTAAATCACACATTTTCCAGACATCTAATTTTTAAGCTTCTTCTTGTGCTGGCTATTAATCTTTTGCACATTTTAAATACAGGGCAGTCCTTTGGACCTTTGAAAAAGTTCGTTAAAAGTACTTGTTATATACAGCAAAGATTTGCCATGAAGGGTGCATATCTCAAATGTGCTTCCAGGAAGGAAAATTCTTCCACACTTATGTTAAATAAAGAAGAAGAATTTTTCGTTTTGTGACCTGTTTAGCATTTTGAGACTGAAACAGTTAGCTCTATGCACTGCTGCTGCAGTGCTGGTTAAAACTGATGTATTATCTTTTACACTAAGTATCATGCCTGGTTTGACGGTGGAGCTGCACATCCAAAAAAAGAGACAAAAGCTGTTATGAAAGACTGGCTCTCCCTAAAATAGTGTTCCTGAGATGATGCTGTGCTCAATTAGCTTGTTACCTGAAAGGTTATGCATGCTGTTATTTTAGCTCTTAATAGTAAAATTGTCTCCTGTGGGCTTGAAATGTCAAGTCTTCCTAGCAACTATCAAAATATTATTTCTGCCATATACTCATTTCAGAGTTACCCTTTAGCAAGGTTTAAAACTAACCAGTTACTACACACTACAATTAAAACCACCTTCAGACAGACACATTCTCATATGCATGTGTGTGACTTCACCCTTTGGAAGATCTTTCTGCTATTTGTCCAAATCCCTAAAGGCATCTTCATGACAAATAGGGATAAGCAGTGACATCTCTCAGTGGTTTAATTCAATTAAAAGGAATGGAGTTTTCCTCAAACATGGGTTTTATTTAATACTGGCTGCATCAATTCTTAAATTCTTTATGGAGATCTTTAACCCATTAAGCAAGAGTCCATACTGCACATAAATTATTAAACAGGTTTTTTTCATCCAGGTACAACCCAGCTTCCTTTATTTTCTTGGCAACTGAACAATTTCAGGAAACTGTAATGAGGAAAATTGAGGAATTTAAGCAAGCCTCAGCTCAGCTTACCTACTGACCCTTTTTCTGTCCATATAAACCTCCCTGCAAAAAGTAATTAAGCTAAAATTAGGCTTGAAAGCACAGAAATAATCACAGTGGAGCTCAGCGAGCTAGAAGGAAATCACAGCATCTGATGATCTTTCAAAAATCAAATCAAATAAAAATTAAATTTATGTAACTGCTATCAAACTTTGTGAAAGATCTTTTAAATCAGAGAATATTTCTGATGATCACATTAAAGAGACATTGATTCTAAAGTCAATATTTGTATTACCTGCAGGCTTTAGCTTTTATTATATACTTTATTTTAAGAAGATCAGTGCTTGATGCAATTGTTCAATTGCAGTGCAAAGTAATTAAGGCAGGAATACGTTCCGAATATTCATCCAATGCTACCAATGGCGGGAAAAGTTAGGCAGGAAAAACAGCGACAAGAACTCTAAGCAGCAACATGTCAGAAGAGACAGACCACGCTTCTGGATAGGGTGCACAAATTGTCGTCTCAGCCCAAACTTGGCCTCCGTGCCAGCAGAGACACAGCTGCTTCTCCCACCTGTAAGACGGAGGACGGTGAGATATATGACCACTCCACTGACACAACAGGCCCACGGCAAAAAGCAGACAGCTGAAAACACTATCACTGCAACCAGCTGAACTTGACGGAAACTTCTGTGGACCATTTTCTGTACAGATGTGGAGACAACTCTTCTCCTGGGTCCTATCCCTAAGATTACTGCATCCAGGAAACCTAAGAAAGAATAGTTTCCACTCTCCCTTCTACTATTTCTGTATTTTCTGTGTTGTTAGGGAGAATCATACCTTGTGAAGAGCAATTCTTTAACTGGCCTTGAGTCACACATACCCCACAAGCATCGCTTGTTGCTATTCTCTAGGGCAAGAGTCTCAGCAAAAGGAAGAGAATAGACCAGTTGTCAAGGTAAACATTTAGCACGTAAAGCAAGCTGTAGCAACAGCTGACAGAAACTGGGAGCAGCAGCTGAGGTGTAGAGCTGTGCCTTACACGTGTTGCATGGTGGGGGTTGGCAGGGCCCTCTGGAGATCCCCCAGTCCAAACCCCTGCTAAAGCAGATGCCCCCAGGGAAGGTTGCACAGGAACGTGTCCAAGTGGGTTTTGAATCTCTCCAGAGAAGGAGACTCCACAGCCTCTCTGGGCAGCCTGTGCCAGAGCTCTGTCACCCGCACAGTAAATAAGTTCTTCATGTTCAGGTGGAACTGCCTGGGCTCCAGTTTGTGCCCGTGAAATTAAATGAAATAGAACTTCTTGGCCTAAATTGAGATGGATGCTCACACACTGCCTCTTCTCTGTGTATAATGACTCTAATCTTGCCTGATTCAACTTTGCTATTAGCATCACTGGGAGGTAGACCCCGTTTATTGCTTGACTTTGTGGGCAGAAATATCCACATGGCAGCCTATGGGAAGACAAGATGCATGTCCTGTGTTCATTCCCGCAGCAATATAGCCTAGACGTGGCAAACAAGCCAGTGAATTGATGGACTCTGATGATATGGAGGGCCCTTCTTGTCTCCAGGAAGCACAGAGTCGCTCAGGCATGCAGTTTGCCCATCATCCCGGAATCCTACCCATCCACACAGCCACCTCAATGCTAGCATTTGTACACTCAGACGGTACTCTCAGCCATAGCTTGCACAGTCTCATGGCCTTAATTAGTTTACATAGGCAATGCTAGAGCAGAATTTAATATGCTGTCTGTCCACAAGCAGCTCAAGGCCTACCTGCATTTTTTTGTGAACTAAGAAGCAGAAGTATAGAAATGCTTAAATACAGGTGTTAGGTCTCTCCCGGGACTGAGCAGATGTCCTCCCTCCCAAATTACCTTTTTGCCACCTTCTGGACGATGGAAGTCATACAGCTAAAGAGGAGTTGCCTTTTTATT
This sequence comes from Steatornis caripensis, assembly GCA_013398225.1. NCBI lineage: Eukaryota > Metazoa > Chordata > Aves > Caprimulgiformes > Steatornithidae > Steatornis > Steatornis caripensis. Next base: position 127,497 of record VZSC01008163.1, on the reverse strand, counting down.
TTGTCTCTTTATTTTTGGGGTACTAAAACCAATCTGTCATTTTCCAGTGAGAGCTGAAACCACAAGTGCACATTTTCTAAAGGGCACATTTAAAGGGCACAAGTGCACATTTTCGTAAAGGGCAAGAAGGAGGACCCAGGAAACTACAGGCCAGTCAGTCTCACCTCCATCCCTGGAAAGGTGATGGAACGGCTCCTTCTGGAAATCATTTCTAAGCACATGGAGGAGGAGAAGACTATCCGGAGTAGTCAACATGGATTCACCAAGGGAAAATCCTGCTTGACCAATCTGATAGCCTTCTGTGATGGCATGACTGGCTGGGTGGACGAGGGCAGAGCAGTGGATGTTGTCTACCTTGACTTCAGCAAGGCTTTTGACACTGTCTCCCACAACATCCTCATAGGAAAGCTCAGGAAGAGTGGGCTAGATGAGTGCACAGTGAGGTGGGTCAAGAACTGGCTGAATGGCAGAGCGCAGAGGGTTGTGATCGGTGGTGCAGAGTCTGGTTGGAGGCCTGTGACCAGCGGTGTTCCCCAGGGGTCAGTGCTG
>VZSC01008163.1:94804-121287 GCA_013398225.1 Steatornis caripensis | reverse complement strand
CGTGCCCCAGGAAAAAAAAAGGGGGGGGGGGGGGAGGGGAAGATCTGGTTTTCTGAATGTAAAGATAGACCTCAAAATAACAGACAGAATAACAGGGACAGGGCAGAAGAGCACACACCAGACACCCATGAATAGAGCAATCAAAACATAACCTGGAAAGGAAAGAACAGTAAACTCATCTCTTGAGGATTAAGCTACTTGATCTCTTTCTCCGTAACCTGCAGGAGAAGCTGCTATTACATCTCCATAATGTGAGCTGCTGGTGGCAAGGTCAGGCATCAATAATTTAGCCAGTTTGCCCACAAGAAGAAAATGGAATTCATTATGTGATGAAAATCGGCTTTCTTCTGCTAGCACTTCTATTGTTGTGAAGTACACGGTAACATGTGCTTGCCCATATACCAGCACTATTAAGTACCTAAGGAAGTTAGGACTCTATTAAGAGGCCTAAGGAAGTTAGTTGTTCTATCATTCAACTACTCTATGCAAGTATATATACTTACATATATGTTTGTACATCCCATGTGCGGTTTTTTATGTATAGGAATCTCCATAATATGTCTAAATGTTTTACCTCCTGTGCATGGTTTCTCTCTGGAAATAGTTATTCAAGTGATGCCTAGAGGCACTTGCAGAGCTCCCCTCCCAAGACAGGACAGCTTCCTTGTTTCTTGTTCAATCAGTTTTAATGACTTGATATTGGGTATCAGGGTACCTGTCAGGGTAAGCTGCCCCCTAGCTAGATCTATTGGGAACATACTAAGTCAGGCAGCAACCGGAGGCAGCAAGGTATGAATAAAAGATGTAATAAGAGAAGGCACAACTTCTTCCAGGATTTTTCCTTTTACTTTAGATGCTCCTGAAGTCCAAGAGAACAGGAAGAAAACAGGGCTAAAATCAATCGACCACAGAGGAAGCAGGGTGACAAGCAGATGTTGGAGTAGCTGCAGTGAAGCTGTTTGGGAGGAATATTTAGTTTTTTAAAAGTAGATTAACAACTGCAGGGTATTCCATCACTCTTCCTCAATGACTTTACATTGACATTCCTCTGATTTTAGCTTTGCTGAAGTCACTAGGTGTCCTGGTCTGACCAAATGCAGTATTCCATCCCATACACATGATGCTCAGTACAAAGCTGAGGGATCATGAGGGTCACTCTCTCTCCTTTTATGGCTGGGGGCCTGAGGGCACTAATGCACTTCAATGGCCCTAAGCAGCCTCACCTGGTGCTTCCGCCCACACTCATGGCTCAGAAGCCTATTTCAGCCCTGCCAGCCATGGCAGGATACCACTCTCCAGCTCTGCCCACCTCCTTGCTCAAGCATCTGAGGAGGACTCTGCCTTTGATCCTGATCTGTGCATTCCTGAATCCAGTTCCCACCTGCTGCTAAGTACAGTCCAGGACTTTCCTGGGGCATGCCCTGCAGCATCCGGGTGACCTATTCATCATCGGGGAGGGGGGAGCTTGATATTGGTTTTTTATATATTTGTATATATTTCATTATTATTCTTCCTATTATTATAATACATTATTTTTGTAGTTAGATTAAAGCTGTTTCAACTTTTCCAACCCATAAGTCTTTTTCACTTTTCTCTTTCCCCACCTTTTGAGGAGGGAGGGGGTTAATAAGGAGCATCTGTCATCTGTTTAATAGCCAGCTCAGCTTTAAACCGTGACACTAGGGAAACTGTTCCTGAGCGAGTAATCTATAAGGAAGGGGAAAAACAGCACACAAGCAAGGCGGAATACCACGGCTTTAAGCAGCTATTAGGATGGGGTCAGCAAGCCTCTTCACAACACAGTTCACATTTGAATGAAGACAAGACTCCCAAATGAAGTTTTAAAGTACAACAAAAGTAACTCAGAGGAACTTAGAAACACAGTACTGGGGAGAGAGGCAGATACTGTAATTTTGTGTCCAGATCTCCTTGATCCAGGAGAGCAAGTTGAATCTCAAACTCTTAATCTCTCTCATTATCTGAAAATAAGAATACTTTGTTGTAAATGAAACATTACATTGAAGCCAAAATTCTATTTCTATTTAGGGAGGCAGGGTAAATTAAATGTAAAAGTTACTTCAGTCCAATGTTTGGCTTCATGAGACTTAGGATTTGAAAAGTGTTAATTAATAGGTCAACCTCTGTATACTGCTTCTTAGAAACTACAGGATTGTGTAGGGTTATCAGTGAAGCAGCACAGACATCCTACTGCCACTATAGAAATGATGAGCAGCCTACACTGCTTTGGTGTCATGAGCCTTGTAACTCACAAGTTACATAGACACCCCGTAACAGAGGCCAACTAAATGACCAAAAGTAACATAGGAAGAAAAAGATGTTAAGCCTAGTATTTCTTCTGTTACTGCTGTAAATAAACATGATCGGGGCAGGGGTTACTCTTCAGTTAGCTTGCATATTCAATGCCTCACATATGTTTATTATTCAGGGACTAGCTACCAGCTAGATAGGTATGTAGCTAGTTGCCCACATACAGGCTGTAAGAAGCTAAGGAGCACCGAGTGTTAACTTCTACAGTGCTAACCTGTTACCTATTGGGAACCCAGTTTGTAATCAGTCTTGGCTGTTGATGGGGGCATCGCTATAATTTTTAAAGACTCCTGGCAGATAATCACAGAAGACCAGAAGTTGCTGGGAGAGATGCTCAAAGCATAGGAATGTACAGTTGCCAAAAGCTCTACTGTAAGAGCAGAGATGCGACGATAGCACCCTGCTGTGGCACAATCAAGGATATGATCTGCCCACATACAGGTGTCCCCTCTCACCCCAGGCTCCACAAAAGGCAGCGCAATTCAAAATGGTGTGAAAGAGCCCATAGGCCGTCTTCAGTTATTTCAAGAGGAACCACCCATCAAGTTGGTGTTGGTTTTGGTCCTGGCAAGAATACAATGGGAGGGTAAAAAGGAAGAAGCACGAAGGCTCAGGAATGCAGTAGTCTTTGGCATGAGCAGGATTTGGCTTCCATTCTGCTGCCACCTGGAATGAAGAGAAATTGCTTCCACTTCACCTCAGCATTTTCCATAAACAAGACACAATTATACATGAAACAGCCTAGAAAAAACAAAGGCAGCGCTAATGGGGCTCTAAAAGGGCTTGGTTAAAGTGGAGAGCATGAGCTTAGCTGTTAATGACAAAGCCACTGGAAATAAAATGTCAGCAGATTTACACCTGTCATTTGCTCTCCCATCCTGTCCGCCCCCCCCTGCCCAGCCCTGATCCTGGGGAGGCACAGAGTCAGCAAACTCACACAGGCACCATACTTGATCCACTCAGGCAGCTGGGATGGTACACTTCCATAAGTCCTTCTCTCTCTTTCTACCATTTTCTCCGCCAAGCAATGATGCTCGCCGGTGAATGGTATACACTTCCGCAGGAGAAAAGCTCTTCTCTACTTGCTCTCCTAGTGTGAAGGGGAGAGTCTGAACAGTGAGAGCTATCAGTTCCTATATTTCTTTGCCACTCAGCTTATTTCCCGATTCCTAAAATGAAGCTGCAGCTGCACTGGATAGATGTGCTTAAATGCAAGCCTCCGGAGATGGGGAAGTGCTGACTGGTGAATTGCCTTCTTTCACCTTGTTCTGATGCCATCCTCTACTCTCTCAACTTTTCTGCGCTCCCCTCCTCGCCCCACTTTCAACAGGGAAATCAGCAACCTGTTTACTTTTGATTTTTTGTACAAGTTGTCTCTGGTGTCCCTGAATGTTGCCCGATATGCTTCCCTAAAATGACATGTACTCTAGCTTCCTTGAGATTAAGGGATTTGAAAGTCCAAGAATTAGGGCCTTGTATGTATGCAGTTAACTGTTCCCACCATTCCCGCCCCACACCAAAAAACCACAGACTAATTATTCTTGTTCTCCGTTCCCTGAAGGAAGCAGTTATACTGCAGCCATAGTCCTTCAAGGCACCAGCCTTGAGACCAGAGCCTAGCTATTATACTTTTTTATATGTTATATGTTTATGTTTATATGTTTCCACGTAGTATATAAAGTAGTAGAGATTTCCGTTCTGACATCAGTCCTACCAAGTGATCTGACTTACATCTTTATCTGTAGTTTTCCAATCATGCAGCAATGGGACAGTATCAGGCATTTATTTTTAAACATAATCTGAACATTTTTCAAGGATTGCTAAAAAAAAATATATAAAATGAGCTATGAAAAGGAGGTTAAAACTAATAAATATGATTTTTAGAACCTAAGAGAAGAGGAAGAAAGAGAAATTTGGTCAACTCTACAATCTTTAAATGAAACCATATGAAAGTTTGGGGTTTTACAACACCTCCTCTCCTTCCACTTTCCTACATGATTAAAATTGTGCATTTAAATAATCTATTCTTCCCTCTTCCCTTCCCTCCACCAGAAGATGTAATTTAAAGATTTTGACTCCTAGCTGTCCAAACAAAATGTTGCATGGCAACAGCTCCTACTGCTATCACTGGATCAAAATAGATCTGGCCATGAAATCTCAAATTTGAGCTTTTCCCTGTTTTCACATTGTATGGGTGAGAAATTCAGAGTCCACAGGTCAGACACAGCTTACCACTGCACTTCAGATAGATAAGGTGTTAAAGTGAGCCCTAGTAATTTATTGGATTTTAATGAGAAAAACTCGGTTTGTTACACATGTTACGCCTTAGGTCTATACAGACTTCAGTAAGAAGCAATCTACCATCTTTATCAAACATTCAGTCTCTCATCCTTATTAAATACAAACACCAAATCAAAATTTACAGTTTGCCAGTCCTAGAATCAGTTCAGCCTCCGAAAACCAAGTGCTCTTCCAGTTCCAGCACTGAGTTATGCTAGCCCAAAGAAACAGTGAGGCTACCCCACTACCAAGAGCAGCAGTCAATGAAACGGTTAATGTAGCTAATGAACATGTGAGTAGTGCACATGAGCAAACAACAGCTTGGACAACCTGTGCTGCTTCCTAATACTGAAACTGAAAGCCTTACTGAACTGACCCCCTCTTTGGTCAGCCTTGTGCTTGGCCATCACTGGAGTGGGCTGGTCACAGCATCCTGTCAAACACACCATGAAGTCATGTCCGATCAGCCTTTTGTCTTGGAGCTGTGGGGCACCAGTCTCTTTTCCTTAGAGCATCGAGAGGGATGTCAATTCTGTGAGTCATGCTGGCAAATTTATGGCATCCTAACCTCAATAATGACAGGTTAATTCATGCAAAAAAGCAGAACTAAGTGAGTGACAGAAACAGAGATGACAGTAAAACTGACCCTTGCAGTCACAAAGCAGTGCTGGGACAGAAAGGAGACTCCTAGAGCATTATGTGCTGGGAATTGTTCAGCTACAGAAGGCACAACTCCCTGGTACCTCCCTGTCCTTCCTCAAGGATTTTGGAGATGGCAGACCTCCTCAGAAATATCCCAGAACCTCTTCTCCCACTCATAGTTAAAAGCTCCATTCTGCTTCTAGGTAGATCAGCTTCTAGCTAAATCACACATGCCTGCCCCACGGCTCCTATACAGTTTTGCTGTCATAATTTTATGAGTTTAAGTTTAGCACCAACCTGTAATGTAAAACGTACTGTGAAAAGGCAAAACATTCTGGTTTTCCTCTTTTCCTACTTACCTTTCCAACTGTAAGATTATACAAGGATTTTCAAAATAGCTCAAAAAATCCTTTTACTCTCAGTATAAATCTGAAAATTTGAAAAAACTTTATTTTAATTTTCATGGTAAAAAAATCTTATGGTGAAAAAATGCAAAGCCATAATAATTCAAATTTTCTTCAGCTTTGGTTCACTTTGTAATGAAACCGAAGAGTCTAAATTGGCAAAAATAACACAAGTAGAAGTACTAAATTATAGAAAATAAAAAGGGATTACATGTTCAAAAAGTTCTTATGTAGTCTCACCAGAGGCTGGTATAAGAGCTAGAGCAGCTGACATATAATGTGTACCCTTCCATGAGGGAGGCTACTGTACCCAGCCCTTAGACATGTGCACCAAGCCAGAGTGGAAAAAAAAATATGAATAGCCTTATGTCAGGAACCAAGTCTCCATTAAAGCTTGGTTGCATTAACTGAACCTAAAAGCTTGGAAAACCACGTTGAAGTTAGTATTGCTGCTTGTGACACTGGCAAAAGTATGTGATTGTGTTAACAAGTTTAAATTCAGAGAGTTTTTTTCCTTCAACTCTTGTGCAAGCCAATACTAACCGCACTGTCGCGTCACCAAATGGAGATCTTACAAAAGAATTATGTAGATGAGTACACAGCTAGTTTCAAGAAAATCGCTGGAAAAATGTATTTGATTGCTACCACTACCACTCAGATTTCTCAGAATTTCCAATCACCTTACAAACAGTTTGAAAGAGAAGATTGAAGCGTCCAACTCTCATAATAATGGTCAGACTTCTCACAAAACAGACACTCAGTATTCGTATACTCCACCATCAACCCACAAGTACAGTTCACAGCCAGAGGTTAAAGCCTAGGAATCTTAATGAATATACATGAAACAAAATGAATACATTCAAAATCAAGAAGGAAAAACAGCTCTCAGTGCCTTTTGGAGAGCCCTCATTCTAGTTTTGTTAAGAAAGTGGGAGGTTCAAAGTTAAACTGGTTGAAAATGAACACTGAATTCAACGTCTAGTAAAAAAAAGGGGGTGGTGTTTTCTCAGAAAAAAAAAGAGATAAAAAATGGGTTCTTTGTTGAGTCAGAGCAAATTTTAGATAAAGCAAAACTCATAGAAACTATTACTGCAGGTAAGTGGGACTGAAAAGAGTTTTAAGAGTGTAAACAGAGCTGTCATTCCAAGAGCCACACCAGTATCAGCAGAGTTTAAAAATTATTTCCTGCCCTAAGAAGACCCAAAATGTCTTCGGATATAGGACAAGCTGCCATTCTACACAGGACAGATTTTGTGGTTTAGGTGATAGCGGTGGGAAAAAAGGTAGATACCGTAAACAGAAGCACAGACCACATGACTTAGGAGACCTCAGAGCCTGACCAAAGCAGGCCAAGCTGGTACGCACGCCACACATTATCAGTAGGAAATTCTCTGCATGTCATTTCCGAGGCCTTTCTCACAGAAAATCATTAAGCAATAATTCATGTCTTTGTGAGATTGAGGGATCCGCTTTGGCATCCATTAGGATGGAGGCTCAAAAGTCAGACCAGCAATGGCATTAGGCAGACTCTGGCATTTTGCCCAATGCAGGATTAGCATTGACACATTCAGCATCCTGTGAAATCTTTAGCCCTGTAAGAAAATCTGCAGGGTTTCTCTCTGTGTGATGGATAACATCTCTAAGTGATCTGCTGGTCCATTACCGAACACCACCTCTCCACCCCAACTGAGCAGGAAGAAAAGACTCAGTGTGCCCCAGCTGCACAGTCATCCTCCAAAACAAAGTTAAAAACAGCCACAATCTGAACCCTGGAGATGCCACAGCCTGGAAAGAGCAAGACCTTTAAGGGAAACACTCCCCACAGTTTGGGAGCCAGCTAAGAAAGTAACAGAGGAGGAGAGCGGGCAGAAAATGGCCTAAAGAGCTGGGACTGAGTTCTGCACTGTCAGCGGGGGCAAGTTAGGAAGCATCTGCCTGTAAGCAAGGTAGGGAATTGTAGAGGGACGACAACTCTCCTTGTACTCCAGCTGGAGGCAAGTGGGCTGTTTCAAAGGCACTGGCTATGAATCATCAATCTGATGTTAATTTTCACTGAAACCTGCCAGCCTGTCAGAAATCACTGTTAGACAAGGTACTAAGCCAGACACCAGCATGCTGCAGCCTACTCTCTTCCACACCCATCATGGCCTCTCACTCCATAGGCACCTCAGATGTCTGTCCTCAGCCTCTAGCTCCCGTGATCCTGCCTTCTTCCTAATTTGCAGAATGTCATTACTAAGTCACTTATTTTAATGAGAAAATCCATTCAGAGTTGCGTATTAGACTAACCTAGGTAAAAGTCACCAAGCTACCAGTTCACTTCTGCTCTCTTGAGTAGCAATGCAATAGTGATGTTAAATGTGTTTTCCCCTACAACTAAGATTCATCACTAAGAGTTGTTCAAAATAACTTTTGTAACTTCTGTCCAAACATATTTTGCTCCTGGGTCTGCCTGTCCCACCTGTAAAAATGTAGGTCTACTGAATGAAGTAGTACATCCAAGTCCTGTACAGAGAGGAAAGAAAGATGCTGAAACCTCATACTGCTGATCCAGCTGGATTGTCATTAACTAAACTCCAAAGGAAGTTCTGGCCAGTCCTCCTGAGGCAGTGACAAAGCAAACATCAGCCCTTGTGAAAGTTAAGATACATGAGTTTTTGTCCCTTTAATGATGTCAAAGTACTTCCCAAATACAATCGTAAACCAACTCTGAAATACCATAGAAATGTGTAGTAACATGCCAGTTTTCTACATGAAAACAAGGCATGGGATGAGTGAGAGGTCTTTTTTCCAGATAAAGAATGCAAGTAGTGTTTCCAGTGCAAGTTCTAGACAGAGTTGGATATAACCCATTTTCCAACAAATGATGGTCAAATCAGGAGAACTCCCGTCTCTTGACCGTAAGTCTTATATTTAAGTCCTAAACTTCCTTCAAGACTGCAAAAAATCAAATTATTAGCTTAAAATTAATGACAACAGAAAGAAATATTTGAGAATTTGGGAGTTTTACTTCCTTCCAGGTTTCTGATTTAATTTCAGTTCACGGTCATCATGGGATCTTTGGAAGAAAACCCTTTCTTTGTCCCTTTGTTTTCTCACCTGTAAAAACGTACATTATAGTATCTCCCCCATGCTTCAAAGGACAACTATAAGAGAACAGCATCTTTATTCAAATGTGAGGAGTCACTAAGAAAGATGCCTATGGCAACAAGTACAACTATCAGCCTCTTCTAAACTAGTTTCTCCCTTGGGGAAGCTGAGCACCCAACTTGCTTATCCATGATAGAGAATTTGAAAAATTGAAGGACTCACTGACAGCAGGGAAAAAACTTTTCCTTTCCACCATCAGGGGAAAGTATCAGAGTAACTGCACGGACATTCTGAAATCCAGTGCAGTCAGTCTGACAGCTTGTCTCTGTCTGTTGTTTCTGNCCCTTGGGGAAGCTGAGCACCCAACTTGCTTATCCATGATAGAGAATTTGAAAAATTGAAGGACTCACTGACAGCAGGGAAAAAACTTTTCCTTTCCACCATCAGGGGAAAGTATCAGAGTAACTGCACGGACATTCTGAAATCCAGTGCAGTCAGTCTGACAGCTTCTCTCTGTCTGTTGTTTCTGCATAATACTTAACAACAGCAGAATCAGCTAAGTGCATTACTAGGCTAAACACCAGTCAAGTATACAGTGGTACAGACCTAGCAAACAAGAGAAAAACACCATCAAAAAAGCAAGATAAGATTTTCCCCACTATTTGTACTCTGTCACCACACAGGCCTCTTCCTTGCAAGTGGAGACCCTCAAAGCTTGTGAAAGAGTTTTATCCCTGCCAACAGGACACTGCCAGTGGCCAAAATGAGGCATCATCCAGCTTCATTTATTCCAATTATTTTTCTGTCCTCCCCCCATTCACCACCGCAGAAAACAAGCCTAGGAGATTAGACTGGGCCAGCAGTGAAATTAGATGACTGGCCCTCAGATATGCATATGCAAATGCCAAGCTGTGCCGGCTAGTTAAGCAAATAGATGCTGGCTGGGAAAAGAGCTGTGAGGAACCGGCAGAATGATCACTATTGTGCTTGCAGCAACCAAGGCAGCCACAGCGAGGCCTGCTGCCAATGGCCCCTCATTCAGATGGACGCCAGTCAACACAGGGATGTAAAGTTTAACCCAGCAGGAAGCAGAGCAGTTTTGCAAACTGTGTTTTTGGTAACTGCTGTTACAGCCATGGGAGAGAGGCAGCAAAGTAGTGAAACAACCAGTGAGCTGGGCATTGTTTTTAAAAGGCCCAGATGGAGCTATGGTGCGGATGACAGTGATGGTAAACACAAACCCACACAGCCACCTCTGTCAGCTCACACACAGTAACTCTCTTCCACACCAAAAAACACCAAACCAAATCAAGATATGAAAATATCTGCATGCGGTCCAAGCTGGAGGAAGGACAGCTATAAAAACAGACCAAACTGCTTTAGAACTGTTCTTTAAAAATAGAGACACACTGGCTTGAGGTAAAGTGAGACCCAGACTGAAAGATCAAACGAAGTTCAAGCCAAGGCTGTGGAAAGGTCCCACAGAGTTTGGCTTTACATGGTAGAAGCGATAACCTCAGGGCCAGAAGCAGAGTGGAGCTACACCTCAGTGCAAGGATTCTTGGGGCTTGTTCTGGTCCGGCATGTTTCTTGCTTCCTTTGGTTTCTTTCCTTCATCGTGTCTTTTCTTCATACTTATGCCTGGAAGCTGCAGCAGAAAGACAATGATAAATTTAGCTGTGGAAAAGTTTCCATGTTGCTTTGTGAAGTGAAATAGAAGCAGAGAAGTATGGAAAACAATTATTTTCTAGCTGTATTCTTTGAAAGGTATTTGCTATTAGTTTGAGCAGCCATCAGCTTGCGAAACTGAGTGCGTGTCGACATGCAGAGCTGGAAAGCAGATGAGTAATCAACAGCAGTAAGACACAAAGCCAGGAAGAACAGAAGAAGTCAAATCATATTAGAAAGAATCAACTTAAAATGCAACAGCTAAACAAACAGAACAAGCTGACAACAGGGGGCATGGAAACGGTAGCTTCGTTGCACAGCTTTACAAAGAAGACACTGTGAGTTTACATGACGTGCTAGAGACTGCATAGCCAGCAGCAAGGCTGAGAACTCAAGTATATGCGACAGTCCCAGCATTTTGATAGCATACCACCACACCATTCAGCACTTTTTTCCCTTTCCCACAGAAATTGGGTTTCAAACTTAAAGGGGCAAATGCAAGAGAAGCCCTGTTGGGAACCAGTGCTTTCAAGTTTGTCCTGTTACACAGTGGCAGTGTTACAACAACATTTCACCTTCTGTAGGCGTGAAAAAGAGGGAAAAAACCTTCACCAAACCCTATTTTAGCTGAGTTCCAGTCAGAGTCCTTTACAATCCATGTCTTGCCCTAGTCTTTGAGAGACAAGTCATAATTTGCTTATTGGTGCAAGGCAGCAATGTAAGCATGTGAACACAATCTGTGTTATGACAACTGGAGACTGCGGCACAACACAATCTGTATAATGTGGACAGTTTATGAACTGAAGTTTCCCACATGCTTGAGAAGACAGACTTAGGCCTTGTTTCTGCAAAATACACTGAATTAGCAAGTTCAACAGTGGACCCTGTTTTCCACATTAAACATCTTCGCATCAGTTTAAAGCCATCACAAACACGTCTTTAAGAAAGCAATCCTAAGGGTTCCGCTACACAAGAAAACTGCACTAGCTTTAAGGTAGCACAGAACTTTGACTCACAAACCTACGTTGATGTACCTGTCATGTCAAGGACAGGAGCCCCGGTTTGCTACCATACCTCCCTACCCATGATTACCTTCCCCACAGCAGATCCCACAAAATGTTTAGTGCATCTCTCTCCTAATCACTGTAGTTCACAGGCCAGCCAGTGAAGCCACCAACTCACCACAGGCAAACAGTAGCTATGATAACTGGGAGATGGACATTCTGCAAACTTACAGTCAGGTGGTAGACTGCAGGATGGATGGGGCAGACTGTGAAGGCAATGTTCTTCTCACAACCTTGAGCCCTTAAGCTGGGGCAAACCTCTGTTTTTCAGTCCCAGTGGTTTATTATTGTCTTCGTTTTAGAAACTACACATAATATTTGTGAAATCAATAGAGGGATGCCTGTAGCTACCTGGAAAAGCAATACAAAGAGGTCATCTGTAATTGCAAGCAGTCAGAGTCTGGATTGATTAACAGCACTAATGCTCTTGTGATGTGCAATGAAGGAAGCTCTGCAAGTATTTGAAAGTGGACCAGCATAATAACTAGATTCTCTCTGAAGTCCTCTTGCCTTTTTTAATAAAGGCACAAAGCATATTAAAGAAAAGATTTGAAATTCAGTCATATCCTGTTTGAAAACGTCTTCATGAACCTATAATTTGCCTTGAAGGGAACAAGACGGAGGCAGGGAGAGGAAAGTAGCAGGTGGTTGCCTATGAGGCAAGACAAATGCATCTTTCTGGTATTCCTGTGGATCATACTTTCTCTACCTCACAGCCTGCCTCGCATTCCCAACCACACTGTTCTTTCATATTGTGCTATCTACTAGCATGCAGAAGCTGTAACTCCTTTGCTTGCAGGCAACAGAATTCAAGTCTCTTATTTGTCTGTGGTTAAGAGTCTATGCACCTGGGTGTGTAGTCCACCAACTGATGTGTTTGTTCCATTCTTCACAAGGATCAGGAATGATATCCAACATCTGAACTTCCCCAGGGACCTAAAATGGAGCTTTCCTAATGGAAGCTGCAATGGCGAGGATGAGCAGAAGGCCATTCTGTACCGCAAAACAATCACTTCACTATTCATCATTCAGAACTCCAAAATCTTAAGCATCTGGATCGACACGCTAACAAACCTCTAACGGTTGCACACTGGTAAGAAGGAACCAGAGTGTCACAGAAGTCTAGGGGCTATCCAGGATATCGGCCAGTTGCCACAGCAGAGAACCCTTCTGCACGGCCAGTGGATCAGTGTGAGAACACATAACACAGGTCATGAGGTAACTCAAATTTTCTTTTGAAGCTATAAGTAAAGATACAGTATTACTGGTTCAAGCCACTCCATGAAATAGTTCTTTAGAAACCAAAGAAATTTTCACAAATGTTTCAAGTTTCTCCAGCTATAAGCTAAGCACGAAGATCATCCCATCACATATTTTGTGCTGTCTCTTGACCTTCAAGCTATTAATGCATTGTCTCACTGTGACTCATGACAGAGTGTACTGTGCCATATCCTGCTATAAATTTAATCTCCGTATTTACATTTGAATGGGAGACACTTAGCTGTCCACCAACGCAGAGATGTACATGCTCTTGTTTTGGGATCGGCTTCAAGTCATTAAATGCAAAAAGTTGGTCGCAAAGTACAACCATTTTCATACAGTTGTCGTAGTTGACACTGCCTGATCTGCTGCTGAGATGCCCAAGTGAATGCCATCACATTTCTTATAACTGTAACTAAGCATGCTTTCTGCATTCTATCCACCGTCATGTTATCTCTATACTGGCAAAGTTACCAGATGTTTTAAACAACTCTGAATTAATTTGAACCTGCCCATTTAAATGAAAATACTCTATACAGCTTCTGCTGATGATGTTCAAAGAATGTTTGTTCTGCTTTCCTAATGGAATTAGATACGTGTTTTAAATTGTACCAATTTAGCATACAATACAACAAGGTAAATATTCAGCATCAGTTTATCTGTCTTTTCACGTTCTAGGAACTCCAAGCAAGATCAGCCTTTTCAGAAGTTGTTATCTGTTTAGCAGTAGAAACTGTCAGATGTTTTTCCTCACAAATTTGGCAGCAAGAACTTTGGTAGATCTTGGGGCAGCCAAAACAGATTCACAGAATAATTGAGGCTGAAAGAGACTTCTGGAGTCAACTATTTCTGCTCAAAGCAGAAATAACTCCAAAGCTAAATAAGATTGCTCACGGTCTTGCCCAAATTATTTGGAGACCTCAGACACAAGACAGTCTCCCATGAGGAACAGCATGAAAGCAAAGGTGAAACTACATTACTGAATAAAAATACTTTAGGTTTTTACACATTAATTCCTACACCTTCATTCCCCTTTACATCCCTGTCTACCATAGATTCATTGAAGAACTTCCACCTAATCTGTACCCTCACATAAGGCAGGATTAGTATGCAATAATCACCATAAGCAGATGTTCCTCTCACTGATACTTAAAAATCTCAGATTTTATAACTTCCCAAAGTAGCTCTTCTTCTAGTGTTACCTTCCTAACTGTAGAAACAGCTTTCCCTTAAAATCTAATCTAAATCTCTCCTTGTAAATACAACTCATCGCATTCTTACCTTGTTAGACACTGAGAATATCTGGTCAGTATGTAACTACAACTACCTGGCATATATTAATATATTTTAAATCATATTCTTTTCCACCCAGTCCCTTTCATCTTTCTACATACATTATATCTTAATATATATTTAATATTATATATTAATATAATATATATTTATTTTATTTAATATATTATATAATTATATACATCGTACATGCATTATATTTTCTACAACTGTGATCTCTCGCCCATTTGTCTACCACTCTAAAAACATGGTGCCAAAAGTGGATAATTTTGTATTTGTATATTTGATTTTTCCCTTTTCTAACCACTTGTCTTTACTAAATTTCATCCTATTGGATTTTACATAATTTCTTCAACTTACCAAGATTATTATGAATTCTAATTTTGTCCTCCAAAAGGCTGACAGCCCTTTCTGGCTTTGTATTAACTACAAATCCTACAAGCGTGCTTTTCCTCCTATTGCAAAAACAACAAATGAAAATATTGAATAGTACTGAACCCAGGACAGATTTCTGATGACCACACTTGAATGTTCTCTCATCTTGATGAAGAACTATTGATAGATCACTCAGTCTAGTTTTTCCACTGGTTGTGCTAGTCTTATGTAGATTTTACTTCCTGAGTTTGTGTACAGGAGTGCCATCCAGCACTGTGCCAAGCCTTACTTAAAACTGAGACACATTACAGCTACCACATCTACTTGTCCGTTAGGCTGACAGTATGAACACGACCAGATCAAGCTAACTAAGAGACAAGATATCAATTTGAATATCATGTTTAGAATTTGATCACAAATGGTTGTTCACACAGGTACACAGGAGTTCAGCTCCTCAGCGTGATGTACGGAAACATTTCTGCCAGAATTTCAGCCTATGCCTAGCAGGGAGGAGTCCTGCATCAGACTCGTTTGTGTCCCCCCTGTGCTGGCCACTCAGCAGTTGTTGGGGAACCTCTGTGTTGCATCCCACCTGCTCCAATTTGCTGGTAGTGGGCAAAGTCTAGACTCCCATCACTTCCCACTTCAAAACATTGGAATTTGGAGTTAGGTGCCCATGAAGCTTATTTAGCTGGCAAAGTTATGAAGGGACTTTGGGTTTTGTGTGGGTTTGCTTTTCTTAAAGGAATTCTATTGCGTGTCTCGTGTCTTCTGACTTCCCCTCTCCAACCTGGTGCGCAAGTCTGCTACTATTCCCACACACCCAAAATCGTGGTTTCGGTCCTTACTGCTATGACTGCTTTCTCCCCTTCCTTCTATCTGTTGTTGCTCTTCCAGCAACGAGCTTATTCCTCAACCTTTTAGTTAAATATCTCCTGCCTGTNTGGAGTTAGGTGCCCATGAAGCTTATTTAGCTGGCAAAGTTATGAAGGGACTTTGGGTTTTGTGTGGGTTTGCTTTTCTTAAAGGAATTCTATTGCGTGTCTCGTGTCTTCTGACTTCCCCTCTCCAACCTGGTGCGCAAGTCTGCTACTATTCCCACACACCCAAAATCGTGGTTTCGGTCCTTACTGCTATGACTGCTTTCTCCCCTTCCTTCTATCTGTTGTTGCTCTTCCAGCAACGAGCTTATTCCTCAACCTTTTAGTTAAATATCTCCTGCCTGTGCTGTCTCTGTCCCTTGCTCTGTTCTGCACAGCACTTTCCCACTCCAGACCCCACCAAAACCCCTGTCCCAACTACACTAGCTCACTCCCACTGCCTTCCAGTTCAGTTTTCCCAGTGACCATCAGAAACACATGAGATATCACAACAGGCCCTGTCTATAGCTTTGGGACTTTAAGGATGACCTTCAGTGCAGAATGCAACCTGAGACAGAGACTGAAAGATACTGTGATTTAAATTCTTAAGTTCTCAAATGTGTCCCATCTCCCTTTAAAGTTGCCACAGTGACTCCCACATGTTAACTGCAAGTGTAAACTCTCCCATCTTAAGTTTAATTCTTTAGGGATATAGAACAGCAAAAGCAAACAGATACAGAGTACAAAAAGTTTTCTAATTCAGTTGCCAATTGCTTAAGGGACAAAGGAAAGATAATGCAGGGAATGAAAATTAATAAGTTATTTCACAGCATTTCACCTTCCTGGAGAGTTTCTGTGTTCAGATAAGCAGGAGAGCCTTTGCTTATCAGGCTCCTGCTAAGGAGTTCTCAGCCACTTTCAGAGAAAAAGGTAAAACAGCTTCTGCCCCAGGTAACCACAGACTGACAGGCAACCTTGTGTCCCCTTCCCCAATAAGCTGATTTGCCATAGGTAGAGCCAGCCCATTATCTAGGATGGCCCAGTTTCAGTGGGAGAGTACCACAATTAACCACCTCTGCTGTATGTTGCCACTACTGTCTTGGGTATACAGTCCAATACAGAAAGAAAATAAAATGAAAGACAAGGCAAAGAAACACAGTATTTAAATTGAGTCAGGTAGTCAACATGCACACAACAAAAAGAACCCAACACCAAGCAGAAGTAAACAGGTAGCAGAAGTAAACAGATACAGGTGGATTCCCAAGCTGGTGCAAGCTGATACAGATGCTGTAGTGTCAGTGAATACCTGCCAGACAGGTGTAATTTAAAACAAAGATTCGTGGCAATTCACAAAGAGGAGCAGCTGAAAGCAGATATATTTAGGAGGTGAACAAAGAAGGTTTTCCACAAATGCATATTCCCACTTAAAAAAAAAATAATTTCCTTCCACCGTAGACCCTGCACACCAGCATATGGAACAACCTTAAAAACATAACCTTAAATCTCACTTTTATGTATACATTTCTATTCACCCACTTCACAGTCATATGAGGCATCAAGTACAGCTAAATGAAACTTCAGTGATTTCTAAATACAAGCCATATGCTCAACCTTTCTGACCT
Source organism: Steatornis caripensis (assembly GCA_013398225.1). NCBI lineage: Eukaryota > Metazoa > Chordata > Aves > Caprimulgiformes > Steatornithidae > Steatornis > Steatornis caripensis. The sequence continues at coordinate 104,401 of VZSC01008163.1, read as the reverse complement.
CTGTCAGATTCTGCCTGGTTTTTGCTTCAAAATCGTATGCGGATAGTATTTGCATGTAAATTATGGTAAAACATCCTAAAATAGGACTGCACTGAAAACTGGGTCTAGGGCTCTCCAGAGATGGCTTAAATTTAAGTGAACATTCAGATGCGCTTTGCAGATAGCCTGAAAAAATGTCAAATGTCTTAAAATATCAAATAATATTTACAGTTACACACCCTCAGTATCTGCTTTATTTGTGCTATTTCTTATTGCAATTCTGCAAACATGGCTGTAACCTGACATTTTTGTACATGAAACTGGCAAGTTTAAACTGGTGGGTAATTTGATTCGTAACAAAATACAAAGCCAGCCAAATTGGTTCTGAGTTCAGATTTTCTGTAAATAATGCATGTGTCTGGTTATAGCTTAAATCGTGATGCGAGGACAGTCACGTGGCATCACCTGCTCAAGATCCCTGGGTGCAGCTGACAGGTGAGCTACATGCCCAGCCTTTGTATCTCATACTTGATTCCTACGGAAACTGCTATAAAGCCATGAATTCTACATCAAAACTTAATTGTTTCCTCTGAAACTAATGGCCTGGTGCATTTCAAAACAGGAGAAAAAAAATACAGGAGGACAAATTTACATTCAGGCCATTCTGCATTTGAATACTTTTTAACCTTACATGTGATAAACATAGTTTTGAAAGAAACCAAAGATCTAAAATAATAAATGGCTTAAGCTAGCTAGATCTTAACTAACAATCACTGCCCTAGGATATACTTTAGAAAAGTGATTTACCAACACTGTAAAGTCACTAATGCTTGGAAGAGCAAGTTGCGGATATCATGTATTCACACTCTTGACTAAATGCTTAAGTACTAAAGAACAGACAGGAACCAATTAAGACCATAACTGGTTTTGATACACTAAGTAATGATAAAGTTTAAAATCGTATTCCTAATACTCACATTGGGACCAAAACCAAACACTAATCCAGAAACACTAGCACAGTGTACTAAAAATATACTTTTTAAACACAGGCATTAGTCAGGGATGGGAAAGCTTCTCAAAATAAAAATATTAGGACATTAAAATGCCTAGCAAAAGCATCCAAGACTGAAATAAAGACACACATATTGATACCAGTGAATAGAGCTACCCTATTTCTCATAAAAATTGTGGTCATGCTCCCACCCTCACCCATCCAAACCTTTTCAGGAACCGCCTTGCTCTCCAAGCATTGCACTACCCTACGCAAGAGTTTCTGGAATCCTGACTCTTCCCAAACTTTTGTATTTTAACCCCCTTTCACCCACCTCTCTCTCTCCCCACCCCCCACACTACTTTCCAAGCCCCCTTCCTAGAAAGCCCCCACCTCTTTAGCTGTCCTATTCAGAGATCCCTCCTTCCTTACATCTATTTGAACTTTCCAACCTATCCAAGCAGAAGTTTCTGAAAAATGTCTCACATCTCAGTAGTCAGTACCCTGTCCCTTGCCATCCTGTCGTCTTTTCACTCCACATAGGCAAGACTGCTACCTTCACTTTGGACCTTATTCTCTCTTCCTGGCAAGCTCCTACCTGCCACTGGCAGTTGATCTTGCTTTCCTCTGGCTGCAGCAGCCAGTCAAGCTCTCCTCATCTCTGGCTTTCCTGCAGGCTCCTACCTGGAAAAAGTTTCACTTTCCCAAATGGGGTGCACTCCTTGAAAACCCTGACAGACACCTGACTGCCTCAAAAGCCAGGAAAACCAGAATTAATGGATAGACATAGGAAATACTAAAAACACGCCTTAAAAAGCTCTGCTGTATACATAAACAACTAAGCATCTATTAAATAAGGTAAGGGAGGGGAAGAGAGAAAGAAAGAATCCTCCAGCCTGACTGGACCAGATGGGATGGGGGCGGTCCTTTTCCCATGGGCAGACATTTGCAGCTTTTAAATCTTCTGCTGATTGCAGACCCAGCGTGACATTTCCACTCTCTATAAACTCCTGTGAAAATGTTTCCACTCAGCCTAATGAAGCTTGCCATGCTTCCTCTTCACCCTCAGTCTTCAGCTGTTGCCTTGTATGGGAACTAATGAGACAACCAGCCACATTTCCTATGCACGTTTGCATAGGAAAGCTTAAGTACCTAAAGCAATCATATACAGATGCTCTGCCAGAGCAGAGCATCTTTGAATGGCTCAGAGGCACCTGAGAAGAGTGTGTTTATATAGGCTGGGACCGCATATCTGTGTCTCCAAGGGACCCAAATACTAGCTTGGATTTGTATTGAGATATATGGGGAGGACTGCAGTGCATTCTCTCCGCTTTGTTTTGCTGCTTCCGTTTGCCTTCCCAAACCCTCCTCCCTCAACTTGCACAGGACAGAGTATAATAAAGGGCATGTTACTGCCAGAGGACTTCTCCCAAGCACACATCTGAAACACAGCACACTTAAGGGCTTGTGACAAGTCAGCTACACATTTGGTGAAACAAGGGGTCTTAATTTCTACAAGCCTTGCCTCTTTCTGGTAGGCAAGGACCAGGCAGGAAGGTGGGTGAAGCTTTGTGAAACTGTTGGGAAGGAGCCGGAGAAAAGCAGTAGAATTTCTGCTTGTTATTCCTCTGAAAGTCCTTTTGCAGCTCCAGAGAGACTCCTTGCGACTCCTTGAGACTACTTCACGGATGTGACCATGGTTTTTTGAAAACTCTCCCAGTGAGAGATAATTGTTTCCGCAGCCTGATAAAGGCAATGTAAATTAATCAGGCATATCACTACTTAATCCTTAAAGATGCTGGTGCAGAGTGGAAAAAAACCCTACTTTTAAATCACTGTACTCATGACACAAGTTTAAAATGCCCCATGATGCAGCTAATTAGATATGGCACTGGATCAGTGCTAATGAATTTAGTTTCTTCCTTCTTCCAAATAAAGATATAAACAAATAAAAGTGGGGAGGGGGCAGGGGAGCAGGAAGATGTATTTCCAGCTACTGTTTATTCCTGTGGTGTATTCCTCCAACACCAGGATAATATTATTTATTATTCTTACTTATGATACTTTTCAGCAATTTCTTTAAACTCTTCTACGTTCTTAAGGAAATGAGTAGCTTGCAAGTTCAACTTGACATTGTAATTGAGCCAATATCTATTTCAAGCCCAAAATCCAATCTATCCACACAGAAGAATGAAACTTCCATGGGTCTGAAGTGACAGACAGATGGTCCTATATGAAACTCATCTACAAAGGTACTGACACCACTTTCACTCATTACACTGGCAATTCGAACTGGAATTCTGATAGGAAATCTTTCGAACATAACCGGGAAGCTGATAAGGTTTTTGATCAGGCCAGTCAGGTGCCGTGCATATACTCTTAGATGTTCTATATAAATGGGGTACATTCAATAACAGAAGACAGAAGTGAATGCTAAAAACACACCCCACATTATACGTACATATTACACTTTTCATCCAGATGGACGACACCCTGCCAAAAGTAGACAGCTAATCTTGAATCACAAGCAGACTAAAAGTTTCCCTCACAATTAAATGAGAAAAAGTTGCTTTTAATTAAGGCAGACTTTGTAGTGATTAATGTCAGCTTATAGTTTATACATCTGCTTTTCGCTCAATAATTGGGAGATGAGAAAAGTTGCTTCCAAGACAGACAATTACATCCTATCAAATGACCCGTGCTTGGGATTCACCTTTTCCAGTTGGTCTCCATCATGACCCCCTGCTTACTTCTGACTATCTGAATTCCTAATGAGCAGTAGCAGCATTCCATCTTCTGGAATAAAAAGTTGGAGCTGTAGCCCTAAAGAGATGTGTCTACTAGAATCATGTCTGAGAGACAGTCAAACCTGATTCAACAGTGAAATGGACTAAAACTGTAAACTTAAAATTCTTTAAGATTCTTGACTTGGGTTACTTGGACACTACTGACAACACTTCCAAATATATGTTCCCTTTCTCCCCTTCCTTTACTACCTAGTGCTGACCTGTCCTGCTAGTGATGACCCTTTGCAAGGCAAAGGTATATTGTATTAATCCTTTCCCTTCCTCTGGTCTTCTTCACTGAAGTCTCAGTTCAAACACAAAGATAACTGATGTGTCGGAGCCTCATGAGGATAAGTACCAGGAAACCTTGTTTTCCCCAGTGAAAAAGCAGGACTTTTGTCAAGCATAAGGTTTATGTTTGGGCAATCTTCATTTTCACTCCCCTCTACCACCATCCATTTGGAGGTTTTTTGTTTTCTTTTCCCTCCTTTCAGCACAAACGGGTCACTGAACTTCACAGCCTGAAACCTTGACAGAACCATCTGTTCTTCATTAAAAGCCATTAGTGACAATGATAATAGCACTAATTAGGTTGCATGCAAACATACACATGCTTCAACAGCTCCAGAGCTACAGGCAATCAAAGGTCTAAATTGAACCAGCTGCTGTATGGTATCAGTGGGTACTAACACACACCCACCTTGCCCCAAAGTACAGGGACATGCAATCAGCATCCAGCTGGACACATGGAGCAGGTGCTTCTGACACACACAACAGTCAAGGTCTTTTGCTGTTCCTTCCATTGTCCTTCCACAATTTCCTCTTTGTTATGTGTTAAGAATGATTGGGAAACACCATCACAGCCTGTGAGCTTGTGTACTCCACTGCCATCTGCCATTTTTAGTTCTCTTATGGGTAGAAGTGAGTGTGCACGCAGGGCTTGAAGAAGCATGTCATTGTGTTACACCTGGAAACTATTCCCAGCAAATGGAGCTTGCTACTTCCTCCAAACTTGACTTCTGGAAGTCACCTTGTTGTTCTCTGCCTTGGTTTCCTAGTCTCTAAAAGTAAAAACATTACTACTGCACAGGCATCTGTCAGAGCTTCTTCAGAAAGGTTAGCACTATGAAATCCTTGATGTGAACAACATAAGGCTCATGGAGCTATACTAATAAAAGTTTCCTTTTAATATAAAACAGCTAGATCACAATAATCAAATTATTGAGACCCTCAAACAGACTGATCCATAGAAACACTATCCATTGCAGCAAGGCCTGCTGGATCAACTGGTGGACTTGCATGTGGAAAACTGGTAATCTAGGCCTGCCTCTGGTCTCAAGTTTCCTCTGTAACCATAAGCAGGTCTGGCCCTTGTCTTACCTTTGGGAATAAACATCTGTAAAAGAGGGATGAAGAAACGGACCTCCTTTGTAAAATACTTCGAGATGTATTCAAAACCAGTATTTTATAATAAGAGTTGACTAACAGTACTCCTGGGAAGTATATCTAAGCACACTCTCTGAACAGACGTGTAATATTGTTCAGGTATGCATAGTAGTGAACAGGGAACACACTAGTTGCAACATAACCATCCACTTGGCGCATTATGTGTTCAGAGTCAGTGTAGTTGCTGAGACCCTTCAGACAACAATGACTATGGATGCAGAACTGGCAGAGAGAATAAGTCAGAGCAGCGCTGCTATGCAACTGGTAGGAAAACTGGTATTTCAAACTGAGCTAAGCTCAGGCAATCAATACCAGGTTTTAAAATAAATTCAAAAATGAGGAATAACCAAGTGCCTTGCTAGGGCTTTGAGCTAGAACTGAGAGAAGAGAGACTCACTTGCTCTCCTCTAGTGTGTCTTTCTCAGAGTTGATCATTTCAGACTGACCACACTAACTACTTGCTAATGTTAAAAGCTTGAGTAACATCCCAACCCTTATGGTCCGCTGAAACAAATCAGCTTCTGGCCGCTTCCTCACCTTGCCGCCTTAGTTTGTCAAGGGAACAGCACATTGTTACCCTGTTCATAATTAACAACTTCAAAGAGAGGAATGGAAAGTGATGGCCAGGAGATTTTAACTCCAGTGAATCTTTAGCATAAGGACAGGGACTTCTTGGAAAAATAAAGATTCTGAGAACAAATCAGATAATGTCCCAGCTATGAGGACAAGAGCCACACAGTTCCCTGGTTAGAAAGGTCTTCCACTTCTTGTATTACCATTCTCCTTACACTCCATGGATTACCAGCTCACCTGAACCATCTTTCTCTGACAGAGGCCATTTCTTCAGCTTTTGCTGCTTAGTCTGTAGACTCACAGCCTCCAGACAGGAACTCTTACATAGACTAATCCATTCCTAGATCATAACATTCTATCAGCCAGGGTCCCAAAACTCTCTCTTCAATCTCAGAGAAAGAATGAATAAGTGGATCAGAAGTGGTTTCTTGATATTATAGTATCTGATAAGGAATTTTAGAAAGCCATAAAACATCACCTAGCTAGTTTGCAGAAATAGTAATGAGACACCTCTCCTGTATAACAGGCTAGTGTACAAAACCCACCAACTGTGGGACACACGCTTTTGTGCAGCTATAAAAAAAAGTAACTAGACAATTTCAAAAGCAGTACATGGCTACATTCTTTCTGCTTTATAGAAAGTAAAGTTTTGTTTTACAGTGAACTTTCTTTTTAAACACAAAGTACAGCATAAACCACATGAGAACTCAGCATGCACAGACCAGTGGTGCTAGAGGACAATACTGTGTGGATTTTTCACACAGCTGAGTATAACATGTATCATCTAGAATCCCGCCTGCTTAAATGTGAAGTGAATTAGAAAGCTCAAAAAAACCTGATAGCTTGGTTTGAAAATCCTCATGTTCTGACTTCCAAGCAATGCAAAATAGAAATAATTAAAAAAAAAAAAAATCTTTTAGAAGGCAGGAGCCAGGCAGTGTCGCAGCATCTATATTTAAACAGCCTGGGTTTCCCAAAATGTATCAGTGTCATTTATTCCAGCGGTAATTTTGTATGCCCTGTGCTGTTTTGAATGACATATCCATAAGCCTCCTGAATCCAGTTTCATCATACACCACTGCCCGCACCCCCTCTCAGCCCTGTCCCAACCCACAACAATATTTCTTTATAGTCAGATGTTAATAAAATGGTGTCCCTCTCTAGAACCAACTCATTACCCAAGCAAGTTGAAGGAGGTTATCAGGAAGGCAGTATTACTGCACAGTGACCTGTGAAGGTTATTACTGCAAGACGGGAGATCATGAGGAGGGAGTACATGAGGAGATGCCTGTAGTGGAGCAGAGTCCTGTCACTATGCAGCCAACACCTGCTTTTAAATGGTTTTGATTCTCAATTCTCTCTATTTCCCAGAGGGTCAGGATGAAGCTACTTGCTGGTCTAGGAGGGGTGCCTCCCAGCACACAGCAGCAGGGTGTGAACGGGCTAATTCCCCACAGGCAGCGGAAGACAAGGTGTGTGGGCAGAGAGACTGGCAGCACCTTGCTGAGAGCATCCATTACGGGAGAGGCAGGGCACACCTGTGTGCCAGGTCAGACCAGCTAAGCAAAGAGAGCTCTGCAACCAAACCACGAACCATCCCAACACTTTGCAGTGAAAGGAAGTAACCTCTCTTCTGTGCCTGCAGGGCTGGGGTCCTATTCGTGAAAGGGCCAGGCTGGCTTAGGAGGTCCACGTGAGTTGGTGCTGGTGAAGAGTGTACGGTTATTCTGGGCCAGAGGAGTTACCACAGCACAGACTACGCACAGATCATAGTGATGAACTCTTCCCTGGGCCCTGCGCTCCAGTGTTGAGAGCACACACAGAAACAGCTGGGGAACTGGACTTACTGCTTTCATGGGACAACCAAGCTATCGGACAGGGCAGTGCTGAGGAGCAAGCCCTTGATCTATCCTCTATCAGTTATTTGTGAATTTAGGGCTTTCAAACAACAAACCTAGCCAAAACAAGTCAGCAAATTCAGACAAGCTGGCTAATTATGATGTTATAAAGAAAATGCATTTTTTCCCCAATAAATTCATTATTCACAAAAAGATTCCACACAGTTGAACTTAGGTCTCATTTTATCAAATACTTCCTTGCTCCCATTCCTCTTCTCTTCCATTTTGCCTAGACCACAAGCTCTTTGGAACAAAAGCAGCCTCTTTTCAGCCTTTGCTATAGTACTACATGCATTCACCACACTTAAACCAGAGGGCTCCTGATTGTGACAACAGTCCTCAAGCATCTCTCTAATTCAAGTAACTTTGTTACGCCACAGAAATTAAAAGGAAACTAAACAAGTCCCATTCACGTTACAGAGGTTTGAATCCACTGAAAGTACAGATCAGAAAGATTAGAAGGTGTTAAAATGCTTGTGGCAGAATGGACTCGGTGATTGCCTCTTACAATTTATACGGTGTATGTTTTCAAAACAACAGACGTTCCAACTTCACGTTTAATAGGAAAAGTATGGATAGGAAGTGCTGTGTAAGCATAGGGTTCCTTTCAAGTGTGTAGAAAAGGGACAACCTTGTGTCACTGGCAAGGGTTCTCCTAAGCTCAGGTGGCATTAGGAACAGCTCACCCAGTGGATGCCTCCACTGAGTACAGCTGGCAGATGCTGATCTCATTTTTTACCTGTACTTTGAGACGACCCAAAAATCTGGTAACCGCAGTAGCACAGCACTGAGCTTGGATTAATTATCCCAATTCTGGCTTTAATTCAGGTTTTGGTTAGCAATACAGGAAACCTGAATTTTGCATTCCTCATAGCAGGTTAGTAGTGGGACAACTGCATAACGCAAAATACTGAAGTGGTATGATATCACTCTGGTGGTTCACATTTTATGCTGCTGAGACCCAGCAGGGTAGGAGCCATAGACTACTCAGTGGGGAACTGCAGATTCAGGCTCATAGCTGGCTAAGAGAGACACAACTCATTGAGCTTAAAGCATAGGCAACTCATTTTAGTCAGAACACTGTGCAGATATCCCCCAAAGTATCAAAATGCCTATCCTGCTTGCAATGGAAAACTTTCCTCCTCCTGGGAGGACAGTGTAACCACCCTTACAAAGTTTAATAAAACTAAGAAGGAAAGGCTCCTGGCAGGGGAAAGGATTGCAAAGTCTAATCTGCTGTAATGGATTAATGCTGTCCTAAAAACCACACTGGGCTGAGCTTTCAGCCCCTTTNGGGAGGACAGTGTAACCACCCTTACAAAGTTTAATAAAACTAAGAAGGAAAGGCTCCTGGCAGGGGAAAGGATTGCAAAGTCTAATCTGCTGTAATGGATTAATGCTGTCCTAAAAACCACGCTGGGCTGAGCTTTCAGCCCCTTTCCTCTTAAATATCTAGGACAGAGTTGAAAAATGCATGTGCCACCATCGCTGAGAAATGGACAACTTCTTTCCATTCCTCTTCCATTTGCTGGGTAAACAGGCCAATCGCAGAGTCAGCAGCCATGGCAATTTCTGAATCAATATTTATCAAGCCGTTCTCCAACTGCTATTTCATGCCTCATTGGTCAGAGAGCATCCTCTCCAAGTGAGCCAGAAAATCCTGACCTTGCAAACGACACAGGAGCTGCTTGAGGATCGCAAAGTACAGCAGCTCCTCTAGCTTAAAAAAACAGGGGGGAAAAAAATCCACAATTCATGCGAGTGTCCTCATGGCATTACATACTGTTTCACCCCTTTCCTTTCTCCCATCCCTTCTTTCAGCAGCAATCCTTGAAGCTAAAGCTTCATTTAAGACCCCTAAACAAACAGCTTGTTCATTAGCAAAAATCAAGCTACATGTAAAAGACATTAAAAGCCATGGATA
>VZSC01008163.1:45890-94669 GCA_013398225.1 Steatornis caripensis | reverse complement strand
GCTGTTGGGGGGGGGGGAGGGGTGTTGTATGTGCTTTTAATAACACAGAAGATTGATTTCTTCCTGCCCCTCCCCTAGGCATAGTGAGTTTGCAATTATTCCATCAAACAAAAACTGCAACAATTAGGGGAAAAGATTGACAGAAAGAAAGGTACTTGGAGGCACAAAGATGCTGTCCTCCATCCTGACACTCCACAGAGGAGACTACAGAGGGCAGAGAAACCTGAGAAAGGCCAAGTGCTGTAAAATCACCTCTGGAAAACAGTTTGCCAAAAAACAACTGTCAGCTTAGGGACATTTCAAAGGAAAGAAAGCTTTGCCCTTCCTAGCAAGAGAAAATAACTTGTTATAAAAACAAATACGTCTGATTCTTTGAAGAGATGAAGCGGTGTTACTCACCAGGCATACCCTCTGAGTCTATGGATTGCCTCCAGGATCCATTCAGGCAAATTAGCATTAGCTGTGCACTTTAGCCCAGAAAGGATTCACAGTGCCACACAACCTGGTACCACAGCATGTCCCTCTGCTGCAGCTTGACATGTCTGAGGTTTTCCGGAAAAATACATGTGTAGCTGAACTCTCCATCAAAATATACGCTGAGGGCTGAAGGGCAAGAATTGTTCCTGCCAGAAAGAAACCGAAAACAAACACAATCAAAGTACAACTGGGAAGGATCAGAGAGGAGTCATCACTCACTTTTTTTCCTCAAGAAGAGGAAAATGCATCTTCAAGTTTCCTCTGAGTTTCAAGGTAAGCAGAGAATTCCTGGATCTTTGACCACTGTAGTGTAAATACCTTAGGCCTTCTCTGTAGAAGTCCATTATTCAAAACAAAACAACAAATAATAGGGATTATTTCTGTGCACATTTTCCTCCCATTAATCCCATTACCCATCTGGGAAATCTTCTCCCAAAACAGTTCTCTCTTTACTATATCTCCTCCTCTTTTGCTTACAAGCTAACATAAAGCTATTCTTTCCATTTTCTTTACACTATTTTTTGAAGGGTCTAGAAATAACCTACCTCGTTCTTTTTAGCTTTCCTAAACAGGTCCTCCCAGTTCTTCAGTCTCTCTGACTCTTCTGAGCTCTACTCAAAATACCACATCACTACATTTCAAATATTACACTGCACTCTGCGTTTGAAACACTCTCTACTCATTCAGAGGGTAGTCTTGTTCTGCACACCCAAGCCCAATGACTCGAGTTGGCACTTTGTTCCTAAGAAGCCTGAGCTGACCTCTCTCAGCCTCTTCTGTAGAGGTTTATTTCTCCAGTTAAGCCATGTTTCATATGATTTCCCCTGTTTGAATTCTGCTGTATTGACTTCTGTCCGGATTTCAAGACTTTTAGTTGCCTTTGTATTTATCTGGTACTCACAACACTTTCCACATTAGCAGCATCAGTGAACTAATGGGCTATTTGTTATTTCCCAGATCATTAGCCAAGGTCTCTGAATAGAACAAGCCCTTCAGCAATACTCATTCTGCCCAGGACACTGCTCCTAAACGTCATCACTACCATTTACAATTTCCTTACATATACAGCCCTCCTGCTCACTCACAGACCATGTGACAGCACCTTCATGCATACCAATGCAAATGCATTTTTCTTCACTTTCACCAAGTACAAAATGCTTTAACAGAATCCCAAGTGTTTGGCATGCATTCTTTCAGCATTTCTGCAAGCTAATCAATTAGTACCATGTTTTGCTTGATAAATATATATATACACATATGGAAAAAATAATAATTAAAAAAAACTCATTCCATAAAGAGCCGGATGGACGAAGTTCAGTTTCTGATGCATTATGTCCTGCTACATTCTCATCCACATCTCCTAAACCTGACTTGGTAATTTCAGGCTCCTGTGCCTTTCCCTGTTTTACAGAGTGGCACACCAGAAGGGCAGACACAGGCAGAAATAGCCAAGCTGTTCTCTCAACAGAGGCACCAACAGATGCCTGCTTTCCTACACAGCCACCAGCTCCCATGAAACACACAGGAACTTGATATACTTGCTTTCTGTTCTGTTACATTGCTTTCAAATTGACCTGTGGGTTCAAATGTCATGAGGGAAGGTCTGAAGGGTAGCAGGACTCCCCAGACCTCATTGCTGAAGGAACCAGCCTGAAAACATATTTGTGTTGGTCTGCACATGTGTGCACTTGCAGCATTGACAGTCATCTGGGAAGTCAGTCATGGTGGCAGATGCACCTCGTCAGAATCCTGACAGCTCAGCAAGAGTAGTCCCTGCCATCAAGCTTTGTGGAGTTTGAAATTACATTGGATAAACAATATATTTTAAGAGGTGAATGTTTGTTGAGGTGAGGTGGTACCAAAAGACTTTATTTGGGCTTCCCAGCCTAACAGTCACTAGAAAGCCCAAAAGCTGTGAAGGCTGAAACTCCACAAAAGCAGTAAGGGGCACTTGGTCATGGTACAAGGGGTTGCTGTGCCTCTGTCACATACATCCAGTGAGACCTTGGGCAAGTACCTTAGCAGTCCATGCTGTATTTTCCCAATTGTCAAACAGGATAAAGAAACATCGTTTCAAGCAGGCATCAGGCTGCTTAGTGCATTAGGGTTTTTAGACTGCTTTGAAATATACTGATGGGGGGGGAAACCCAAAACTTGGCGGGAGGCAGGGATGGTGAGTAGAGGATCAAATTTTGAGGCACCAACTTTAAAGGTGTTCCTCAGGGTTTAATTCTAGGGCCAGTTGTGTTCAATATCTTTATCAATGACCTGGATGCAGGAGTTGAATGCACCACTAGCAAGTTTGCTGATGATACCAAACTGGGATGTGCTGTTGATGCTCATGAGGGACAAGAGGCCTTGCAGGGGGATCTAGACAGATTGGAGCACTGAGCTATGATTAATGGGATGAAATTTTACAAGTCAAAATGCCAGATTCAGCACCTAGAACAGAGTAACACTGGGCACAAGCATAAATNTACCAAACTGGGATGTGCTGTTGACACTCTTGAGGGACAGAAGGCCTTGCAGAGGGATCTAGACAGATTGGAGCATTAAGCTATGATTAATAGGATGAAATTTTACAAGTCAAAATGCCAGATTCTGCACCTAGGACAGAGTAACGCTGGGCACAAGTATAAATTGGGAAAGGAGTGACTGGAGAGCAGCCCTGCAGAAAGGGATCTGGGGTTGCTCATCAACAGCAGGCTCAATACGACTCAGCAGTGTGCCCTGGCAGTCAAGAGGGCAAACCGCATCCTGGGGTTCATCAAACACAGCATACCAAGCCGCTCAAAAAGAGGGGATTATCCCACTGTATTTGGTGTTGGTGCAGTCTCACCTGGAGTGCTGTGTGCAGTCCTGGGACCCACAATTTGAGAAGGATGTGAAGGTCCTTGAATGCATCCAGAGGAGGGCAACAAAAGTGGTGAAAGGGCTGGAAGGCATGTCCTGCGAGGAGTGGCTGAAGACTTTGGGCTTGTCTAGGTTGGAGAGAAGGCGGCTGAGGGGCAACCTCATCGCTCTCTACAGCTTCTTGAGGAGGGGAAACAGAGAGGGAGGTGCTGAGCTCTTCTCCCAGGTATCCAGTGACAGGATGCGGGGAATGGTTCAAAGCTGTGCCAACGAGGTTTAGACTGGACATTAGGAAGCATTTCTTTACTGAGAGGGGGTTGAACACTGGAACAGGCTTCCTAGAGAGGTGGTCGATGCCCCAACCCTGTCAGTGTTTAAGAGGCATTTGGACAAAGCCCTTAACGATTTGCTTTAACTTGGTGAGCCCTGAATTGGTCAGGCAGTTGGACTAGGTGATCATTGTAGGTCCCTTTCAACTGAAGTAGTCTAGTCTTTTCTAAACAGCAGAATGTACAGGCAACAAAAGCATGAAGCAAGCGTTTCAAGTTTGCTGTGCCAGCTCAGAGCTCTGGAACAAGAAATTTCCTCTAGACAAGTAGGCCTTGCTGACTTACCTTCACCAGATAATTTAGAAGCTCTGACTGCTGTACATACCATCAGTGATATTTTAATTTTTTGTACTTGGCTTCCTTCTCCACCCACCTTTTCAGAAAGGAAAGATTTGCTCCTACATTTCACTACAAGCTCATGCATCCCTTTTCACTGCTGGTGCCAACCAAGTCACTCAAACAAGACTGTTGCATTTGACCGTCAGAGTCCATGAGTCAAACAGCATGGTGTGACCAACTCACAGTATGCCATTCATGGGCACATGAATGATGAGTTTACCCAGACTGCCAGTCAACCATATGACCGTAGCATCCTAAATAGCTTCCAAATCAAATCAAGGGTAATAATATATTGGTGACTCAAGAGAGAAAAGCCATTTGTCTCTGAACAAATTTATTTCTTTCTGAAATTAAGACCTTCTGATTTCAATTTCACCTCCTCCGCTGCTGCTGAAATGAAGCTGCTAAAAGCACGGATCACATGCAGCAATGTCCTCTTTGGGATAAATGAAACTTAATAAACAGATGGAAGGACTTGGCACAGCTCATTCCTTGGGCACCCTGATAGAGGACAGCATTTTTGTTTGTCCATTTTCTCCCATGTGAGATAACATCTGGCTCAGTCAGGGAGATCTTACTGCAGAGACACATTTCCCTGCTGCAGGCCAAACAGGGCCTTGACAGGAACTGCATCAATACATACTTTTGTGCTATCAAACAACACTACAGCAAGTGTGCTTTCGTGGTCAACATGGAAATCTTATAGCCATATATGAACACACATGCAAGAGGGTGGAAATCAGATGGCCACAACATATAAACAATGAAGTTGTGAGCTGGATCTATACTCTATACCTCTGCTATAAAGAAAAACAGTTGCTAAGGTATATACAATATGCTAAGACTAGTTCGGGAGGAGAGCTCCTCTAATTTCCTCACACATGCCTTTTCAGAGTAGAGCTACTGTGCCAGAAAGATTTTGCTTATATGATTCCTAGAGGTTTTTTAACATGCATACACATGCACATACAAGAGTTATCTGTGAAAGGCTTAAAGCAGGACTGGTGTGCTATACATACCTGCTGCATTTATGCAGTTTGCCATGGCTGCAGTTTTACAGGAAGAGGCAATGAGAGGCTTTACAAAGAGGTGTAGACAGAAAGGTAAGATCACCCAGAAAAAGCATTGGGAACCAGATACCATCCTGAACAACCCAGAAATTAATTGATTTTCAGATCAGTAAGCACTTCTGTGCACAGCAGCAAATGACAGACATACAAACTGGAAAGTATTCTTTGCAGTCTCACTTTAGCCTGCCATTAAAAAGGGAAAAACAAATCTAAAAGACACATCATAACAAAAACTTGTTAGAAACCCCCTCAGGCAAGGAATGTAGCAAGGACTAAAAGCTTTGACGGCATTTAGACTCCTGGCTACACAAATCTCTTCTAAAATAAAGCAGTCTCTAGAATAAATAGTCAGATCAGACAATGACAGATCAGTAGTTATAAGTTCATGATCTTTCAGATGAGACATAAAACCGGGTCCTGACCTTGTGTGATCATTAAAGATCTCATAACGCTTTTTGCAAAAAGAGGGTTGTTAATCCCACTGGTCTGGAAACAATCCAATTTAGATAACTACCTAAATCAATCTTACAGATTCATCTAAATACAGTACTGTCCTCTGCTCTCCAAGCTAAAAAGCATGTGGCATTTCTGTGTGCTGTAATACATGACTAAAAGAGTCCTCCCTATCTTAGCATTAGGTGAAGCAATCTTTGTATATACACTTACTGCCACTCCCACAACGGTGTTATGAACCTTAACGCTTGCTAAGGAACTTGGAGATGCCTAGTGCAACGGATAAGCAATTTATTACAGTGTTCAACATGTTCAGTTTTCATGAAACCCTTTCCCCACAGGAGTAGTTATAAATTAGAGTTTCCCAAATTTTGAGTGCTAACAGATAAACTACGAATGCAGAACAGTAGAATGACTTTGCCACTGAACAAGCCTATTGGACAATATTCAAAGAGAGACTAGGACAAGACCGGGACACCTCGATATTGCCTGGATTATGGCCATCGAACACATTGATGGTCAGCAGGTGAAACTATAGGTGGTCCAAACCAGTAAGTTTTCAAAACGTAAGGATAGGGGTTTTTGATAGGCATTAAAGGAAAACACACAGGTTCATCCTAAGCACAAGCTCCAGCTTTCACCCAGGATAACTCATAAACACGTATCATTTTCAGAACTTCTTTACAAATAGCATCACCAGAGGTCCAAAAACTCCTTGGGGTTAATTCCATATGGAAATCCATAGGAGTGGATGAGAGAAGAGAAAAGACCAAACAACAGAAGCATCAACTGTGCTATTCAGTAAGGAGTAGTTGCCCAACATCGTCAATAATTATCTCTTGAATAATAAAGCAGCAATAAAATCCTGAAGGCACATGCAGCTTGAGCTACAGAAGACATGAAATATGGATGTAGTAAAATAATGTGGGATTTTTACTCTTTTAAAAATGTAAGAGGACAATCACATCTGTCACCAGAAAGATTAAACTTTGAGAGATCGTGTCTTGACATGAGCATGCCTGCACACACATAAAAGAATGCCTGGGTCAGGGTATGCCTCCGGATACTAACCGCGAAGGCTGATTTTGAATTGAGCTCTCCATTCACAATTATCTGTCAAGGCAAGTATGTTATTATTTTGCAGCCAGATGAAAAGGAGAGCTTCTTATCAAAGAAGCACTCGATTATGGTTACTTACAGAGCATTTACCTCTCATGATCCTTTGGCATTACTAAACAGTGGCTGGGACTCCATTCCCATTAAAACCTTAGAATAGATTCCCTGGGGAAAAGCTGAAGGCTAATCTGCAGAGGATTGCAGAGATATTTTCACCTGCATCTTCCCAAAGCAGAACATCCAAGTTTTCTTCACCAGGAAAGCCTACTAGGTTACTATTTTCCTGGTGTTTACTATCCATTTACCTCAACAGCCTCACTACCTAACCAAAACCCAAATACAACTTATGAAAAAGGATGCAAGAACAAGTTGTTTCTTGTGCTGAAGCTTGATTCTTTGCCTGCAGAATAAGAGCACACCACAGCTTTTTTAACACGTGCAACTTCCTGGTAAAACATTGAGCGCTAAAGTGAAGAGAGCACAGCCCCAGCAGGACTCTCATGCTCACTCCTTCCTGTTCCTCTTACAAGAGGAATAAAGCTAGCAAGCCAAAACCCCACCATTTTCCAGTATGCAGTAAGGAGACTGTGGGAACATTTTCCAGTTACTGATTTAGTACAATTTGTTGGAACAATATGCAGCTACCAAAAAAGAAGCCTCAACTAAACCACAAACTACATTTATCATGCTCTAAGAACCTTTTTTCTGTAACAATTAATTCTTCATAAATACTCTGTTCAGGATGAAACAGAAAATAAGAATTTGATTTTTGGTACAATTTTGACACCATCACATTTAAGTTAACTGTAGCATGAGAAACGGAAACATTAGAAAACTTGGAAAACTTTTCACATTAGAACAGCTGCTAGGTCAGTTACTGGGGTCTCCCACATCACAAGAGATTACCCTAACCTGAGGCTATTGGTCTTTGTGGGGTGCATCATAGTTTCTCTCTAATTTAGACCAGAAACTGCATTCTGGAAAATGTTCCTGGCAAGGGTTTAATAGTACTATAAAATTGCATTTTCTGTTTAAATGAAGACCAAGAATTCCGTGCTAGCTGTAGGTTTATTGCTTCTTTCTTCAATCTACAGCTAGCTATAGGAATGACTGAAATAAATAGCTACAGAATGCAGTAAGCAAAAATTGCTGGTTCAAAAGGAAAGTCAGGTTGCAGAGAATAGTTTCCTAAGGTTAAGAATATCTTGGTAGCAGAAGAGACTCATACAGGGAGACAAACAATTTATTGTCCCTAAGACAATATTGGCAATTACATACTAATTGTAGGGGAGGTCTGCAAAATGCACACGGGCACACCTCTAACTTTTCTAACAGTGCAATGCTGGGCCTTCATGGCACCAGTGCACACAGAGAATGAAACTTTGAGTCATGATGCACAGGAGTAGTTATTCACAACCACTGCTGAATACAAAAACTCAAGTTCTGCACTTTATTTTTAACTTGCAAATTGTACTGTTACAAAAAAGATAAACCCCATCACCACTACCAAAATTTGAGCTTCAGAGATGGCTATAAAACATAAAACTTGCTGATAACAGCTCATTGCAAAGAAGCACGTTCAGCAAGCCCACATAAATATTTTAATATTGTATTTTAAGTTTCATGAAACAATATCAAAGAGAGAGAAACACACTAAGAAGTATACTTTGCATTCCCATTCCTCCTACTCCTTTTCACAGTGGACAGACAGGAGGAGAGTAATGGCAGCTCCTGCCCAAATAATTTCATCAATCCAAACCTGATCAATCTCACAGCAGACATACCAAGAGGAACAAAAATGAGCCACCATCTGTGGTGTCTTCTGGGTAGCAGCACAACTAACACTTTGTGAGCGCAACTAACATTTTGTGACGCTCATGTCAAAGACAAGAGATGCATGATACTTTAGCAGAAACTTTTGTATCATTCTAAATTTATTTCTGATAATCTACATTGAAAGAAATATTGATGCCAGGAGTTACAAGCTGCTTTTTTGTGAAGAATGCTAACGACTTATCTTCACAGTTGCATGGCACACTCGTGTGGCTGTCATTGTATCATCATGGTGTGATACAAACCAACTTCCCTCCAAAACTACAATTCGCTACTGGCAACACGATACCTGAAGTTAATTCAGAGCTTTTTGCACTTCCTGCTGCTCTAAAGATATCAAAGAGCAACCCTGAAGGTGCACAGTGAGGGAAGCTGCTAACAAAAACCCACGTGTGCTGAGGAAGCCTGGAATCTTGTTTTGAAGATGTGCTCGTTCATTTCGTGAGGCAAAAACTTACTGTGGTGGAAGCAATAACAGTGGAGTTACTTGATACACAAGCGTCAGCCTTCCTTTCAGCAGAGAGACCCAATAGATTAATTGCTAAAATGTCATCAAATATCTGACAGCTCAGACCCAAACGGCATGGTGTGCTTACACCACCTACGCAGCAGGCAATCCGAGCCTTAAAAGCAAAGTTACAGCCTTCTCTGCCGTAAGGTTTCCAAATGGGCATGTCGCGCACGTTATTTATGGACATCTGCCCAGACATTCAGATGAACACCCCAAGAGACACAAGCTTCCATCTCAAACTCAGTGGCAGCATCTCGGTTCTCCAGATTAACTATTGAATTGCTGACTGCTTCTGCAAACAGCCAAAAGAATGAGAAAAGCCAACAGAGAACTGGAAGTTACTATAATGTGGGAAAATTCAAAATATAAAGGCAAACAGACAAGGGGAGGAAAGGGGAGCCTAGTGAAGGACAACGGGGACATGGAAGAAAACACGAGGGGAGTATTGGGGGAGGAGGGCACTATGGAGAAAGAGGGGGAACCACAAACTTCACCTCAACATGAGACACCCAGAAACAAAGGCACCTGAAAATTGAGCCACCCTCCGTGCTCACCGGCTCACTCAATCCTTCCCTTTGTCCCTTCCGAAAGCCTCAGACTGGTCACTAAAGTCAGGGAGCGTGGTTGCACTGTGGTGGGACCCCCAGCACCTGCTTTCGCGCTCCCCCATCCCCTCAGCTCTGCCAGGACTGGGTTTCTCCTGCCTCCACATCAAGCAGCCCAAGGAGCCCAGGGCTCGCCAGAGCCCCCTCAGTGCACCCCAGGGCCCCGCAAACCGCCCCAAAGCAAGGCCTTACTGAGGACAGGATGAGCACAAGGCTGAGGAGGGAGGCAACCCTCCCTCCTTCCTCGGGGGAACCGTGAGGCAACCGTCAGTGTAGCCCCAAAACCGCAGCAATCACCTCAGCCGTGCAAAAACCTCCACTTAAAAAGGCCACGCCAGCTCTGGCCCCAGCACATGAAACACATTTCTTTAACGCTGCTAACCTGATCCGCAGCCTCGACAGCCTCTGCCCACCACCCAGTGCTCTGGAAAAGCAGATAAAATGCATGAAATGCAGTATTTTCCTCCCATTGATGCTGCTGCTGACCCCTCCACAAGCTCTCTGAGGGCTGCTGCCGCCCCTCCCTGCCAGAGGCTGGGCCCAGGTGTCCCCCATTACCCACCCAGCCCCACAGCTGCCACCCCTCAGGGCAGGCTCCTGGCACCTCGGCTCTTCTGGGAAATTTCCTTCCAGCCTAACAAGCAACTAACACACCAGCCTCAGATTTTAGCATGCGCACCTGTCACGTATGGCTGTGCTTTGACAGGGTAGCGCTTGCAGGTCACACAATCCCCCTTTTTGTTGTGGCTGGGACAAGCTGCGGCTTCACAAGAATCAATGTCAGTGGTCTGCTTTGTCATCCGTGTTACATTGGGGTAGGGGATATAAAGAATAGATGCCCTTGGCCTTCCTCATATACCCTAGACTTTGTTATGATCTTCATATACAGTACTTTCTGGAAACAACAATCGCCCTCACAGGACTTTTGAGCTGGTTGTTCAGCAGACTACTGTAAAAAAGTTGCCCAGGGGCTGGATAAAGGATATTGCTCCGGTCTCTGGAGCCATAGGTGTCTGCAGTATCTGCCAGTTATGACCGAGCAGAAAATAAAGAACTGGACCCAAAGACAGACCAGGTGTTGCTCTGTCTACAATGGCCTTTGTTCATTAATAACCTGCACAGAGCAATTGCTCCGGGTGACCATTTGCTGGAGGCTCACCACACCACTGCTGGTGCAGCATCTGGTCCTTTCACACCACGCAACTTTGGTCAGGTTGAATTTGGCCTCTCCATGCTCTTCTTTTCCCCTTTGGGCTGAGGCTGGCCAGAAATTCATGTAAGCATTTTTGCAACAGCTGTTTTGAGACACAAGATTACCACAAAAAAAAAAAAGGGAGAAAGGGGAGCATACGGTAGCCATTTTACCCCTGTGTACAAACACTGCTCATCACACAAAACAACAAGCACTTGTGAGAGCATGTCTTCACAGCATGTTCTCCATTCAAAGTGTGGGGGGGAAGCCAGTTCTTAAAAACTAGGGCAAAGGCCAGTAAATTATCTTAAAGCTATTTTTACAAGAGATATCCGAGGGCCAGCTTTGTGAATGGAGAGCTTATATAAACTTCTGTAAACTGAAAGAAAACATGCTTTGCCCCTGAATTTTCTTATCAGCTGGAGGCAGCACAACTTTAATGACAAGAGATTTCCAAGGAGAATTTTGCAGAACCAGGAAGGAGCAAAAGTGAGGACTAACATGCCTTTCTGCAATACTTTGTCTGACACCAAAAGAAATGCATTTGTGTGACCCATAGTATATTTAAACACCCACATCTTACGGCTTGTTCTATGTGTCTGTGACTTAATCGGCAAAAGGTGTTTAGGGCTTGTCTAATATTAAGAGTACAGACAAAATGCATTAGTCTAGAAATGGATTATTAAATTCCACTTTCAAACTGAAGTAGTCAATAAATACAGTAGAATGCAAGTGCTTTAATCATATAACACTTCGTGTGTCCCTTAGTGTTAAAAGGTTCCCATACAGTGGGGTTTCAGTCCTATTTTGATTTCTTCCTTGCCTAACTCTTTACTTCCTTCTGCCAGGCTTTGTCCTACCCCAGTGTATANACTGAAGTAGTCAATAAATACAGTAGAATGCAAGTGCTTTAATCATATAACACTTCGTGTGTCCCTTAGTGTTAAAAGGTTCCCATACAGTGGGGTTTCAGTCCTATTTTGATTTCTTCCTTGCCTAACTCTTTACTTCCTTCTGCCAGGCTTCGTCCTACCCCAGTGTATAGTACAGCCAGATACCAGAGTTGCCTACGTCTTCTTTGGGAACAGCTCCGGCTCAGCAAAGAGAGCCAAGTCACCACATACGGATCCTAAATCCAGGGAATTCAAGCCGCTCAGTCAAAGGACCACAAATCAACTCTGTTTCTTGTACGTAGAAAAGGACATGCTTCCAAGCTGGTGGGAAGACTCTCTTCTCCCCTTTCAAAATGCAAAGAAAGATTCAGTAGAATGCAGAAAACTGCTGCTATCAAAGTTACAGGATGCAAAACTGTGACAGCTCCACCATCTTACCTGCCAACTCAACAGCAATACTAGAAGGATTATCTTCACCTCCATGTCCAACTTTTTTTTTTAAAACCACATTGTCACTGTCTTCCAGCACAGCCCCTGCTGAATTTGTCCCAGTATAGATTCCTACTGTTCCTACACAGGATAACATGAAAGCAAGCATTTTCTAGCTACTATGGGCCAGAAGATGTCCTTTTCTCTTTCTAAGAATTCAGAGACAGCATCTGTGGCAATTTTTTTATTTGGTTATTGTAGGGGTTTTTTGACTCCTGATCAGAGTTAGCAGACAACATATGCTTTTCCAAGTCAGAATGACCTTCAACCCCAGAAACCTATTTGTGGGTCTTAATTCAGCAGAATGATTTTCTTTTCAAGGAAATCTTAAGCTTTTGATAAGGAGTTAAGAAGTCATATCAATTTAGGGGACAGTTTTCATTTTCTTCATCTCCTCTCTTACTCTGTTCAGGATCAAATTGGATCAACAGAATGGGCACACTTTTGTCCTGTTTCCCTAAACTGCATTCAGTTTAAGTTTTAAGCTTTCATTCACTCTACAAGGATTTCTCCAAAATGGTACTGCTGGCAAAGCACTGAGTGATTCTTAACAACAAATCACATAAAAAATTATTTAATTCTCCACACTTTCTCCAAAAGTATATGCAAAAATAAAAAAAATGGAGAAAATTCAAAACAGGTTTAAGGGTTCGTTGGTTTTGGGTGGTTTTTTTAAGTCCCAATTCCACTGAAGCTGAGAAAGTTTGCATCTAAACTAGATAAAGCAATGCCCTCTAGTGTTCTGCAGAGAAATCTGGTACGAGGCTGCCCAAAACCTTAAAAAAAATTCAAGCTTAGGACTGCTGTACCATCTCAAGTGATAGCCAAAGTTTTGAAAACTTACAGCTCACATGCAGCATCCTTAGAATGTTCTGAACACAAGTGTGGCCTGCAGAACGATCTGGGATTGTTCCTTTCCTTCCCTCCATTGCTGATGCTTGTATCAGAATTTCATGTCAAAAGGTATAGGTATTTTCTGGGCATACACTGATGGCTTGAGGAACATCTGGGAACAAGAGGGGCTTTAGAGAATCGGGCAAAAGCCTGATCCTTTCCTTCCCAGAGTTCACAAAATAAATGAAATCCATGTCTTCTCTCATCACCTACAAATACCATCCATGGACAGTTTTTCCACTGCCTTCCCACCTGTGGCATATGACAAGTCACATAATACCCACCCTGCACCTTCCCCAAGTACACAAGGCATTTGGTACCTTGTGTTACTGACCCACCAACACAAGCAGGATGATGCCTTTGGCTGGAAGAGCTCTCTTGCAGAGCTCCAAAGCTTAGTGCATTTCCTCACAGCAGCAGCATTCCCAAGACAGTGATCAATTGCAAACAGAACTCTCCAAACTCAAGAAAGGTTTAAATAGTTCTCATAGTTCCAAAAAACCCCCTGCAGAGCTATCAAGATATTTATTTACACCCTGTACACATTACAAAATTCAACTTTGCATTGCACAAAGGACTGGTAGAGTTTTTATAACTGGAGGTCTGAAAAGCAACAGGCAAAGTCCTTGATGAAGGCTGCTCTTAAATGGGCAGTTAGGAGTTCTTGAAATTTTACCATCCATTTTACCATCCTTGAAAAACAACTGCTGGGTTCTCACCATCTAGACAGATTAGAAACTTGAATGCCTTTGATTTAATGTTTAATAACGTCTAGCACTTTTAAAATAATTAACAACAAAAAAACCCATGTGGACCACTGTGCTTTTGTAACTTTATGTGCCATTAATCTGAAGCAGAGAGAAACCACAGATCAAAAACTGCAATAGAAAAAAAGAG
Organism: Steatornis caripensis; assembly: GCA_013398225.1. NCBI lineage: Eukaryota > Metazoa > Chordata > Aves > Caprimulgiformes > Steatornithidae > Steatornis > Steatornis caripensis. The sequence goes on along the minus strand of VZSC01008163.1, from coordinate 80,718 downwards.
ATATTAAAATGAAACATCAGTTCCACCTATGTCCTATCTTAAATAAGAGGGGAAAAGATGAAATGCTATATTTTCTGGCAACATAAGCAGGACTAGTACTCTTAGAAAAAAGCCAATGCAAAAACAGCACCACAGCCATAAAGCTGCTAGCTGGAATTTGTTTCTTGTTTGGAACAATTTCAACAATTACAAGCTAGCCTATTAACAACGTTTCACACTCCTATTAAGACATTCACTGGAGCAAGGCTAATATACCCATGGCTTCTTTGGAGGGAAGCTAGTTTGGCCTGCTTAATAGGTAAAGAGAGAAGCTTAGGTCTTCAGGCAAGGCATCACCTTGCACCTTCCAGAGGAATTTATTCATAAGAAAAAAAGAAGTAACTTTAACAAGTTTTCTTCATAAAAGTAAGTTCTCCAAACAAAAGCCTGCCAGAGTGACCATAGCTCTGCAAAAATTATTGGATATAAACAAAACACCCAGTGAGATCACACCTAGGGTAAATTGTGGACTTGACCTGGGAGTTGTGATGAGCCTTTTCAGGCACTATATTTGTAGCCCTTATGTCTGAGGCTGCAATACAAAATTTGGGTGTAGAAGTAGGATCAAATTAGGAATTTTAAAAACTAGGTTTAAGCTTAGGAACTCCATTTTACAATTTAAATTATGTTCCCTTCTTCCCAGAGGGCAACCAATACATACTCTATTTAAACAAGCAGATACTTTTTTTTCCCCCCTCTAACAGGGACTGGTTACTGCCAAGCATCCTGCCCTGCAAAGAAATTATTTTTGATCTTGTTATACACATAACCAAACTAAGGGAGAAAAGAAAGCAGTTTAAAGACTATCCAAAAGACAGCCAAGGGAGGATATCCAGTGTGTGTACCACTGCACTACGAACTACTGTTTCTTGGAGGTCTGACATACTATGTCTGTGTGACTGATTGTGTGCACAGAACATTGTCCTGGAAAAGCTGCTTGTATATGTATTTTTTTTAAAAAAGTTCTCACGATTAGCTTCTTCCCTGCTGTATTGTCATTTTATTTGCAGGGTATAGTGTAGGGACAGGACCATTCAAAACTCAGTGTACAAAAAAAAGCAAGGGAAAGATCTGGGGAAGAGAGACATCATCTAGAGAACCCACAGTCTCCAGCCTGACTGACCAAAGTAGCTTTTCCACTTCCTTCAGTTTATTCAACAGTCCAGTACCTCTCAGACACATTCTCGACTTCCCTGCGGAAAAGTGGAACAAACTGAAAGAGGATCGATGAAAATGCTCCAGCATTTGTCATGGAGAGGCCACACACACACACACACACACTGCCTGATCTTGAGAAGACGTGTATTGTTTTGCAGGACGGGGAGCATTCTACCTGTGCTTCATTTTGCAAAGAAGCCAAGAGTTTCCAGGTAAGACACTGAAACTGTCTGAAGTGCACATAGTTTCACCAGTGAAGCACAGACTGAGCTCTTCCATTCTTCCCTTAGCCCTCTTCTTGCACAAGTGTTTTGCTACAAGACTAGAGCTGGTTTATTCTCCTTATTTTCTTTCTGTGTCACCATCTGCAGGTACTTCAGCCGCACAGGAGGGAGTTGCTCATAAAGGTCAAATCCCAAAGGGCTCTCTGCGTTGAGCAGTCTGTAGTAGAGTAGGTGCTTTTTCAAGGTCTGAAGAAAGAAACAGCAGCCATTAAGCATGTCTGAAAAGAATCCAATCTTTTCCATCCAGTCTCCAACACAACATAGCAATCTGCCAGACAGTACAATTCCATCACGCCCAACATATTTAATTACATCATCTTCAAAAGAAGAGTTAGAAAAGGTAAGTTTCTCCCAAGAAAATTCACTTTGTATTTGCATGAGATTTCCTCTTCTGAATACAACTCCACTGTCTCCACAGCAACCCCTCACAACAACTTCTTGCCAGAAGCCCAAATGGGGTTTTGAGTGGTATCTAAGAATTTACTCGGGACACTAAACGTAAAGGGCCAAATGACCCAGCTCTGTCACATAAATTACAGACTTTGGCAAGCTCCCCAAGAAAAAGAGAAACCTTACATCTGTTTTGTTGTTTTTTGGGGAAGCACTCAACTAAGAGTTACGGGAGATCACTGCTGGCCACTTATTCATAGTTATGCTAGAATTATCCCTCTAGGACTGCTTGCTATGCAGATATAAAGCTGCTTGTGCAAGACACATGGAAACACAGTACAGGAGATTCACCGAGGTTCCAATAGGCTCAGTGCTTTGAGTTCAATTACTATAAGAACTAGATAACAGTATTTATAGCTATTGCAGGTCAAAATCCTGCTGCTAATCTCCTCTAATTCTCAAATTAGCAAGGTACTTAAACAGAAATTTCAAAAGCCAAAGGTAAATCTGTAAGAGTACCATGTCTGAAAAATTTAAGTCCCAGTGGCACAGACTAAACCTCACAAATCCTACCTCATCCACCAGCAGCCATGTCTTCCGCAGCATGCTTTTCCGAGCAGCATCAGTCTCCTGAAAACAATACACACACTTTGCTTAATGTGGTGCAATGCTACCTTTGCCCACAGTTTCTACAACACTCCAGGAGGATGTTTTGCTCATTATGATAATGCTCCAAAGAGCAGCTTGTTCCATCAGAAAGGGCTTGAGACTGCTATCACTTGGATCCTGCCTCTCTCCTCCTTCCCAATCCGAATCTCAGCTGACTTCTCAACTTTCAGGTAGAACTGTAGATCAGAGGTGAAGTATTAGCACAACTAACCATTGCAGGAGGGCTTCTACTTGGTAATTCAAGCAAAGTGAAAGGAAAGAGTACTCTGTACCTTAAGACTGCCCCAGGCAGAGGCTAAATCTATTACAAGCGCTCTCTGCCTGATCAGCTCCCTCATCCTCTCTGCTTCATTCTTCCTTCTTGTACCATAGCTCACATAACTGCTGACTTTGAAGATTTATGGAGGATCAGCTACCATTAATGCAAGGGCTTTAGGGTATAATGAACAAGAGCTGCTGTCCGCATCTCGTATGTGGATTCTCAAGCACCTGATCAGTCCTCAAAATACTTGCTTACAATCTTTGTTTTCACACCCCAGGTCAGTGATTCACCACAAGCCACACTGGACCCTTGGGAAGAGCAGATGCAAAACCCAACGCTTTAAGCCCTGAGGTTCTGTTATCCATTACCTACCAGTGTTGTGCTGTCTTGGGAGAAAATAAAGCTGTTCACATGAGCCACAGCCACCACGTAAAGAACAGGGCACCAGGTGTGGCGCAGTGTGCCAGTGACCAGTGTTCGGAAGTAGAGACGCAGGAGGTTCAGGTTATCCTCAGGAGGGGAAGTGTATCGCTCGAGAGGCACAGGAAACTGCAACAAACCCACCCAGAGGTAACATCACAATTTTTGTCAGAGTAAGGAGTGAGGGGAAGTTCAGGACTTTAGGGTGCCCTTACCCAGCTGTTTGTGTGTGCACTGCTATATAACACCATGTACCTTGGTGGCATGAGCCCCATTTGGAGCAGAGCTGTTACTGGCCACACTGACTAATGTGACATGCCTTTGACAACGCATCCTCAAGACTTCTTCAGCTTTATGGAGAGATATTTGACTGGTTAAATCACTGCAGTTGCTTTTTGGCACAGGTAAGAAGAGTGGTTTCAAAGTGAGGAGACAGAATGCTTTCAACAGCACCGCATCCCACTAATGTAGCAGAGAGGCTTACACTGACATGCATTTAGCCATAAAAGGAAAGCAGATATATGCAACTGAGTTAATGTTAAGTGAAATTTCCAACATTTTCTGACTTCACTGTCTAGCTTCAAAAAATAGGTTAGGAAAGCTTTTAGTAACATTTGGTTTTGTTTGTTTCTCCCCTCTCTAGAAGTCCAATTTTTATTCTTCTCAATTTTGAGATATATTTTCTAGGGCTATAATTACATATTTCACTTTGGAGCATCTTTTTCACACAATCACAGACAATCATTGATTTTACTCAATTCGAAAAGCAGTCTGTTTGCTAGGGTATTCCTACTGCCCACTAGGGTATTTTTAACTCAAGACAAAAAGGGAAAACAAACACACACCTCCTCAAGTGATCTTGCTCAAATTTTCCAACACAGTTTGTTTTTAAGCAACACCGCAATGAAAACATTGTTCAAAGTATTTGGCATATTTCTGAGCACATGAAAAACAATCTGCTTTGAAATGTTCTCTGTTGTAACATATGCCACAATTCTGATAGTACCGAGGGATCTCGTGTTGAGGGATCGAGATAAGATAAAGCATGTGACATTCCTACAAATATTTATGGAACTGGAATTGAGACAGGGAAGGGCTACTGGGAATATCAAGAGAACAGAGAGCCTACGCTAAGAAGCAGACCAGAATATCTTGGCTTACCTGGCTTAAGAAACAAAGGCTCATCTGGCCATAATGATATAGAAAAACTGGAGGCAGGGCTACTACAACCAGAGCAGAAACACCACAACCACACAATGGAAAGAACTGATCTCATGTAAACTGTTAGTTCAGTTGTTTGGAAAACAAATTTTGAAAGGTTATCTTTGCATTAGCAAACATTTTGGTTAGATCAGCTATTGCCTGTCAACTGACATAGAACTTAAAGGCAGCTAAATTCCATCTCTTGTGCTCTGCTCATTCAAAAGAAATGCAGTCCTGCACTTGACAGATCAAATTTTCTTGCCGAGTTACCCAGAAAAGCACAATTCCAGTACAAGTGTGGAAACATGGTTGAGAGAGAAAATTATTGTTTGTCCATGCATGGAGTGCAGACTAGCCCTTCATACAAACAGGTCAGGGATTAGAAGGAGTTCTCAATCATTAGACCAAGCAGCGTGTGGGACAGTTTCCACTGAAGAGCAAACAATTTCACAGCTCCTGCCCTTCATGCATACACATTATGTGCTCTCAAAACAAAGTTCAACTGGTTTCTGAAAATGATTATATGACAAGAGCCTGTGCCTACAGGGGCTGGACTCTGCTCTTCAAACTTACAATCAATCAAGCTTTTTTTAAAAAAAGAGAAACAATAACAACAAAAACATAGACACTGCTGTCACAGCCCTCAATCAAGAGAACATTGCTCTCCATTCCTATTCTATTTTAGATTCCATGCATGGGACTTTCTTCAGGAAGAATGAAAAGCTTCTAAGCAAAGAAAGCACAATTATTCTACTAGACAAGGAGGGATGAAGAAGAAAGGGAAGTGCTAGGAGGATGCCCAAATCAAGGTTAGAGAAACACAGTCAAGAGCCCAGTAACCCAGAAATAGGCAGTTGACAGGCAACTACCACAAGCCAGGATTACCTGCTGGAGTGGCACTCCCAGTGCCCGCAGGACACTTGTGTGCTCCCCAAACACAGAGAGACGCAGATGAACGCTGAAATGCTTCTGTAGAGGTAGAAGAACAAAGACTCCGAAGAGCGGATCTCCAAAGGAGACACCTTCAAACTGCTCCAGGAGACTTATATAGAGATCGTGGAAGGATGCCAAACCAGGGAGAGGAGCATCCAAGTTCAGGGAGTCCAATGCCTTGGGTTGACAATACACAGAAAGAAGGGCAGCTGTGTAGCGGTGGATTGGTGCTTCTAGAAACAGGTCACCGCCTGTAAGGAAGACGCACATAAGCCGTGCAAGCTTGGCAGCAGTAGGGATGCTCTGAAGGGTTTTAGAACGCCAGGTTTCCAGCAACAAGACCCACTGCAGGTTCCAGGTCACAGTGTTGACAAGATCAAGCGGGAGAGAGTTCAGGACAGCCCCGTGTGTCTCTGCATTAGTCGCTTTGTTGTAGAGGCTGATAAGTGGAAAGAACGGCCAGTCTGAAGGCAGGATGGGCCCTTTGACCTCAGGAAGCAGCATTGACTGGACAAGGTAATTCCGTCCTTGGTATGATGCTTGGGAACGCGTAAGGGTAGGCTGCAAGTGGACAAAATGAGAAAGGTAGCAGGAGCGGATGAAAGGGAGATTCTGGTATGATTCTCTCAGCAGAGCACCACGAGTAGCTTTTGAAAAAAACGTTGCTGCAGAGTCAGGCTGTGCCAGTTTGGCACTGGTACCCAGATGCAGGATATCAGAGAAGTCAGCTGCTTCTGGCCCTCCAGCTTTCCCTTCACTGTAAGATAAGCACAAATATCAGTTTAAGAAACAACAACAGAAAAAGAAAACGCAGAACAAAACACCACAGAAACTCATCTCTACAATCCTCCTGGATCAGGTATGGTTCTCCTGGATCTTCTTTCTGAAAAACTATAACATCTCCTTTACAGCACCTTGGTCCAACCTCCTACAGGGATGCACCATGGCACATTTCAAAGAGATTGTGATGAACAAGATAAACTGCTACCATTTTCTTGGTGAGACATGGGAAGCTTCACATTTGAGACGCTCATGATTTCTCCCAGTGCAAGGCAGAAGACATCACAGTTGTCGAATCAGGAAAAAATTGTGTAAGAACTTGTATAATAAGGGTTTCAGGAAGATTTAACAAGCTTTTCAGGCTAAGTCAAATTCCCATGTATTTTCTAGACTCACTACTCAGGACAGCATGCTGGGCTTTAGTGATAATCAGTTTTATCGGGCATCACAGGACTCTTGCCACACAGGGGATTAAAAGCAACTGGTCATATTTCTCAACATGGGTATATCGGAGAGAAATCTGCAATCATGCCGCTAGTCTGATTAGAAGGCTCTGTGACTAGAGAGCATGCCAATGAGTAACTATAATTTGAGTACAAGCCCTATGAAAAGCCAAAAATTATGACAAAATTACAGTGCCAACATGTGCTTTTTCAATTTTTCCAAGTTTTCCTATGTTCCAGACTACAGAAAGGAAAAAATGCAATACTTACGGAAGAAACTCTGAATTAAAGGCAAGATCCAGTAGGACCTCGTAAGCCAGATGCTCACTCCCCGGCAACAGACGGCTTAGCAATGCCATGGCAACACAGTGATGGAGTGAGGCATGCTGGGCGTAATCCAGACAAGTGCCTGCCTGTACAGGAAACAAAACAACAGATAAAAGTACTGTATCATTTGTCAACAAGGACAGGAGGGTCAACCAAGACATAGATCTTGCTGGGAAGTGAGAGACTGAGGCAGACTGCAAGAACTGCCAGCATTCATACCAAGACCTTTCTGCTTCCCCCAACTATCTTAGTCAGACATCGTTTTTAGCAGCACATTTGAAAACTTTGTCCTCACTCTAGCCCAAAGACAGGTAGAAATATAATTTTGCCATCCAAAGTATCTTGGATCTAAATCCCCCACATCAGTAGCTGTAAAGGTACTATTTGCTAATGGGGCATAAACAACAGCTGAAGAGTCACCAGACCCAAGTCAGGTATTAGAAAGAACGTGGATGTAAAGAGCAGTTGCCAGTCTGACACACTGAGCTGGAGAGGCCAGGGTGAAGTCAATTCCTCAGGTGGAAGAAATGAAAGGACTAATAACAATACCATTCTCCGAGCCAACGCTAACACAAAGTACTGCAGATGATATTCATGGCGCAGGATCCACGCAGATGAGGGAGTTACAGAGGGAGGTCCGACCTGCCAGCTTTGATGCAGATAATCCTTCAAGCCTCTGAAGCCCAGCACACAGCTGTACTATAAAGGAATCAGAAGTGGAGACAAATACTACTGAGACAGTTCATGCTTGAAGGCAAGTAACACATAGCCTTCTCCAAGACCTACCCCTCTACCTTCTCACATGGGAATTCCTGTTAGCTACTCCAAAAGGGATAAGTAAAACTACCCTGATAAATCCTTTCTGCCTCACAGCTCACCCGCATCCATCATGACCATCTCTACCGCAGGTAACCAGTAGTCACTGCCTACATTTTTCCGTGGTGCTTTGTAAGGCAGATGTCTGGCCACTGGCTTAAGATGTTTTTCTCTCATCTGGCCAGATATTCCTAATAGTAACTAGTCAGCTAATTCAACATATGGTGACAGAGGAAGGGTTTGAGAACACTTATGCTAGGTACTCCCTCTCTCCAAGCCTCTACCATTTTTTCTTCAGAGTTTGCAATCTTCTATGACACACTCATTCTAAAAATTCAGGACAACCAGAAGTGGGAATAAACCTCTTCAGCCACTGTAGCACTCATTCTCTTGTTTACTTTTACTCCATTTTTCTTTGTTACACTCACTTCAACCATCCCTTTCCTCCTCTGACACTCAGTTATTTAGTTTGCTTAGACAAACTACAGTTATTTAACCCTTCTCAACATTCTTTATAAATCCATCCTTTAAGCTTCATCATCATTCATCATCACCTGCTCTATAATTCCAACTTCCCAGCGTCAACTGGATATTGGAAGACAGAAGATATTTTTCAGATTATCGTCCCACCTGTTCTGAAAATGGGGGTACTTCTATAGTATTTTGACATTTTTAAAATAAAAAACACACAACAATTCCTTTTCAGTAGTTCTATTAACATCACTCTTAAGCCTGGGAAGATACAAATACTAATCTCTCTCACAAGCATATCATCGTTCACCTAGAACTTACAGTGAAAAAGTTTATTCTCACCTTGCTGGTCAGGCCTTTGTGAATGTGAGTGATGCTATTGATGAGAAATAGGAGGGCAGTGAGGAAGGGGAAAGGTGACTTGGAGCCAACCAGACTCAGAGGAGGTTTGCCTCCAGTGCAACTCAGAGATGCAATGCTGAAGACAGATTCTGGTGCTGGGGAACAGGACAGAGGATTGCACAAAGCAGAACATGGCCTGTGTAAACAGATAAAGAGAGAGGTCAAAAGCGCTCATACTTCTGAAGAATTACCATCTGAACTGTGCCACATGTTGCAGTAAAACAGAAGCCTCGAAGACTGTGCAAGAAAAAATCTAGTATCACAGTTGGTCAAGTAACACTATTGCCACACAAGCTAATGCCAGTGAGTTGTCATGAATTCTAATCTTCAACTAGATTGTTCATGATGTGCAAAAATACTGATGCAGTGACGCATCTCTGAGGTCAAACATTTGAAAGCATTTGGTCTTTGCTTAAAAAAAATACAAACTTCCCCATGTACATACACAAACCAGGCTAATAAAGCTGCCCACCCACTCAAGACATTTCAATAATAAACTGGCCAGCAAAGCCAAAAAGACAGCTTGCAGCTAAAATTGACATTGTCAAAATGCTGCCCCTCACGTACTCGTGAAATGCGTATTTTTAAAGTCTATTCAGAAAGAACCTAGCTTTAATTCACGTGAAGATGACAGTGCATACCACTCTTTGTGTGTACCCGCCTCTCTGCAGGTAGAACTAGAACTTTTCATACCAGCAGTGCTTACGGGGCCCACACTACACATACCATGTCTGCACAGGCAAGACCACTACAAGGAAGAGTGAGCACAAGCATGTTGCTCAACAGTAACAGGGCAACGGGGCAAATCCTGTCAAAAATCCACATCATTAGTCTATGACAGAGAACTGAATCTTTAAATGCATTGCTCTTCTTTCCCCTGGCATTACCATGTAGGAGATGCTGAACACATCTGCCCTAAACTCCTGGTCCTAATCTGCCCAGAATGTTTAGACAAGATTGTCAAAATATTAAGGCAGAGATTAGCTGACTTTTTGTTTTGACCAGCCAGTGTTAAGAAAGCCTAGAAGAATTCTTGCTGATGGGCTTTTACAGCCTGACCAAACCCATTGTTTTCAGACCTCAAGAACAGGTAGGAAAGGGTCTATTGAGTGCCCTTGTGTTGGAAGCTTTGGTGCTAAGAGCTTCAGACTCAGTTTTAGTCATGAAAGAACATGCGCCAAACTGCTTGGTGACTATTTAAACACTCCTTAAAACCAAAGACTTCAAGTGCCCTTCTATCAGATGTTCTCAGAAACAGCAGGTTGTCTCCCTAACTACAAGTCTGGCCTTTCGAGGTTCCCCCTCTCCAGAGAATTGATCACAGGCTGGTAGGGAGGCTCCCTCTACAGCAGGAAGACACAATATCTGCAGTGCTGAACAGTTGCCAGAGCCAGAGACTAAGCTTATGTTATCCAAATGTCTGAAAGAACAGTTTGGTATCTGGCCTATCACTTTCCTGCAGGGGCTTTCAAGGCCTCAGTGCAGCTCTGCAGGAGCTTAGAAGACCAGAGTCTAGTTTAAATTACTCTACATAAGCAGCATCATCCAGAGCACATGAATGACACATGCACACACACTCACTTTCCCAATGTAAGAGTGACGCAAATTGATGTTACTTTTTTTTTAAACCCAGGAAACCAAAGAAGAGTGACTAAAATCAATCTGCAACCGATATGAAAAACACAGTTTTTCATAACATGAAAGGGCAGAGGTGCAGACCCTGCAGCAGCACCAGTAGGAAACAAGGAACTGGGGAACCTCTGTGGCCATTATGCTTTTTGCTGTGAGGGAAGACAGGACAAAGCTGGGTATAGACAGAGCCCTACTGCACTCTAATTCACACATATGGGGCACATAAGTACAGGGCAAAGAAATGGAAGTAGGGAAATTGCCACACAATACAGTATAGAAATGAGGCTCCCTTAGCTTCCGGCTACAGCATCTTAGCAGTGAAATTATTTCACCTGAGGAAGTCCCACATGCTGTGTATGGCTGGCTGGCTGAGAAGGGGCTGCAGCACCTCAGATGTCAACCGTTCCAGTTCCTCTAAGCAGTCAATTGGATTGACTGATGGCTGCAGAAGACATGGATAAAGACAGGAAAAGATGGTGAACAACACCATTCCAACAAGGGCAAAAAGACAGGTTGATTTAATTGCTTGCTCTGTGTTTGTTATCTTTTTGCCAGGCCACATCATCTACATAGTGGTACTACTCTAGGTTAGAGCTGGCCTCATTGATGGTAGTGTGGAAGCAGAGAGCTGGCACCTCAAGGTGTTCTCGCACACAAGTATTATAATGCATCACAGAGATTTCTTAATTGGCTGCAAGTAAGGTATAGATGAGGTCTTTAGGATCAAGATTGCCTACATGAAAACTTGCCTTAAGTGGCTAAACCCTACTCCCCACACCATGTATACACTGATCTTGCCATTAACTTGAAGATGACACAAAGGTTATCACAACTACCTTGAGAAATCAGAGTGGCACCATAAGGGTCTCAAAAAAAATTATTAAAAATCAACTGTATAAAGTGCAGTTGACCTACCCATCAAAGCATGACTGTGGATGAGCACTGCTCAGAGGAGGATCTGTGGCTTTTAGAGAACCATCCAAATTCTTCCAACCCTAGTAAGCAATATTCCAGGTTGAAGGAACATGCTGGCAAATTTTAATATTCTTTCCCTTCATTAGAATGCTGCTTTAGGATACAGAAATACTCATTTCTAGAACATAAAATCTAATTTTCTCCCAGGCAAAATCCCCCTCCAGAAATCAGTAAAATCTACATGAAGATGTTAACCTTAGTTCTAAGTAGTCTAACAAAACTATTCCAGGAAGGTCCTAGTATACACTAATCTAGTTCCTATACAAGTTGGTTTTTTTTTTTTTTGCACTAGTCCATTCGAACACGCTACATGCAATTTTATTTTTACTTTTAAAATCAGATTAGCTAGCCACAGGTAGATGATTAAACTCCTTGTTAAGCAGAAATTAAAAAAACTTATGTCATAGTTCAAGGACTTAAATTATTTTGTCAGCCTCTCTTCTGGGATACCTGTAAGAGTTGAAAGGGAACATTAACCTCTTGGTTATCCTGGTCCTCTAATGCTCAGGACCTAATGACAGCATGTGAAGGGTACTACCAAACTTTGGGACACTGAAGACATCTTCAAAAGGTACTGGTGGTTTCCACCACAGCCAGAACTAAAACTCAGCTGCTTTGGGCAAGTTTCAGAGAAGTTGCAGAAGTGTGAATAACTACTGCTGTCAAATTACCTCCACACCTTGAAGACAGCTCTCCCAGGTCAGAACTCAAGCATGTCAGTTGGGCAGTAAAGAGGAAACTTGCATTTATCTTTAGAACACGATTCTTTAAAGTAGCTAAACTATAAGACATTCTTCTTCAACCACATCATGCTGATGTGTTACCTTCAGAAAACTCACTTTAAAAGATGGTTATGTACTACAACTGTAACCAGGTTACAGAATTTGACCTTGAATGTCAGTGGGGCAGCAAATAAATTTATCTTTACTGTTTGCTATCCAGAGTTCACATGGCATGACCCTGAAAACTCAGTCTTCCAACCAGATTACTGCAACATAGCTGTCCACATGTAAGCTCTCAGACCACGACAAACGCAAAAATGTGCAACTTGATTTAGGCCACCAGGACAAAGGACTGCCAAACTAAACTGCGTTATATTTGCTTCACGCTTGGGATCTCTGCAGTAAATCAGAACAGTCACAGCACTACCATATACCTTGACTGAGACTCTGAGCCCAAAGTAAGAAAGGATAAGACAGACAGTAATATTTGGCACTGGTAATGTGAAGGATCACCAGACTGATCCAACCCTAAATGCCAAGCAGCCTAGACGTGAGTTGTGGTAAACAAAATCTAGTCCACAGCTAGATGCCTTAATGTCTATCTTTTTCAGCACTGTCTGTTAAGTTCAGGTTTTCAGAGGTAATACATAAGCTGATGCTGGTGAGATGAAAAGACACCCTGTATTTTCAGGCCTTACCTGTTGGCTGCAAGCACTGTAATAAACTCCCAGGTAGATCACATAAGTTGTGGTCAGAGGCTGGAGAGTTTGCCAAGTTTCTGTCTGGGATAGCTCCTGGAGGAATTTTTTCAGACTGGCCTCTAGGAACGGCTGTAAGCCTGACACTTGATTCCATGCTACTGGAGGAGGTGGAATCTGTTCACCATCTTCTGAGCTATTACTGAAACACAATAGAAGAATGACAGAGGATAGCAAAAGTGTCTCAGAAACAACTGTCTCTCTAAACCATTTTTAACAGCAAGATTTCCAATTGAGGGTAGTCTGGAAGGCAGTACCCAACAACAGCTGCTCAGGGAGAAAAAGTCTTTGCACTTTTCCCACAGACCAGACCCATTTAGGCAGAAAGGCCAAATGCAGAATCTACTCACAAAAGCTGAAGTTTCTTCACCTGCACTACTGTGTCCTTGAGCTATGCTCTAGTTTTACCGGACACACTACCTCACTATCCAGTTTTAGTTAAAGAGTTTCTTGCTTTTCAGCGGAAAAAGTACCTGAGTCTTCAGCAAATCCTACTGCTTTGATGTCTATCAAAATCAAGAGCCTCTTAATTCTGACCCATTTTGGTCTCTGCAGAGAGGCTCTTCCCTCCAAACCTCAAGGATGTTACTTTCTTTTCCCCAAAGGGAAGGTCAAAAGAACTCCCTAGCTCCTTTCAGCAGTGCATTCGGCTAACACTGCCCTTCTATCCCATAGCTGAATGCAGATTTTTACTCCTGCCTCTTACCAGGCTAGCAGGTATACAGCTGTCAGACTAGATACCACTTCTGATCTTGTGTCAGAGAGAACACACCCCACTGTCCAGAGATTCACAAGTGCAACAGTAAACCATCCAAAATGAAGGAAAAAAAAAAAAAAGAAGGTGATAGGTCCCCAAACCAGAGAGGAAAGACAGTATGCCAACTACTCAGATACACAGAACTGGTGACAGAGCGGGCCTACCTGCTCAGCTTGGCCTGCAGCTCTGCCTTGTAGCCTGCTGTTTGTGTCACATGTATCAGCAGAGTAACTACTGCTGTAGCTCGCTGGACAAACAACTCAGTCATAGGGCTCTTCTCATGGCAAGTGCTGAGCAATTCAGGGAGGGACTGCAGTATCCTCACCAGCACAGGGTAGAGATCCCTATAGTATGAATCACAGAATAGATGAGGTTGGAAAGGGTCTCTGGAGATCACCTATAGTTCAACTCCCTGCTCAAGCCAGGTCAGCTAGAGCACGCTTGTCCAGGAGTATGTTCAGTTTGATTCTGAATATCTTCAAGGATGGAGAGTCCACAATCTTCTTGTGCAACCTGCTCCAGTGTTTGAACACTTTCACAGTATTTTTTTTTCTTGCACTTAAGTGAAATTTCCTGTATTTCCAGTTGTGCCCATTGCTTCTTGTACTTTCACTTCATACTACTGGAAGAACCTGGCTCTATCTTCTTTACATCCTGCCATCACGTATTTATAAATAAATATAAATAAAGACTGCTAAAACGAGATTATGAGAACCATCACTACCACCAAAATAACAAAAAAAAACCTCACATGGAAAAAGATGACAAAGGAAGAATACTGCCATTCCAAATTCATCTGAACGGGACCTAACAAATACTCTGCCTCCAAGCATTCCAATAATCTCTTGGAAGAACTACTTTTATTTTATTCTTGTTTTCCTAGTTCTCAAACTCTCAGCCAAAGCATCCACAGTAATAATCACGCAAATTTAAGGAATCTTCTGCTGTTTCTCTTTCCTCAACATTATTTACAGTGCTAAAAAATTATATACCGTTTCAACTCTTTATTAACGAACACACCCGACTGGGCTGGAGAACACAAAATGCTGTTGCAGAGAGAGAATCTCCCTTCTGATACTTAATATTGGCCTCCTCTTTTACTCCTCCTCAGAGCAACTCCATAGCCATCTCTGTGCTTCTAAGTCAGTGCAGTTACAGGAGAAGGTTCAATGCTTGAGGTGGGTCAGACTCATCCCAGTGCAGACCCTGACTGTCAAGCAGAACAACTTGTACTGAACTGAAAGTCAATGCAGCACGCTTGCTTCAGCAAGCGGAGCTTGTCTGCATTAGCCTGCGTCACTTAGCATGCATGCCAGTGACTGCTGCACACAGACTGCCTTTAGGTCATCAGATTCAATCCTAGGTGTACTGCAAACTATGTGTCTTGATGTCACACAAGCACAGATTATTCATGCCTTCAAGGGGAAAAAGATGCAACCCTAAAAAGTTAAGGTGATCTCCCACAGCACAGAGGAGAAACAAGAAAATAATAGTGCTTAAACACAGGAGGATAAAGAACAATAAAAAAAGACACAATACTCAACACGAATACCTTTACAACTGAGTTTTACTGCAGGAGGCCAGAAAAAGTGAGGTAAGACTCCCTGAAGGGAGTAGGATTGAGCCTGTCCCTCTAGAACAGGATGACCATTTTCTCTGTCGTGCCCTGCACCTCTGTTTCTCCAGCTTTGGACTGTACCTGTAGAGATCACATGCTTGACCATAGCCAGCCGCCACAGCCCACAACCGGAAGGCTTCGGTGCTTAGCCTGATGGCTTCTTCCTTTGGCAGGAGCAGATCCAGTGGGTCTTCAGCTATAAATCGACTTAATCGACTTTTCATCTCAAATTTATTAAGCTGTAAAACAAACAAACAAAAAAGAAAAGACTGAACAACAAAAAAGACAAAAGGATGAGACATCAGTTGCATGCGTCATTACCTCATTACTCTGACACACCAGAAGAGCTGCAGATTTCAATTCAGCTCATTCTAAACTCCTCTCGCACTGTTCAAATCTGTCTTTATCTTGTGTAATCTTAAGGAGCACACTACAAAGGATCAATAAATGGGCAACGGCTACTAAGAGAGAAGTATTCCTGGAAGGGATGCCTAGCTGTTACCTAATCCATTCCTAAAGCAAATGAACTACACCTAAATCATTACTCATGCATGTTTGTCTAGCCCACGCCACAGTCTTGTTTTGGATGCTCTCTGCAGCATTTAACTGATTTTTTTAAATATATATAACTATCTTTAAATAGTCATAAATAGAACTCTTAGTCAAGATTACATGTAAAGATGTAGCTTAGGAAAAACACTGTATACAAAAGTACTGAATTGCTGCCAATATTCTTTCTGGGAGGTCACACTAAATGGCTTTCAGAGGTCCTACAACCTAAATCTTCCTATGACTCTGTGTTTATTTCATAAAAAGGGTACTTCCTGCCTATTACTTTCATAAGATTATAGAATTTTGATGCCTTGGAAATGTTCTGAAGTTATTTTAGTATTGAATTAAGCATGACATGACTCATTTGCAGTCTCTAGAAATAATTTTTATCCTCCCCAACAACTGGGTATTTTTGCTTAACCATAAAAGAGCTTCTCTTTCCCTCTCCCACACATACAAAAGCTTGTGTGCGCTCTGTCTAAACAAATGAGATGACAATGTCTTTTTCACAACACAAGGACATATTATAGATAATTTAAAATTCAAATGCTTTAGAGTCACCTTGTAGGCAAATCAGTTCACACCAGTAAGAAAGAAAAAGAGCTGATGAATCAAACTATGAATTCTGACACCCCTCCTACAGAACAGGGAGCAAAGTTGAATTTACTTCCAGAGGAGGAAGATGGAAGGATTTTGTTGTTAGCTAAAATAAATCCCTACAATGATGATTTTTATTTAGTTTATTATCTCCCATTCCCATGTTTAAGTGCCTGTAACAAGCCGTATGAGAACCAAAGCCTGATGGCAGGAACCTTGTAAGCAGTTTTTGCATGCCTCGAAACACCCAGAGTACACAAAGTCTGAAATAGAGCAAAATTCAGAAATTTTCTATTACGTTCCTAGCACCACTTACAGCCTTCAAATATCCCACTAGCCATTATCAGCACATTATTCTACATCTTTTATAGCAAAGACTGGTGGTGTTCTGCTGATGTTAGCAATTTCCTGGATGGCAATTTATTACACAATGTTAACAATACTGAACCGAAAACCTTTAAGAGGTGCTCACTGCACTGTAATGGGTGCTGCTCTTAGTAGATGTTACGCATTTATAGCACCAGTGTGATGACCTATACGAGTGAACGCAATTATCTCTGAAGTGGAAAACCTATCCAGAAGTAGATAAGAGGGGTTGGAAATACTGATAAATGACATCAGAGTTATTAAGACAAATGAATGGCAGGAAAGTTCAACCGGGATTGTAAAACACAAGGATAGCAATAACATCTCTAGTTTATACAGTCCTAGGCTGCCTATCACTGAAACACAGGAAAGTACAGAGCGTCACACACCAATGCGTGCTCTAAACATCTGCTGTTGGTCAGTATCATGGAGCTGTGCCATGTGATTTTGTGTAACTATGCTATATAAGACAAAAAAAAAAGAGAAAAGCTTGAGAGAGCTCTTGCACTGGAACACAGCAGAAGGCATCATTACTATGATGCTGTCAAGAACTCCTTTAAAACACACATATGCACTTTCTTCACAATGATTATTTCAGCTTCAGCCCTTGTCACCTCCAATTAATCCTCCCATCTCTGCTTAGAAAGTAAGGCACAGAAAACGAACGCCTTTGCAATCAGAAAAGCTCCTCTGAGAATTACTCACCAGCCTGGCTGTTACATTTCGGCCTCCAGATGCCAACACTCTGATGAACTTCATCGCAGTGGCACAAGCAACTCCATGGAGGCTGGTGAGTAAACACCCTGGTTCAGCCACCTGGGGATCCCACTGAGTAGGAAGAAATTCCCTGACAATGGTCTCAATCAACCGAGGACAGTCAAGCAGCTGCACAGAAATAGCAGGCAGGACAATTAATTAAAGGTATGCAATTATATAGACATGCAGAAGACATGCAAAACACACAAGTCTGTCTAATCTCCTTGCCACAACTTTACCTGCTTCTTTCTTCCTTCTTTCAAACCTTTCTCTATCATTCCGGAGCTCCTGTACAACGGGAGATTTACCTGGTTGCATGCCTCAGAGGAATGTCTTGCTATGTGGGTGAGGATGTGCAGTATATCCAGGACTACCGTCGGAACAGGTCGTACCACCTCCAGGACGTACCTCAGCCGGTGCTGGATCCGTGTCTTCAAAAGCCCCTGAAAGGAGAAAGGAAAAAAAAAATTCCATTATGCTCTTAATGATTGCTCTCTGGACTGCAGTTGCTGAAAGACAAAAGCAGACTCAATTACATGTTCTGAGGAGAGAATGTTTTAAAATTACCAGTGGGGAAACAAAGAGATAAGTTCCTGCAGATTTGCCAGTAACCCAGCAAATGACCAAGAGTTAGCTCAAGAGAGCACGAAGAGTTGAACTTCTGTTCTGAATCAGACCACTGCGGGATTTGGATACTTATCAGTTTCATACTCTGGAGTACATGAGTAACAGGGAATAGGAAAACAACCTTCCCTATAAAGGGCTACTAAAACCTAACATGGCTGAAAAGAGTTCTCATGCTCCTGGAATCTATTTGGCTAGACTGTCACCCAGTGCAGCACTCTGATAGTACTTGTTATGTCAGAGAAAAGTGACAAAAGCAGAGAACAGACATCAATCCCTATTTTACAGTAGGAAGAGAGAGATTATGTGATTTTTTATTTTATGGCTCACAGAGGAAACCATAATCAGTGGTGGTGCTAGGAAACAAATCTCCAGTTTAAGTAACAGCTTTACAAAAAGAACCTTTTCCCTAGTTCTGAGGAAAGGCAACTCCACAACACCTGAGTTCACAGTACCAATACTTCTTAAAAGTTGCAGCCAAGCAAGACTTTAGTTCTAGGCCTAAACGAGTTCAGTTGCTAGTTTAAATACTTCTTTTCCAACTGTGTGGAGTAATTGGGTTGTAACAGCCAATAAGCAGGCGTGAAATGGAATTTCACAAAAACTGTAACAGTGGAGAATTTTACNAACAGACATCAATCCCTATTTTACAGTAGGAAGAGAGAGATTATGTGATTTTTTATTTTATGGCTCACAGAGGAAACCATAATCAGTGGTGGTGCTAGGAAACAAATCTCCAGTTTAAGTAACAGCTTTACAAAAAGAACCTTTTCCCTAGTTCTGAGGAAAGGCAACTCCACAACACCTGAGTTCACAGTACCAATACTTCTTAAAAGTTGCAGCCAAGCAAGACTTTAGTTCTAGGCCTAAACGAGTTCAGTTGCTAGTTTAAATACTTCTTTTCCAACTGTGTGGAGTAATTGGGTTGTAACAGCCAATTAGCAGGCGTGAAATGGAATTTCACAAAAACTGAAACAGTGGAGAATTTTATCCCAAATATCTTCTGAGTTTGGGCCACTTGCAACAAGTTAAAATCCATTCTGCTGAACCATGTAACTTTTTCCAGAATCATGAGCTGATGCCATCTCTGTCTAGCTTTTAAACAGTATCACCTAGACATCTGAACAACTGAAATCACAAAGCCTCTAGATGAGACCAGATGCCCTAGTACAGTAATTGATTTTCCCAGTGAAACTTCTGAGTGCCATTTGAACACAGGCTCAAGCACATGGACTAAGTCATGATTGCAGCAGGCAAGACAGTTACATTAGCTTCACCAAAGTTGGGTTGGAGATAAAAAGATCACTATTTTTAGATCTCCTATGAGGAATATGAGCTTAGGCTTAAATACGTGAGGAATTCCTTCCTAATGCTGTAACTCTTTATCCAAGAAATACAAATATGAAGAACGTAATTGGGGAAATGCTAAGTAGCCACCTTACATCAAATACAAAAAGAACGTCATTGTACAAACACATGCATACAAACACTTTTATAGTGCTTGGAACACTTTCATTTTTAGCTCAAGTAAGTGAGCTTGAAAAACATGTCTGTATGCTGTCTTTCAGCAAGTGTTACAAGGTCATCAGCATGTTTGTTGCCAATTTCCCTAGAGGAAGTTAGAGATACTTAATGATACTGAAATCACACAGGTCAAGTCTCAACATTTTGAGAGATCAATAAAATTACCTTCCTGGTAATATATGACAGAAACATAATATCCAACAGTCAGGGAAGAGCTCTAATTCCTGTACAGAATGTTCTTAACAGTATACTCAGGAGGGCAGAAGTTTCAACAGCACACACAGCCAGTGTGCAGAGCCTATTTTCCTAAAAAGATTTCAGGTCTAGCTCTGTGCTTACCTTTACAACATCGTATCGGGCCACATCTGGATCTGGCTTGTTTTCATCCTTTAATTTTTTATCTTGAGACTTCTCTGTTCCATTCAATTCTTCCTCTTCCTCCTCTTCTTCCTCCTCGTTGGTGGGGACAAACGGGAATGCAGCCATCCCTTGGTACCATGAGAAAGTCCAATCAAGATATTTCTATACGGAGTGTAAAAGCATAAACATAAAATTCTCAAAGAAATCATGGAAGACAAAAAATTTTCAAGGATGCTTTTGATTACAGAATGCTTTCTTGATTCCCACCTAACTCCAGGAAAACAGGAGCACAATAAAGAGTATTGTAAACATGTACAAGTAGAATGCAGTGCTTTTTCAGGGAAGTGATTTTAGTCTATGACTCAACGCACTCGGAAACCATGAAAAGCAATTACTGTGAGGTGAATTACATTCACTACATAGGTAACAAATGCAACTTAATTGAAAAACATTGAAAATAAATAAGCCCCCAAGGCTCTAGAAGTTACGCTAGAATTTGGCATTTACTGGCTCTATTCCCATTTCTGGACCTGTGTGGAACTTAGGGCACAAATAATACAGAATGATCATGTAAAAATTGGTATGTTAAAATAAAGACTGTCTGGCATTCATGTTTGTGTGACTTTTTTTGAACACCCCTCAGCTTCAGCAAATAAAGCCTCCCTTTTTTTTTTGATCACAGCTAATGAGTGTCACACACTCTCAAGTTCTAGGGCAATACTGCAATAAGAGAGCTTTCAACTCTTCAGAGAGGGGATTGCTCCCATAACAGACCTACTTCCCCAAAACATTTTAGAACATAAAAGACAGTCAAGTTGAACACTTGCACTACCTATTAACTGGTTTAAATTTCCATTTCCTGAACTGGCAATCACTAAAAACTACCGCATTAGTCAGAAAAGAAGTGGTAGACTTCAACTAAAACCTGAGCTGTTTTGAAACATTTCAAATGGAAGTGCCAAGGAAGCAAAAGTTATTAACAGACATTAGAAAAAAAAAGTAATATTACACAAAGTTGTTAAGCGAGTGAATGACATGGTCAAAAGAGGCCTGGCCTTAGGGGATGAAGCTGAGTCCATCTGGAATACAGAGTTTGGGACTACAGCCTTCCTTCCACAAAGAGAAGGAAAAGTACCAGACAGTATCTGGGTCTTCAAAGGAAACAGAGAAACGTGCTTCCTTCCCACAGCCATTGATGAATGAACAAAACTTCAGACAGCACGGTTTTTATGTGTTGATCTTCC
This sequence comes from Steatornis caripensis, assembly GCA_013398225.1. Classification (NCBI taxonomy): domain Eukaryota; kingdom Metazoa; phylum Chordata; class Aves; order Caprimulgiformes; family Steatornithidae; genus Steatornis; species Steatornis caripensis. The sequence continues at coordinate 59,636 of VZSC01008163.1, read as the reverse complement.
GTGTTTATAGTGGGGGATAAATCCTGTTTGTCTTGAAAAATCTCGGAGCAAAAGGCCAGACTTCCAGCTCTGTCCATTCCTCGGAGACCTTTTGAAACTCAACAGCATGAGACTCTAGGAAGGACTGTCCAAATGAGAAAAATATACCGACATAGCACTCACAGTGCTGCTTTTGGCATCGAGATTCAGCAATCCCTGCTTATACAAGACATCGCGCCACAAGCTTTGATCTGACAATCAGAACATTGCACACAGTTATAAACCAGAGTAATATCAGAAGAAAGAAAAGCACATTAAGAAGCTGATTCATAGCATTAATTACCTAGCATGGGTGGGTGGGACTCATCTAGCAGAACATCATTAAGCTCATAGCTTAGAAAAGGAGCAAGATGTGAAGAAAGCTACCCAGTCCTTCATTTTTTCTTGCCTCCCCACTAGGGATAGCTCTAAAGGTCTAGAAGTTGCAGGGAGCTTCTTGAGATCTACCCACTCTTCTCTATCACCAGCCCCTTTCCAGTCTGATACAGGAGCAGCTCTCATGGAAGGAACTTGAAACACAGCCCACAGCATGCTTTGCCTATAATGGACTGCTTCTGTCCAACCAGGAAGACATCTTAATCTTGCTGCTCAGGACTCTCTAGTATCTCTGAACAATCTAAAGAAGTTTCAAACTTGTAACAGGAGAAGAAGCCTCACAGGGAAAGTAGACATGTGACAAGGCAAAATTAGGTATTTATCAGAGTAAGAAAAGCACATGAGAACAGCAGAAGACAATGAGAGAAAAAGAAGACAGCATCATTATGAAGCATAAGGGAAAGCAGGGAGAATATTTAATCTGGTCAGAAGCAGCAAAAATACAAAGCAAGAAGCCAATAACATAAGAGGCCATATTAAATAAACTAAATTGTACACATACACTAGTAGTGGCCTGACCTAGACTATAAAGATGTCAAAAGGAAGAGAACCTCAGCAGCCTGCACTGAATTTAATCATGGGGCAGAGCTAATTCAAACAGGAGAAAAGACGTCTGAATCTCTCAAACTGGAATAACACATTGTCTGTCCCAAAGCACAGCAATGGCATTCTATTGACCACTAAGTTCACCCAACCAGCAAGCCTTTGTTTAAGCTACTTACCACATCTTCTCATTCTGATTGCTGTAAACAGCTCAGCATGGAATCAGACCCAGATACTTAACGACTGCCTCACCTCATCATCCAGTGACACTAGTAGAGCCCGGAGAGCACCAACAGATGCTGCCATGACATTATCCACTGCATCATCCAGCGAGAAGCGCAGCAAGAAGAGAAACCCAGCATCAAGCAGCAGACGCAGAATGCTGCCCTTCAATGAGGAAGCAAACTCTCCAGCCTTGGCCTGAAATGTAGGTGACACAGAGCCAGTGTTAAAGCTGTCTCATCTCAGCTGGGTACACCTCAATGTTCTGCATGCTTGTTTCTTCCCATTTCTACTGTAAAGCAGCTGAACTGTGCACAGACTTTTTACCCTTTATTTTCTCCTCCTTTCATTCTACAGAGGCACACAAGTCCAGTTCCTTAATGCAGGAAACCTTTCTTTCTAAAGCCTGCACCCATCTTCTGACTTCACCCTGTTCTACCCCATCGTTCTCAAAACCATAGTGTTTCTTCTTCTCTGCCTCCACTGCTGTTGAATGGAAGGTTAGCACTTCCCCCAAGAGTCAGGTGGAAACGTGCACAGAAGTAAATATTAATTTTGCTTTATGATATTGGCACATCGGTCTATGAGTAGGCTGGTTCATTTTCACCTCCTACAGAAAAAGCACATCATGAAGCTGGGTCAGACAACAGGAGTGAAAGGGCCATTGCCAAGGATAGGTTTGTCACAAAAGTAACACTAAAAAAGTAACTTGTGACTAAAGCATCAACAGAATGCAGGTTGCAGCACTGCTGCTGAACAACGCTTGGAAACATCTCCCTCCAGAGAAAACTGAAACTCAGTTCGTTATAGCCCAAAACTTGTCTAACAGTAAGGAGATTCTCAGTGAGAAAGAATGCCGTGTTGGTGATTTTGCTCACCTTCATAAAGTAGTAGAAAGCAAACAACTAGTACCAGAGAATCTGGGCCCTGATCCACCAGAAACTTGAATCACAGGGAGAAATTCCATTGAAAGTGACATACCTTTTGAACAATACGACCCAACACCTGTAGAGCCAGTGTCCTCTGTTGAATAACTTGGCTGCGAGATAAATGAAAGAGCTCTTGGAGAGAATAACCAGCCCTCTAAATAAGGGGGGAAAAAAAACCCAATAAAACCATGACACACAACAAAAATCTCAGCTATAAGTAAAAACAGGCCCCTTAAAATAAGACTTAACTGTAAAATACTACATAATGGGAAAGAAACTGCAATGTAATGTTGTTTACTGCTTTGTGGCAATTGCAAGAGATTCTAATCATTCATGCGACAGGAGAAAACAAAACTTCTTAAGAAAAGGATGTAAGTGTACCTTTTTCCAAAACCACAGATCCTTAATGGCATTAAAGAGAAAAAGCATTAATGCAGAGTTTTCTGAAAGTAAAGCAGTTAATGTATGTAGACCCAACTTATTTTCTGGAGCTTGTTTCAAAAGAAAATCACCCATCCTCAGTTTCCTAAGGGTTTTGTCACTAAAAAGGAATCTGCCAAATCAAACATAGAACATGGAAATGGGTGTGCCCTTTCTACTATATTACACCTACCTCTGCCTCTTCTCCATGGTGATGCAGGCCTAGATGTGTTGGTAGATCAGCATCTGCAGGTATCAATTCTCCTTTTAAACTGAATCGAGCTTGCATTCCCTACAATAAAAGGGTAGAGGAAGAAAAAGATCATTTCTATTGTCTCCACTCCATTCATCACTTAAAATACCACTTTGTACATCAACTGCTGGAAGGTGACAGTTCAAAAACTCCCCAGGCCAGCTCTTAAACAAAAAAATTACTCTTCTCTTTCCTTTTTGTTTAGCTTTCAGACCCATTTCATCCCAGATTACAGTTGCTAGACTCTCACTTCCTAGCTCTCTTGAGCACTACAGACTGAAATGACCACGTATCACCCCATCCGTTGGAAGAAACTGGGGAACCTCTCAGCCTCATGAAATCTTACAGATTGAGTAACCTGAGGACTAGTTTTTGAAGCCTTCAAAACCATTACTGCTGAGAAGCACAATCCAGACAAACATGAAAAATACTATTTTCTGTGTTCAAACCTTTTTTGTTTTCTTTTGCCGGGGAGAGGGCAAATCTTTCATCCATTCCAGCTTCTCAAACTCCACATTGTCCATGTGAATCCATTCCTTCTTGGGCTTCACAGGCAGATCGTCATCTTTGCGGCAGCAAAAAGAAGGCAGTTTTACTTTCCAAGGCAGAGATGAAGAAAATACTATTCCCTCTTTGCCAACCTACTTGGCTTAAAGACTGCATCAAATATAGGATTCATGTAAAATAACAACAAAACAATTTTCGAACTGACTGCTGGCTGATGCATAAACATGAAAGGTTTAAAGCTGTTTTCATCTTTCATGAGAGCTAGAAGAGGAAGTAAACAGCACTGCAATGAAATTCACAGACCAGGCTAATTTGAGAGAAGTTGACCAGAAGTCAGGACACAAATAAGATAAGTGATCAGAACTAGGGCAGAAAAATACTATCGGCCCTACTTTTGAGAAAGCAAACTAATATCATCCAAGGAGTGGCATGTTAGGGGAGACGTGAAATGATTCAAAAGTAGTAATGCAGAGAGGTTCAAGCAAATTACTGGAAGCCAGTATGATTTCAGCCTAGATACACTGCAGAGAGCACAAACATGACTATTCATGCTTTTGTTGCACTTGCTACGCTGTTCTTCATTCCATGTCCTGCTCTAAAGGCTTAAGGAGATCAGCTTGAGAAGAAGAGATCAAAACAGCTGAAACTTAACACAGCTTGCCTGAGAAACAGCTCAGTGGGGAAACTGGACAGCTGAATAAGAACTTCAAAGGTGCAAGTACTAAAGGAAGAAATTACTGATTTAAGTTCTTTATAAAGAGCTTTGACTAGAAGAATTTCAGAAACAAGACCATTATGCCTGACATCACAAGACTAGCCATAGGAAAGAGACAATCAGCATGAGGACAAACCTCACAAGTGAAGGGCAGGAGAGATGTAACTGCAAATGATCTGAACACTAGGAAGGGTAATGCTTTGCCACTAGGATACTATCCCATAGCAGCATGAGAAGAGATGAGCTAAGAAGTCTCTGCTATCTCAAGGGAAATCACACACAAGGACAGGAATAGGCAAGTCTGAGGTATGAAAGGCAGCAGCATCGCTCCTGCTGGAGCAGCCCAGAACTCATTTGCACTGCAGCTATTAATCCTAGTGCTCTGGTCTCTCTTGCAAGGAACAACGAGTCCCACTGAGATGCTCTTCTTTCATCAGATCTTTTCCTGCTAATTGGCCTGAAACCTAACCTTTTAGTTTCCTCCAATTAGCAGATAAACTTTCAGGAAGGGCACTCATCTTTTCTAGGATGAAGCTTCACCCTTATGATCAATGAGGTATTGAGTCAGGCAAGGAACCAAGCACAGTTATCTTCCCCAGCCAAAAAGCTGTTCTGCAGAATTTCAGTCAAAGGCTCAGCACACATTTTAATTGAAGAGAAGGAAAAAGCATCTCAAATGTAAGCAAGTGGAATGTTTGTGGGTGGTAAGTGCAAAACTAGAGGAAATAAAATCAGCAGAGAAAAATAAATCTATTGACATTTGTAATTCAACAAATTGTTTTCTCCTTCTCCATTAATCACTAAATTGATAGGGTCTAGTTAATCATTGTAGAAGGAAGTTAGTTTTAATGACAAATAGTTTTTGCTGCTCTCTTAGGACTGGTAGCCTTGCTCAGCACTGGAAGCTGAAGTGGCTGAAGCCTTGGGCAGCAAGCTGTAAGATCTCACCTTAATATGTTGAACTCTCACCTAGTAGACTAGAAGAAGGCCTCAGAGCTGGTTCAAGCCAGAAGATAAGGAAGCTACACTCATTATCAGAAGCTGCAATCTTAGTGATAAGAAAAGAAACAGCCCACCTAGAGACAATGAAAGGACCCAATGAAGAATGGGAAAATTCCAGACCCTAATACCACTACTAGTCAGAACCATCACATGAGGGATGGGGAACTTAAGATGGTAAAGGTATAATTGCCCAGGGATTTCTTTGTTCGGAGTCCCTCTTCAGAGGCACCCAGCTCGAGCTGTAGCACTATTAAGAAAAAGGACTTCATAGAATAATGTCTTTTTGGCTTATTGATTCAGCAGAAACCTGGAGTCAAACCCCATTATGATGGCTGGCATGCATAATTTCCATAATGTCATTCTATGAATAGGATTACACATATTACCACCAGCCCTCAGTATTATGATCTTGTCAACAAGAAAGAGACAGATATATATTCCAAGGCATCAGCAGATTGTTCAGTTACTGAGAAATCCCTTTACAGAAACACAAGCTGACAGCGTGAATGCAACATTTGTACTGAATTTTTTCAGACTTGGGTTGTATTAACCGCTACCACCCAATCTCTTCCCTTTCTGCTTTGCTTCCCCTTTAGTCTTGATGTCAGACTTTACTCTTCCATTTAATAAGATTACAAGTCGCTAGATAAAGGCTTCACCACCTTGTTTATTAGAAACAGTAGCCTTCTATCTCATTAGACAGACAAGTTTGACTTTTGAGCAATCCCATTGCTTTGTGTCATCATCCTCTCCCTGGGGAAATTCAGAATGACCATTTCTGTTGCATTGTTCATGGTGAGTTTACCTCTGAGCATGAACATATGCAAAACCCCCACACTAGTCACTAATGCCAAATTAATATTTTGCATCTCCTGTCAGCCAAGATGGGCTGCAGGCATAAAATCAGGTGCTGGAAAGGCTTCCCTTGGTTTTATAACTGTGTTCCAGCTCATCCTTTCTTTGTTATTTCAAACATCCCGGGAAAACTCCTCTTCTCCTCTCCTGTGCAATCTTCCATGGGAAGCAAAATATGTTGTCAGCACATGACGCTCTGAACACTGAGCTATTCCCAAGAGCGCTACTACAATCTTGTTCAGCCTTTACAGGCTGAACAACTCACTTCTATTGCTCCCAGATGAGTCACTTAATCTGGTGCTACTTGTGCACTCAATTGCTCTGGAACTAAAAGGAACTAAAAATTGTCCTTTTGATTAAGATGGATTTGTGGAAAAATAAAACTTGGGGAGAAACAGCAAAAGGACTGTTCAGTGAAGTGTTTTCCTCAATGAGAGGCTAATTAGCTTTCCTTCTCCTGCACATGTACACACACACACACACACACACACGCAGAGACTCACCCCTCTCATAAAGAAAATNTCAGTGAAGTGTTTTCCTCAATGAGAGGCTAATTAGCTTTCCTTCTCCTGCACATGTACACACACACACACACAGAGAGACTCATCCCTCTCATAAAGAAAACGGCAAACAGTTGTTATCTCTTACAAACACCAAGCTGAAATCCAGGAGTAATTCAGAGACCTCTTTAATCAGTCTGTAGTCTCACTGGGACACAAAGAACTCATCAGAAGAGAGGATCAAGAGATGGAGGCACCCAAAAATTTACATGAAATTGAGAGAGAAGCATGCTAAGGAAGGAGACATGCTACAAACAGAAGTGCAAGAAATATTACAACGGGAGCCTACAATCACAACAGAGAAAAAGAAACAGCTAAAGTAAAAACTGCTGTGAGGACACCAATACTAAGAGCAGAAGCTTAAGGGGAAAACACTTTTTTTCTCTGCCATGAGAATATACGGGTTGCTCTAGCTGCTGGGGATAAAGCAGCTTTCTCCTCATACAGGCATATATTGAGTATTAAAGAGTTCTGTTGTAAGAGGCAACAGCTCTGTACAATTCTTCAAAAAAAGCTGCATTAACACGCTACACTTTTATACCTTCCTCTATCCACAGCACGAAGAACTGTATCCTGTGGAAATCACAAGGGCTCTGAGATACAAGCCACACAGTGGGGCCATCAGGAGCAGTGTCATGATATGACACACACGCACTGTATGAGCAGTTACCCTGAAGTGAGATTGACCATCATCTCCATGCTATCCTGTGAGCAAATCACTAATCCCTACTTACCTGACACCCTCTTGTCCCTAATGGGTCCCAGATAAAAGAAATCATTCAAACAGCAGCTGAATCTCACTGCCACACTCTTCTGTTTCCCTGTCCACATGACTGAACAGAAGAGCAATGATGCCTGCTGTTTAAAACACATTTTCCCTTCACAGACCTCAGAATAAATTTCAAAAACAAAGCAAGACTTCCCACTGAATAGCCCACCTCCACTACACATCTTATCCCCCCCTCTAATCTACTGAGCCCAGTTCAAAATAACTGGGCTGTTCTTTCTTGAACCTAAAATATATGTACTTTTTAAATAGCATTATAAAATTCTGAGTTGGATAACTAACAAAGTGCCACATCAATCCAATCTGGACTGATGCAAACACCATACAAATCTTACATTTATGTTCAGAACATTAACAACATGTGCTGGTTTCTTACCTGTGATTTCTACCTTCATATTTTCTTCCTTCCTTACAGATTGTTCTAGACCCAACTCCTGCATGGGAAGTGATGATCCTACACCATGCTGAGCCACAGGCAGAGATTCCACAAACTCCTCCGATCTGTTCTGTTCCATTTTTAATTCCTTTTTCTGGCCTTCATTGCCACCACGTCGTGACTTTAAGAAAGCAACTAAACTGGAATCTGCAAGTATTGACAAAGAGACAGACAGAGAAGTGACAAAAAGTCTCAAAATACTCGATACATCTATAGCTTCTGCTATTTATGTTTTAGTCTTTTCATTCCCGTTCCTCATGCTCTCTTCTTCTGTAAGAACCGTCGCTTCTTTTTAAACTGAGGCACTTAACTGCTTTATGACCTCTTCAGCACATAAGCTTGGTACAACTGACTGGTGAGGTGACACCACAGAAAGAGCTGATAAATGTCTTTCAAGGTAAAGCAACAACAAAAACTCTAGTTATTCTCCCACCTTACAAATAAAGAAATAATTGTTTCTTTCCCCTTCACTGCCACTGAAAAAGCACATCCAAACCAGACTATTCGTTGTGGAGAGAATTCTGGTCTGTGATTTACGGGAGGAAACCAAGTCTGACAGTCTGCCTACCCTGCCTGTGGACCACTCAGTGGCATCAATCTGAATGCTACGAGAATACACCAAATAGACACCACAAAAAAGAATTAACTGCTCTTTACTGAATTGCACTAGAACTGCAGTGCACAGTCTAGATATTATGTTAGGAGAAGATGATCTTGTTCGTTCTGAACTGACTCCCCATCCTGAGGGTCAATGATGGTCTGACAACATCCAGAAAACAGACGTGGTCATTCTCCTTGTGTTTTGGAGCAAAAGAGGAAGTTTTGGGAGGTGGGGGTGTTTTGAACAACAGATAATAGTCTTATGACTCTAATATAGGAAAATGTCAGATGATCATCATTTTACTTTCAAATCTGCTACAGATATCCCACATCATTTTTGATGGACAGCACTTTCTCTCTGTATATTCTCCACCTAGAAGATGGCAAAGGGATGCTTATGCCCGAGGTGAACAGTAAGAGCTCTGTGCACTGTGCTGTGAAAAGGTACAGATATACTCCAATAAGCAATGTCAGAGATGTATAAGCTAACAGAATATAACACCTATATTGGTTATTTATTCTTTGGAGGACAAAAGACAAGCAATTCAGAAATGCTCTGTACCCGAGAGAAGTCATCCCAAAAAGGAAAGGACTTCCATGTCCCTGAAACAGTTCAAAGTTGACGCGGGGATCTATCCCACACTTGTGATTGCTGCACACTCTCCTCATGATGCAGTCTAAACTTCCCTTGGCAAGGGAGAATCATTCAGCCCAGTCTCATTAAAGCACATATAGCTTTTTCTGAATTCAAGCAGAACTGTCACTTTCTCACACTACACTGTACACAGCAAGGAAAAGATTGTATTAATTATTTCATCATTTCACACAAACAGTGACAAACACGTCACTGACTATATCAATCTGTGCACAGTATGTCAGAAAGTAAGTCTACTCCTGCCTAGAGTCGCCATGAGCAAAACCAGAACAGTATCAACAATAAGACCCTGAAGACACTGCTCAGTATGGAATTGCCTACCCATCCTCACAATCCACATCTTGAAGTCTCATCTGCTTGATAACTAAAAGGTTAATTCAGAGACTGGTCAGTATTAAATGCCCACAAATTATTCACACTCCTGAATACAGAGAAAAAGTCTCTTTAATTGACATCTTTGTGCCTGTCCAGTTTCCAAGTTCATCTGTAAGCCACTGATTTAGTTTAGGAGTTCTTTCATCATACATAATTCCTTAACCACAGATATTTTGGGAATGCCAAAATTACTCCCAGATTTCTTAAGGCTTCAAAGACTGAAAGATCTACAATTTTAACCCATGGAGCACATAAACAAATAATTGTTTTAGAAAACAACTTATTGTTCAAAAAATACTTAAAACACATCCTATCTTTCTTAAGCTCCCAAAGTATTCGCTTCACTAATATCCCAAAGGACAGAGTGGTGGGGACAAGGAGCAAAGATCACAAATCAGTCACAAGAATAAAGTGCATAAACAAGGCATTTTTCATAGATATGCCACTGTTATAAGCAGTGAAGTTAGAAAAATTTTTTTTCACCTCAGCTAGTTTGGAGAGCTCTGCTCTCTGAATGAAGGATCTGCCTAAAGATTCTGTCTGCCATTATTTTGCACAGTTCCTTTGCCACCCTTCCAGTCATATCCCTGCTGCTTGCAATGAAGCCAAGATCATTAATGTGATCTTTAAGCTAAACCCACAAGAGACTTATACATCTAAAATGCCACTCACCTAAATTTGATGCTAGAGAATCTGAAATGATAGGAATTTCAAAAACCCTTGTCTGCCACCTACATCTGTACACCTGCTCTGCTTGAGCACAGAAAAATCACCGAAACCAACACCAACAAGCTTCACAGTGCCCTAGATCACAAAGGCTTATCAAACACACCACATTCGGGTTCTCCCCCATCTTGTCATCAACTGTCAGTGACAGGCAATCCCAGAGCACCACTGTGGACAGGGGTCCAAAAAAGAGAGCAGACCCCTGCACCCAACAGCCAGGTAATTAAAACACTTTTCAAGAAGTTCAAGACTAGTTGTAAGCTTCTCTGCTCTAGCAAGTACAGATGCAACCTGAAATCTCCCACATGCCCACGTGTTCCTCCTGTCTGGGTACTGACAGCTCTGGCCCAAGTCTTAGGTATTTTGGAGGGGAAGACCAAAGGCTCTCTCTCACCTCAGCATTGCTATGGCCATCCTAAGAATAGCTTTGCTTTCCTATCTGCTTCAGAGAAATACATTTTAGGATCTCAATCCATGTATAGGTAACCAAGTATTTGATGTGCGAAGAGTGCATGGACCATCTCATCTCACAACAAAGGGGAGAGAAGACAGACTTAAGCTAAGTCCCCTCTCAATGAGGAATAAGTGCTCTTTAATTCCTTCACACTTAATTCTTACTTATAAGCTACTGACATGACATGGAAACTAGATTATCCACATATGCAGTAAGAAGGAATCCCAAGCTCCCATCTTTGATCTGTGAATTTGGTAAGACTTCACGACACCTATACGTTCAGTAAACTTCCACGCCTCTAGGTGAATTCACCCTGGGAAGAACATACCCAGCTGAGCCAGAAGCCTTTCCTGCTCCTCCAGGATCTCTTCCTCAGACATGGACTGCAGCTTCTCCAAGTTCTCTTTGTGAATAGCTTGAGCTTCCTGCTCACTCTTTTGGCTTCCAAGACCCTCTCCCGTTATGAGACAAGGCCGCTGAGAGCTCAAAAAGTCACCAGCTTTATCTGTAAGATCCAGCAGAGAAAGCAGTTAGTGATTGAAGTGTCTACAGCACTATGAATGTATCTCAATTTTGTCATTACCAGGTTTACAATTTTTTTTTTTTCCACATTGGTAGCCAAGTTAAAATAGCAGTAAAGAAGTTTAATTTAGCTTCAAACAGAATTAAAATATTTGGGCTTTCATTCCATGTCATAACAAAACATCATTTCCACCTTGTTTCTTTAGGAGTTGGGGGAGGGATGGTGGGAAATGAATTTAGTTTCTTTAACACAAAGCAACAGCCAGAAAAGGTAAACTGGAGCATAATTCACAATTGATGAGTCACAGCATTCTTCCAAGTTAGTGAATACACTAGATTCTTTCTCTGCCCAAGAAAACCTGAACCCACATTTGTATGTCACACGAACCGTGATTTTGTAAATAGTTGTTGAGCAAGTCAGAGAATTAAAATTATATTGTAGCCCAGTTTCTGGAACGATACAGGATCCATTCTCAACACAGGCATGTTCGCTTCAAAGAATGTCCTGTATTCACCTTTAAGGGTTAAACATGTTAGAAGTTCCAGCAGGGAGGGCATTTTTCCTACCCTGAACAAAATCAGGTCTCCTTTATCACCAGATCTAAACTATTTTTAAGGGCTCATTTCACTTACCTCTAGCAGCAGAGTAACACGCTCCTTTGGTCAGAGTGAGACCTTCCAGCTGTCCTGTCGCCCACTTATGCAAGGACATGACTTAGTGACTTCATTCCTTATGTTTTGTTCATATGTTCCCTATGACCCTAAGCTAGCCAACCCTGAATGCACCAAATCCCTGTGCAACAGCAGTAATGACACTCATCATAACATCAGTAACGTTTGATGTCATTTCCACAGCCGTTGTCTTGCATATTGAGCAGAAAGAGATGAGAAGCTAGAGTGACCTGGTAAAAGATTCAGTAAGCTTCCCACCATCGCCAACTGAGCTGCAGGTTACCAGGCACAAACATTTTATTACTATGAGAAATGGAGCTCCCTCTCTTCTCCTTTTGCTTCTAGTGATCCTGCCACAACAATCTTGCTAAGAAGGCCAAGCCATTTCCTGATTCCTAAGTTGTGCTAGTAAATTTTAGAAGCATTCTACTTCAATGGGATCACAGTTATAGGGCTGCTGTATTTCCCTTTGAGATTTCTCAGATAGAAGTGCACGTGCACAATTGTAACAGGATCTACAACAGTAAGCACAGTATGTTGATCTGGATGGTGGATTTGCACCCGCACAGCACAGTACGCCTTGAGATTCTCTTACCAATTCTCTGACATGGGTCAGGGCAGACAGAAACCTTAGCCAAAGGGCGATAACCCTCAAGTGATATCTGGCCTTTATTTCAATGTGAAAAAGAGGGTATCAGGGAAAAACCCAGACACACAGTGGGTCCTAAGCAAATGTGACAAGACAAAGAAAAAAGCCTGGAGATGCTAGTACCACTTGAATTGGTTTCACCTTTCCTTCTCACATTGCTGCCAGACAAGTAACTGCTAAAGGTGGTACTGACTCATCAGCACTGCCTCACAGCATTCCTTACGGAGCAAAGCCACAGTCTCACGGCAGCAGATCTGGTGACGGAAGACTGAGCTTTTAGCTTCCAGGTAGGAGTGGGAACCTGCACCACAATGGTCTCAAACACCTTCATCAGACACAAGGAGAATCCCCTTCCTAAAACTGTGGAAATCAATGATGAGACAACAAAAACTTTACATATAACAAACAGAGAGAAAAGGAGGACAAGAGTCTTGAAAAATACATCTGTTTGGCCCTGTGTGAACCAAAAAGGAAATCAGTGAGAAAGCTAACCTAATTTTTAGAATATTAATTTGGGTCTCAGACCATTTCAAATCCTTGTCACACCACAGCCACTCCAAGTGACCTTGAAATTCCTAAACTGAGGACAACAATGTTACCCTAATTTGAAGATAAGGTGCACTGATATTGTGGTTACTAAGGCTATGTAAATACGGTAGGCCGGATAAGCAGAACCTTCTCCACTTACCACCCCTGGTGCTGGGGAGAGGTGCCCCTCCTGCGGATCCCTCCTGATCTGGGGCATCCGGAGCAGCTGATCCTAACTGCACGCAGTCGGCAGCAGAGGGAGCTGTTGCTGCTTTTTCAGCAGCTCTTCTCGCTGCCATCTTCTGTGCAAAGATGCTTTTTCTTCCAGATCCCACCTTCACCTGCAAACGGAGAAGATATGTGTCACCGCTTTCCTCTCCAGACTCCCCCGCACACCTGCCACTAACAAATTTATAGATTTCATCCTAAAGACACGCTCAGATCCGGCTTTGGGACATGACACAGAGAAGCTGCTGGCAGCCACCTGCCCTTTCTGTGCATGTGTTTTTCCTTTTTTAACACAGTTTAATGCTAGGACAGAGACAAAACCATGAATGTTTTTGCTACCTAGAGAAGGAAGATGATTAATTAGAAGTGAATTCAAGCTAGACAAGTACACCTAAAATATCACCAAACACAATAGGTCCAGCTCTCCCACCATTTGGCAACCCTGCATAGCTGAATACTTTGCATTTCTGAGGATAAATGGGGCTGTACTGTACTGTGCTCACCACATGCTTGGAACAGCCTTCTTATAAGGTGATTAGAGAGCAGCAGGTTGAAGAGATTTACACAGCAAGAAGCAGGCAAGTGGTGCTACAATAATCCTGACTAAATTACTGTGCTGCTTGCCTAGGCAATGTAAGGGCATGGCTCTGAACAGCCTTGCATAGGAAGCACAAGAATCATAGAATCATAGAAT
>VZSC01008163.1:25069-44752 GCA_013398225.1 Steatornis caripensis | reverse complement strand
GCCATCATAGAAGGCTATCAGATTGGTCAAGCAGGATTTTCCCTTGGTGAATCCATGTTGACTACTCCGGATAGTCTTCTCCTCCTCCATGTGCTTAGAAATGATTTCCAGAATGAGCCATTCCATCACCTTTCCAGGGATGGAGGTGAGACTGAAACGCAAGAGGTTTTTTTGCTTAGTCTGCTTTGCATGTCCTCAGTCCAGAGAAGCAGCTTAAAAGGCAATTTGAACATTTGGTATCTGCTTTGTGCACTCCTGCATCAGGTAAACAGAACTGGTAGTTTAAAAAGGATTACTCTTCCCTTTCAAAAAAGCTGTCCTTCAAACTAAGCTACCTCTTCAAAGAAACCACAGCTATCAATCACATCCCAGTTCCCAGCATCTGACTCCCACCCAGCTAGCAGCTCTTGCTACTGCAGCAACAATTGATGATAGCAGCCATGGCTTCCAGTTTTACAGTCTTAGAAAAAAAATGTCAAGATCTAAAAAGCTGAAAAACATAATCTGTGCAACCATACCCAAATACCACGCCAGCAGAAATCAAGTGCAACTTCAGTAAGTACAGACTTCACCAAACCTGGTGAACAGATTAACACAGACTGTTCCTCAGAGAAAACCAAGCCAAACAGGACCAATTCTACTACAACAGTGCAGATCTGATCCATCTCACTAAAGTCATTCACTAAAGTCCTAAACTAAAAGGATTCTAATGCCACTTAACAGCAGGGTATGGACTGCCTACTTGATGGCATCTTGGTAGGAGAACTCTCTCCTACGCTAATGTGGTAATGCCAGAGATGTTGAGCCAGCTACTAATCTCCAGTATGCCAAGTCTTTTTTTTTTTGAGCCCTACCACCCACCAAGCATTAGGCTTTGTTGTGGGGAAGTTTTAATAGTTAATGAAGGTAGCATAAAACAGCTGCTTCCATCTTACCTCACTTTTTATCTCAGAGCGGTGAAACGTCCTTGGAAATGGGTCTCCCGTGGGCATTGGCACGGTCACAGCTACTGCACTTGTGTCTCGTTCCTGCAGAATAAAATTCAAACCCTGTAGAAAGGACTGCAACAGCCAGACATGTTCATACAATTTAGCTAAGAGTGGACTCAAAATACCTCAGCTGTGCAGCTCACAAGCTTTCTGCTACACCACCATCAGGCTCAGAGTACCCTGTGCTTATTTAGAGCCAAGGTGGGGCTAGTAGGAGACTATACTCCCAAAGGCTGGGCTGCCAAACACCACACACCACTCAGAATCAAATAAAGGAAAACCCAGGCCAATGCAAAGCAATGAAAACATCTCCTTTAAAGCCCAGAAACTCACCCAAATCCACACGAGAGCACGTGCCTACACATAAGCAGTGTGACCTGCAGGCAGTCTGGACTGGAGAACAGGTTCAAAGAGATTCATACAGAACTGACAGCAAAAATATACCCAAACAGCTTTTTCTTTCAATGTGCTCCAGGACACTGGTCTACAGTGCTACAACTGCTTCATTACACTTGAGAAATAAAAAGCAGCAACAGAAGCCTTCATCCCTGTTCACTGCTCAGTGTACAGCATTCAAAGAAACACCAGACTATCACATAAAAAACAGGCATACAATAATTTTGCTGAAGACTGCTGTAATGTGTTGATCATGACTCTCCAGTCTTTCCTCTGGATCTTCATCCTCGAAGCGGACACAAGCATTTTTGATCTTTTTTGGAGGAGCTGGAGTTAGAGCTGGGAGAATATCAGGAAAATCTGTGGAGTGGAAATAATTTTAAAAAGCAGTCAAGTTGCTCATATACAACAACTGTGCAATAGGTACCAGACCAAAGGCTCCCTAATAGCACCTATTATTGCTTTGATGAGAAATAAAAAAAACGAGGAAGCAATAAGACAATTAAGAGTCCTCTGTCTCTGACTTGCACTGAGTAGTGGAAAGAAATATGCTCAAGATCTTTATTATTTATGTATTGGCACCAAGGTCTTTTCAAAGAGCTGCGTAAGTAGGAAAGGGTATCGAGCCCTGACTGCAGGTATTAAGAGAAGCAGCAAGGATGTACAGAAACAAATAGTGTCCTTGCAGGTGGTGTTCAGGTACAGAAAAGCACATTTCCACTGCCAGCTTTAACAGTGATTTGTATGGTCATGAGCAAGTCAAGGCCTCCTTTTCACTATCTATAAACTGGGATCATTTTACCTTATCTGAAACCAAGCACTGTAAGATTTAAATTGTTGCTTTTAAGAAAGCACTTTGAGCTCCTGAGGCTATTGAGTACATGTCAGAAGTGTTATGTTACTACTGATGGAGGAAAACAAAACCACAGGGAGGAGGGTTACAAAGCCAGATGTGCTGGCTGAAAGCTGGAACTGTTAGCAGAGCTAAATCTCAAAGACACTGAGAACAGGGTCTGGATAGACGGCAAAATAAGCAGTGAGCATCCAATGGATATAAATTACAGAAAACGCCCCTTGCATTGAGGCTGGCAAGGTACCACAGACAGCTGATAAATGCAGACACAGGCAATGTGTTGGAAAGGTGGTTCTACTGGATGCTAGTAACACGGGACAAGTGCATTTTCCAACAAGGCTAAGAACAAACAATACTGCAAGGAGAACACACATGCAGCACTGGGATGAGAGGGAAGTGAAAAGGCAAGCACTGAGGAACACTGAAAGGGACACAGGAACCTAGTAATTCAAAGAACCGCACAAGCAAAATTACCATCCAACATGACTACATCCTTGCTATCCTGTAGCGTGGGTCTCTCAGCATCTGTGCTGTCTCCTTCCCCCTTCCTCTTGTCTGCTTTCTTCACAATCTTCACTGCAGGTGAAGCTCTGGCTGCCAGAAACTGGTTTTGAAAGTGCAGCAGATCTGCCTCGGACTCCCCAGGCTTTGGTCTCGAGAACATCCTGCCTTCTTGCTCTCGTAGCCCAGCCCTGCGTGCTGTTCACATGGACCTATTGAAGACATGAAAAATTGGTTACAGAACTGGATTTCCTGGGGAGAAGATGGGGACAGCAACGGAAAACTATTTATTTTTGTCCCACTGCTGTTCCTGTACACAATGCAGCCACTCTACTTCAGGATCACCCCAGGACACAACTAGTTGTACCAGAGTCCCAAACAAACTGTTTACCTTGTTCTTCATTGCTGAACAACACGCTACTACACAAGCCAACACCCGGTCTACCAGCCAGCTGGGAGCAGAATGGCATCCATCCAGCAAAAAGCCAGCCAACAAGTGTATCACTGCCAGAATGCCAACAACACAGCCTTGGGTTCACAGAAGCTCCTGGTCCACGATAACAGATTTGACTTACTCCACTATCAGCACAAACCACAGATTTGACTTACTCCACTACCAGCACAAACCACGAGCATCAGAAGCACAGTATCATGCAAACCTACCCCCTGCTGGTCTTTTCAGGATCCTAGCATTAGCACTCCTGTGAGGATGCAAGAGCCTGTCCATGCTGATTTGGACAATGTACTCACTCTCACTGATTCTGTTGGCTCTCCTCACTCACACCTCCCAAGGGAAAATTTTTCTTCCTTATCTAGTCCTCCTGCTCTAGTTCTCTCTCACTCTTCCACTGCCCTCTTATTGGCAGAAGTCATGCTGCTATTTGCAAGCATTTTCATTCACTGCCCAGGCCCATTTTGGGTTGAAAGCCAAGGGTTGCATTTATAAAGACTTTTACCTCTGTGCATATGAGAACTTACTAGGAAGGCAACTATTCCACCTCTCATCTACTGGGCATGAAAATATTTGTGAGTAGTACTCCTCACCTCTTGTTCCCAGAGCCTGGGACCATCAACCTATTTCTCGCAGGCAGTAAGCAAAGTGTTTGCAAATACATTTCACACTAATTGAATCACTGATCAGCAGTAATGCTACAGACTTGACACCCTCCCACGCTTGGTATGTTGAAATATTTTGTACATATTTGATCTTTTCCACTTTTAAAAGCCCATCAGGAGTCAATCATGATTTACTGTGAAGTTGGAAAGGAAAATGGATACGGATTTTTTAAAGCTACAATTATCTGCCATATGACTAGTCTGTACACACGAGAAAATGCAAAACTTGGAAGTGAATCTCTGTCTTAATCTCAGACCAAAACAAAGTTGAATCGTTGTGCAGGTGCGCGAGTCCCCTGAAGCCAATGTTTTGTCTTATGCTATTATCATACTTTGTTGTAAAGTATGTCTGGATGTACCTTGTTGGAAGGATACTAACAGACAAAAGAATTACCTCATGCAGTATTTATGACCCACACCTGGAATATTTATACTATTTTCAAGGATCTCATTCTTGACCAAGGTTGATTAGATGTGACACTGCTGGTTCCAAGAGCAGGAAGTTTTACATTTGGTTGTTGGTATTTTTTTTAAAATCAAGGCCTTAGTGTAAAACCACCAACCATGTAAGGCTTGCTGAAATTCATTTTCCTGCCCCTCATTTTGTGCAAAAGTTGGACTAAAACCATTCAGACTTAAGAGTTTTGTGTACCAAAACAAAGTGGATTTTCAGAGGTTTCAAGGTTTCCAAGGACTCTACTCACTTCAGCACTTCATGACTGAGGAACCAGACCTCTTCATCTGATGCCAGCATCACGAGTTAGTTGCTCATTTTCAAACATCTCAAAACACTGACCTTAATGAAAGCTGTCAGCTCAAGAGTCCCAGAACAACAACTTTGATTTACACCAAGCCTACATATGGCATAAGCAGCTGCAAAACGAACTTGCGTGTAGCTTCTGAACAATAAAACCCTCCCCCTGCACACAGGGAAAATGCCCGACTTCTCTACTAATGCTGTCAAGGACATCTGTGGAACATGGCCACTAGCAGCGGCTACTTCAGGGCAGGATGGGAAAGGAGCACCCTGCTACGGAGCCTCACTATGGCCGGAGAAGGACTTAACACAAAAACACCTGGGATGTCATTGCAGTTCTGACTGATGCTGAGAATGCAGAAACCCTCCCTTTCAGCCCAGTTCCCTTGCAACTGCACAGCAAAAATTGTAACTTCTGCAGACAGCTCCTTTTTTTTGTGCACTCCTAACATAAGCACACACCTACTTGCTGTTTATTTATGAGCTTTCTGCCACAACAGGGGCTCCAATAGTCCTATTTCAGCTGACAGGACCCTCTTCGATATGCATAAGTAGCACATACACATCAGAAGCCAAGTGTTTCATGCCCTATCATCACAGGCTTCAAAGCCCAAATGAGGACGATGATAGGATTAACAGACCCAAAACACCCAGTTATAAGCAAAGCACGTTGTTAATCTTTCTGCAATAAGCCTCTTCCACACAGCGATGTACATACACTTGTCAGAGTCTCCGCGTATTAAAAACATTAATCAAAAATATAGTGGGCCTTGAAACTACCTTCATTTGTCTGGGGAATTGTCAGGCACAAGAAGCCAAGTATACATTCACTGTCTAAACATCCAGGAACCATTTCCTCAAAATCACTCCCTTCGTCCCTATGGATATAGAGGCCACCCAAACATAAAGACTTACAAGATGGTAATACAGAGATGGGCATTAGTTTGGTATAAATATAGATAAAAGCTTTAAATGTGTTCTTTCCATGTTCTAACTAGGTCTAGAAATTAAATACAACCAAGGCCTTTGACTTAGTCCTTCTGCAGTCCAACGAGCTAGAAAGTGCTTTAATACATATGGCACTTGCAGACAGACAGAATGTAGTGAAAATAGTTTTCTTTCTGATCATACCTTTTTCCACGCCCCCTGGAAGACATCTAAGCACATTAGTAACGCTCACCTGGCCATCACAAAGAGTAATTCTTATCCACCAGTGCTCAGAGAAAACATGCAAGAAAAGTAACAGACTACTGATGATCAGCACTAACCTCAGCATTATATGGTCTGGTTACCTCCAATCCTGCAACTGGCTACTTAAAAGCTAACCACACGCAAACTGTTTGCCTAGATGGACCACCATCTAGCCGACATACACAACCTGCTGAGAATATCGTCCTAAGAATGCACGTAAGGGATCAGAAATGCTGTCAAAGGACCATGAGCGTCTATACACACCAGAACATTGTGATTATGTGAATACACTATCATCTGCTGTCATAACCCCATCTGCACTAAGAATCTCAATAAACAGTTTTCTGAGATGCTTTGAACTTTCCATGGATACTGTTTGAAAAGCCCGTCAATGCTGCAGAAAGGTTCACAAATGCAGCTGGGACCAAAGGTCTAAGTCAGACTAAAAGACGACGCACAAGCACAGAAGGCAATAACAGACTGCTTCAAGTGCCAAGATAAACCTCTGGATTAACCAACTTCAGCTCAAGTGTAAGCCTGAGAAGGAAGGCTGGTTAGGACAGTAACAGACCCTAACGCGGCACCAGTGTTTCACAGATGATGGCATTTACTTTAGAGGGAAGTTGAGGTTTATAACGCTCTTCCAATGCTTTCCAGAAGCTGCATTTAAGCTTCTGAGGCATATGTTACCAATCCCTGCCACTACTGTCAACAGACATAAAACACAGGAATTAGGCAGAGCGTGTGTTTGAGCAAAGTAGTGCTCCACTCCTGTCCAAGGTTTTTAAAGGTGCCATCAGGCTACAAAAAAACTGTACTTACTTGATATAACCCAACGCCATTATGAATTTTATTTTGTTCTAGCTCATCTGCATTTACAATGCATTTTTCTTCTGCAGCAGCAGAGGCCTACAGCCCAAGGGAGACACTTGCATCACAACAGCAGTCACGAACTATACAGGGTTAAAAGAGAAAAGGTATCAAGTACATGTAAAAGCAAAGAATCGTCTCTGACTCCTACTGATTTCTGAACCCTGTCGTTTTTATCCCCATCCTCAAGTCTGCAATTGTACATTCTTTTGCTAAAGTTATCAGGTTTGGGTCAAAGACTACAAGGACCTGCTGTCATGATCAGCGCCTGAAATTAACTTATTTCTTCAGACCTTGTAGGTTAAGGTAAGGAATTACAAGGAGAAGCAAAGAGTCACATCTCAGCCTCTCCAAGGCGGCTCAGCAGTCAATGGAAAGGTACAATTTCTTTGCTCTAGACTAGCGGTCAATGAAAGCCTCACTCAGGATTCTTGGCTACTTTGCAAAATGGTGACGTGCACGCTCTGCTCTGCCACAAAAAACGCTTTCTGCACACAATACTGTAATGACTGACAGTCTAAAACATCTAGGCTTGACTAAACAGGCAGCAACTTTAATCTTCTACAAATAAGGCAGATACCTGTAAAGACCCTCCTCCCAAAAGGAGGACCCCAGTCAAAAGCTGTAAGAACGTCTCCTCAAAAAGGCTCCACAGCTCAGGTCAGTCACGTAAGACTCAGTGACTGATTCTTTACCTGTCAGGTACATACCGTGTGCACGCATACGGTGCCTTGCCTCAGGAAACGCTGCTTTCCCCAGCTTGCCTGAGGAGTCTCTGCAACAAAGAAGCACCAGCACGGCACAAAATAAAGCAACAAGCTGCTATTAACTAAAGACCTGATGCATCCCGACGCTCCCACGGCGTTCACAGCCCTCACGGGCTTTCCCTAAACGAGTCTCAACCGAAGTCAAAAAGACACACACACGCAGGCTGGGCCCAGAGGCCTGGCGAGCCCTCCCCGCCACGGGGAGCTGCTCGGGAGACGGACTCAGCCAAAGAGAGCCCCGCAGCACAGAGCCCCCGGGCGGCACGGCCACTGTCCCGGAGGCCGCACGGCGCCTGCAAAAAGGCGAAGCCCTGGGGTCCGCCTGGCTGCCCCGAGCGAGGCCCGGCCCGGCCCGGCCCACCCCCGCCGCCCCAGGGCCCCCACACCCCCTAGGCCGGGCCGCCGCTCACCTGCGCCCGGCCCGTGCCGCTCACCGCCAGCACTTCCGCTCTGCCCCGCGGCAGCTACTTCCGCCCGGCAATGCGTCACTTCCGCCCGTTCTTGCCGCCACTTCTCCGCCGGCGTGGGCGGGGCGCCGCCATTTTCCGTCCCCTCAGGGCTCTAACGCGGCGGGGCGGGGTTGTGGAGCGGCGCGGCATCGCTGAGGCGGCTCCCCCGCCGGCCTGGGAGAAGGTGCGGGGAGGCCGCCCGGTGTCACTGGTGGTTGGGTGCTCGTGGAAGAGTCCCGCCGCTGAACCGCCTGCCCGAATTCGCTCCTGGCTGGTGCGGTCCGAGGGCAGGTTCTCCCAGGCCTTTTCGTTGGATCTGAATATCGGGCATCTGCATCCCATAGCGTGTGTGTGCACGTGCAGAAATGCACTTAAGTAAATGTATGATCTGTGCCTTTTCGTTGTTAGGGAGCGTTGACATGCCTGAGACTGAAGGTGTTTTGGGAAAGCAGATATATAAAGCTATATAAACATAGCTGTAATTAATTATTCATGCCTGATTATTCATTTATTATCTATGCCAAGCTTTATTAAAAACTTCTGGAAAGCTGTCATAACTTGCAGAAGCATTGATTTTAATACTGGTCATTAGTGCTTGATTGCCTTTCAGACTTCTTACCTGGAGATGAATTCTGTGGGCATGAGTACAGACGTGGGTCAGGGGGCTTGGGCTTCACCACGTGGGCTCACTGGGAAGGACTCACTGTTCTTTTTATCACTTCAGAAGACTGTGATACTACAGCAAAATTACAACCAGACCCAAGTTTCATTCGTTACGAGCACTGAAAGCGCTTAAATCTATAGAAATTAAGATAAATCTTTATCCTGTCAACAGCCAGCCGGTCTTAACCACAGTGTCGGGGAACCAGCGTTGCACTGAACTTGTACAGAATGGAAATTCTTAGTGAAAATGCTGAGCAGAAAACATCTCCCTCAGCTGTGCATCTTCCAATGAGCAACGTTTTTCCTGAGATGGTAAAGTTGACAACTGCACTATTTTAGGTCGTTGAGCCCTTCTTGAAGTAGGAACCACCAAAATCACTCGAATATGCCCCAATTAGACCAACTGACTAAGGTAGCCAAGAGTGACCCCAGTTCTAACCTTATGAATGGACATTTTTCTACCACCTGATTCTGGCACAGGTGTTTGAGCGGTTACTGCTATTACATCTGGTGCTTATAGGTGCCCCTAGCAGGAGGAATGAATAGAGCTGCTCTTAATTACATTTGGAGATTCTCAGAGGGGAGCCTCGAGAGTGTTTGGAGTGCTTCTCTGATGCTGCCCTGCCAGACTGCAGTTCGTCAATGGGTGGAGCTCTGCGTTGCGCTCCCTAAAGGAACTAGAATTAAATTAAAGTCAGACCTAGTTCAGGAATAGCAGTGGCTGCTGAGAAATGTGATGTCCAATTCTCCATTTCATTGAAATCAACTGTTACCCTGCCACCACCATCTGCCATTTAGTTTCGCCATTCCCAGTTTCTGCTGGTTCGGGATGCAAGAAGCAGTTTGAAATAATTGTTCAAGTTTCCTGCAGTTAAACCTCAAGAGCAACAGTTTCTACTCCTTTCTCTGTGGAACCACCCAACATTGCTGGTGGCTCTGGGACTCTGTTGGTCATGCAGGACTGCTCCAAAATCTATTGAAATCAATGGATTGTGCCTCTGCTTGAGGCAAAAGGTGGAACTAGGATTTTAGTTTATTGCACTGTTGATCTTCAAACTGGACAAGAGAGCACCGCTGATTTTACAAAAGGGTTTGCAGGTGCACTGGTGCGAGTAGAAGACCTCTCGCACTCTGAGGCTTTGCTGGTGCTGAACTTAAGAACGGTTTTCCATGGACCTCGATGAAGACATTTGGGTTCTCTTTCCTGGACAATAAGGCAGGGAGGCCTTGGCACTGGCTGGGTTGGAACGTGTTTGGGTTAAGTGTTGGGACTGTTTAGACTGTCTGACAATCGCTTATGAGGTTGAGCTGTTCTGACTCCAGGGAATTTAATAACTAGTTGTAACGTCAAAGTGACCTTACTAATGTTGTTAGTATGGCAATCATGTAAATGAATGACTATCCATCCCCTGAAAAAAGATACCCTAAAGATGGTGTAGGATATTTGACCTTATGCGTCTTTAACTGAAGCAATTCGTTAAACTAGATGTCCTGAGTCATGAAAGGGCCTGTTTGAGTTATGGTTCTTCGGGGTGGCCCACCCATCATCTTTCCCTCTTAATCCCAGGAGAGGTGCCTATGGAGGCGTAACCAATTGCTAGCTGAATTTTGCTTTGCCTGAGTAGTCCTCTGATTCTAATCATAAAACACGTTAAATTTGTCTCTTGCTGTCTGCTGAAGTAAGCCTGTACCTTTCTGCGATACTTCTCATGTGAATGGTCAGCATTGAGCTTAGCAAAACTAACATGTGTTATTTGAGTTATATCTAATCTGAAACTAATCTGAGCGTCGACCAGGCAGAACTGGTCAATACCCACAGACGGTGATCCTAACCTGAGTGCAGGGTGGCATTCAAGCCTGACAGCCATAAGCATTTTTCCTCCCTGATTTCTCTCGTGTTGGCTGCACAGGTTCTGCAGCCACATGCAGTCACTCTTAGCATGCATGTGAGGCGGGCAAATAA
The DNA here is from genome assembly GCA_013398225.1 of Steatornis caripensis. Taxonomy (NCBI): domain Eukaryota; kingdom Metazoa; phylum Chordata; class Aves; order Caprimulgiformes; family Steatornithidae; genus Steatornis; species Steatornis caripensis. The sequence continues at coordinate 34,237 of VZSC01008163.1, read as the reverse complement.
TATTTTTTGTCAGAAAGATATAAAAATAGACTCTTTTTTAATATATTCAGTTTTAATTAGCGCAAGACAAGAATGCTTTCCATCAAAACTGCCGGTTTTATGTATGTTTTCTTCATTCCATGAATTATTTACCTTCAGTTTTAATAATGCAGTTAAGAACACTAAATATAGCTTATGCTCTATCAATAAATCATGCTTGTGCGCCTTCATATTTATCCTATAAATTATAAGTACCAACACACTTGCGTGGATTTGCTAAGCTATTCTAGCAAAGAAATACCCACCAGAGCATCTCGAAGTCATTGGAGGTGAATTCAAACACTCCTCACTTAAGGAGAACTATTTTATGAGAATTTAAAATAGTAATGTATCATGCCTCAAAGGAGTGGTCGCACTGCACATCCACACCAACATCTGCCAGAATCCATCTGGAGGAGTGAGAGCCCCAAGCCAGCAGAGCAGGGACTTACACACAGCAGCGTCATGCACAGCACATAGGGGTTCTCTGTGGTAGTAAAAATCCAACACATGTTCTTAAAGAAATGTGCATGCATGAGAGCAAAACTGGATTGTGAGCAATCAGTGGCGGCTTTCTTGCTAGTGGAAGAACACGATAGGCGAGCAGAGACGGTGTGTGTGTCCAGATATCCCCAGAAATCCACCCACAGGACTTTGAGCGTCTCTTTCTGCTGCTCTGGTCTACCTTTCAGGTGCAACCTTGGAATGCTGCGGCAATAACACGTCACCGAGCAAAGGCTGCTGAGCATCCCTGGGACCAGGTGAAGCAGGGGTATTTTAAATCAAACCTCTACTTGCTCACCAATAAAAGCACACAACCATGCCCAATGTGAATTGATTTAACCATGTAAGTGAGGGGGGAGGGTTGTGTATTTTAAAAGCCCTAAACAGCAGAGTATTTACTCATCTCTAGCAATGCATCTGCCAAATATTATGTTGGCTTTTGACAGTTAGCATGGGATTTCCTCTTTGTTGTTTGTTTTATCAATTGTTTCTATAGAAATGTCATTTTTATCAGACTAAATGAAAATATCCTGAAATAAGACACATCTTCAGCAAATAAAGATATTTCTCGCCCAGTCTATGTAACGTATCCGTATCACACTGGGTTTTCCTCCCTTCATTACAACATTGAAATAAAACCCAGCTAAAAGAGAGCTGCTGTACAGCTGAGACCCCAGAGAATAGACTGCTGCGGGAATTAGAAGGGGCAGTCAAGCAAATGTGTTTCTCAAGTCAGATCATTCAGACACTGCTTCTGAAGAGTATTGCAGGTGAAAATCAGTGTTTGCACAGATGGTGAATGTGTTGTCATCGACAGTCACCACTTCACAGAAGGCTTAAATGAAAATGGTCTCTGAGCTGACCCTGCCTGACAATGCCCTCTGCCCCTGCTATCACTGAGGAAAGCAGCATGTCTGAAATTCAGCTTCTCTGGGCTGAGGACAGTGTCTCTCATGGCTGCTGCTGCGGGATCTATCTGCCAAAATCTGAGCAACGTAGGGGATGCATTCAAGTCTACTGTCATAGATTTTAAAGGAAGCCTGTCAAAGTGCCTAAGCTTGCTATTTCACAGACTTTAAGACAGTTTAAAGCACTGGATATGCTCAGATGATTATCCTCCATGCCAAATCTCCTGAAGAACTGTTTTATTGGCAATTCAAGATTTGTTCCTTTCTTCTCTTCAGATTATTTACTCTTGTGTTATGGGGAAAACCTTATACTTCTGCACCTGAACAGAATGAGAGTGATGCATATGTGCTTTATCCAAATCCCATCTGTACTAGCCAGAGTATATACTGAAAGGAGCGCCGTGGGAAGCTCACCTCTCCCAAGCTCTACCTCTCACACCCTGGGAACGGAAAGCGTGGCCTCTGCAATGCACTCGGTTTAGGGAGCTCAGAATTCTGTGTAGGTGCATGTACAGCAGCTAGCTTGTACTGCCAGTGGACCCAAGCCTGAAGTACTTAACTCTAAATAGCCGTGCTAATGCTGCTAGATCTGCCAAGAGTTTTTAACAGTGATGATCATGATGTCCTGATGATTTAAGTGGTCTGGCAGAACTAACTGCAGTTACACAGAGTTGCATTTTTGCCTTCCTCACTGGAAACGTAGAGGGCTGTGGTGGTAGCTGTGCCGCATCTTTGTGAGTACTTGCTCATGGAGTCTTACGGGGCCAGACCTGGTTTCCCATCTCCTTGGGAGTGACTGTGGGTTCCCAGAGGAGTGTGCTGCCAGTGTGCTTTTCTGCTTCTCAAGTAGCAACGCACACTGCTTCACCCAACTTTCCAGGGAGGGACAGACAAGCAGCCTAATGAGAAACAGCTGTCTAAAAGGACAGCCCAGCAAGGTGGACGAGATGCCTGGAAGAGAAGCATACTAAGGAAACTACCGGAACTGTATTGTTATCACGTGGGACATCTAACACCTAGACATGGCACTGGTACGTAGTGCCAAGTCACTTTTGAACTCTGTTGCCACCTCGTACACTGAAGAAATGGCTTTGCCAATCTTCCACGGGGTAGGAACTTGCACTCTGTTTTTCCATAGACTCGGTATTTGTGAAGTTTGGTGTATTCCTGACACCAGAACAGGACTGTTTCCTCACTGGTGGTACCTGGTGATGGAAGTGAAGTCATCAGAAACCTTCAGCTGTACACACTGTCTACCAGGTTGATGGGAAAGCATCGTTCTAGAGTATCTCTTAGGCTCATTATTCGCCTCACAACAAGTTCTCTTCAGTATTGTTTGGGTTTGTTGGGGTTTTTTTTGTTTTCAGAGGTATTTATAGCTATTGTGATCTCTCATGCCAGTTGCTTACGTCAGGAGCAAAGAAGTTGATGGTGGCCAGAGGAAAGCTTGCAGGCACAGAGAGCCCCCCTCCTGTTAGTGGCAAGTGGTACCACTAGCAACATCAATATTTAGAAGCCCTTTTCTTCAGTAGCACACTTATAGGGGAAACAACAGAGATTACTCCAGTGCTTGCTCGATGTTACTGTGTGGGAGCATTGATTGCTCAGATGTGTGTGTGTGCACCTCTTCATTTTGGTTTGTCGCTGAGGGCCATGCATTTTAAAAGCCTGTTTGGCACTGGACAACAGCCCTGAGCACTGGCAGGCTGCCTTTTGGAGACATACAGTAGCAGCAACCGCCCGGCTTTCTTCACATGGGAAAATGTTGGGAACTCTCCAAATTATCGACTTGGCTCTGGAATGTCACTGCCCAGATGGCTGTTCTGCATTAGAAGTCGTGAGCGTGGAGGTCAATGGATAGGTTTGGGCTTCTGAGTTTAACTTGGGAAAGAAGTTGGCCAAGCCCCATGATAGTTAGGTATCTCCTTCTGAGGACCAGAGGTATTTGCTCTTCCAGCTGTACTTGTCATATTTTGGTGCTTGGAGCTGCTGGTGATTTGCCTAGCCTAGGATTGCTCCTCTGGTCAGCCACTGTGTCCAAGGACCTCTCTTTCCTAATTAACGATATGTTATGAACAGGTTCTTCCATTGCTACTCCCTTTGATTTACAAAGCCTCTCAGTGCTGATGAGAGAGAATCTGGGCACTCAAAGTCCTTGTCATTGCCCGTAGCACTCCATTAAAATTGGAATGCTTTTAGAATATTTGTAAAAAGACTTTTATCCTTGTTTGTTCCAAAGCAGTTTGTGGACAGAACCTGGTTAGTGTTATGCTGAGCTACCAAGTCCCACTGAAAACCAGGGTACATCAGCTCAGGCTTGGAACAATGCGAGCAGCAGCCTCAGAGGCTGCTGATGGACTGCTATAGGCATGACCTTTTGGAGCTGCCTGTCTCTCGGAGCATCTGTCCAGTTTTATGCAGGTATGTTCAGATTACATGGAATAGGAAATGTCAGCACCCGCATAAAAGAAAACCCCAGTGCACAGAGAAGGGCTGAGGCATCTCTAGGTCCCTTATGTTGCCCATGGCCCTTCATGTCCTGCCTGGGGCTGAGAGGATGGTATCTGTTCTGTCTCTGACAGTGGACGTTGAAGATGTCCTCCCTCACCAGCAGCCTCGAAAAGGAAGAGCAACAGTTTGAAGAAGCAGAAAAAAAGAGAGGTTGGATTCTGCTCCCATACAGTTCGCAGAGGAACAGCCTTTGCTTAATCCTAAGTGCTTCTTAGGAATGACTCAAGAGAGTGCTGTAGGGGAGATGAAGCTCTTGGTGACAGTGATAGGGACAGAACTAGAAAAGGTTTCTCAGGACATAAAGATTTTAAAAGCTGGGAAATAGGAAGCTGTGGAGCATGGTGATTGTTCATGTATTGGAAATAGCACATCAGAAGTTGCAAGACAAGGGAAAGACAGAAATAGGAGACAGGTGCTAAATTTGAAAGGCTGAAGCCAGAGGAATAGATGAGAAGGGAGAACATTTCATTCTGAAAGGGAAGAGCAAATGTCAGTGCAAATTCTGACATACCTGCACAATGTGGCAATAACATTACTGAGCCTAGAGCTTGAGAATAGGCATCACTGCCACCAGGAAAGAGATGGTAGGAGGCAGGGCAGGGACATCTAATAGAATGGGAGGGAGACAGTACGGAAGCAAAAAGCCTAGAGTGGGTTCAGAAGTAAAGAGAAGACAATGAGCAGTGCCAGGAGATGATGGTGACAGGAGATGAAAAGGAACGAGGAGCACTTCATCCCTCCAGCGATGGCCTTTGTCTTGGGCCTCACATCTGTGTGGGTGTCACCCATGCTTTCCAGCCATGTTAGGTTCTCAGAGGTTTTGTACCATTGGCTGTTAAAGCCACCAAGCCTGCTTTTGACACCAGGGGTGCCTGCGTGCCAGGGTAGTACTGCCTGGCTCATTTCATGCTGTTGATTGGAAAGGCGTCACACAACAACAGGCCAGTGGTTCATCCCACCGCAGTCCATTAAGCTATCACGCTGAGAGTCAAAGTGCCCCTCGAAATGAGGCATCCTTTGTCAGCACCAACATATTAGAGTATGCAAAGACTTTACAACCTAAGAGACAATATTGCCTTTGTCCTCTTCTCCTCCAAGAAGGCAGCAAACTGCAAGCACTGGAGGATGTAATCCAAGTGCTAATAAATTATTGATATCTCCCTTCAGCTTTTTACTTACTAAAAAGATATCAAAGCTCATTTTGTGAATGGTCCAGACAGATTCTCTTATGCTATATTCACAATTTAATTCACAAATGTTGCACTAACTGTTAACATTGAAGCAATGCAGTGTTCTCTCTTTACAGGCTCTGCAAAAGATAATAGAGGTCTTTTGGATTACAGACTCATAAACAGATATAGTGAAGGAAATGCCACTTGTGGCTCCAATAGATGTTTGAATTTGTAATTTTAAAAAGGCAGAGCTTGTTATTAACTAGAATTACACTTCCTTTTTTCATATTAAAAGCCTGATTGAAAGCTTGTTGAAGTCACTGGACTTGCTCCTTATGGATAGTCTGCATAGTTCTTGGCAGCTCACACAAGTCGTAGGACAGTATGACTTTATATTTAGTAATAACTCCTCTCTTCCAATATGCCTATTTGCATAAGTCAACCAATGAACCATCTGTACTGCAAATACTCTTTCCATTACTGTCAGCTTTGGGGCAGCATGTGGCAGCTCCTTAACAGCATATAACAGCATATATTAATGTATGCTATTTTTTAGAGCAGCAGAGAAGTAATTTGAAGTCATCATACTGCGATTTCCCTGGTACGAGTCTCCCCTGGACAGAAGGCTTAATGTTTCTCTTTCAATAAAGTGCTCTGCAAGTTTTGATGGCCAGAAACGCTCAGGATCTTGACAGCTGTCTCATCTGAAAGACAGACACCAGGCTCCCAGGTATATCTTAAAATGGTACCAGATCTTTGCAAATTTAGCCCCAATGCCATGTCTTGCTGAAGAGCAGAACAAAATTCTGCCTGTTAAATCGGTGCAATGGCCCAGCTGAGCTCAGAGAAAGGATTATCAACATTTTAACAGAGGCATGCTCTGAGTGACAGGGGGCTGATTTTACAAACCACATTTCCTGACTGCACCAGTTTCTTCTTGCTCTAAATAGAGAAAGAGGTGGCGACGCTACAAATGCATGTTGTCTCTATTCTTTGCTAGCCATTTAGAAAGAGTGAGTGACCAGGCACAAAGCCCAGAAGAGAGAGCTACTTTTTGCAATATGGTATACATATTTTGCAAACCAGCCTGCAAACTGCTTATCACATTTTTGGTGCTATATACATAAATATTCATAACTAATCTGTGTTAGAAGAGAGGGAAAAGCTTCTAAAGAACAAAAATAGCCCCTCCAGGCAGCTCATACCAGTGACACTGATCCTCTGCATGTCTGAAATTAAAAAATGGGCTTATTTGCATAGATTTTGCAGTACTCTGGAATTCAATCTTCCTTTTTTCCCTTGTTCCTTCAGGTTGTGAAGGCGACCTTGTCAACAGAGATTGATGCCTTGAGTCTGGAGGTAGAAAGGTGGAAATAAAGGCACCTAGTGAGAGATGACATTTCCAAAGCTTAAACCTCAGGGACAGCAACCTTCATTTTCCCTTCTCCAGGTCTCCTTCATCTCTAGGTTTTTCCCCATGGCTTGGTTTCAGGTACTAGCAGAACACTGACAGCGTGGCAGGTGGGAAGATGTACATGCCTCTGCCTTTCAGATCGAAAGCCTGAATTCAGCTGGTGGCTACATACCCTCAGAGACAACTTCGTCCCTTAAAGGTGGAAGGGCCAATTAGCCAGTCCTTGGGACTGCTTGCAGCCACAAGCCGAGCAACAGTCAGGATTGGCTTAGATGAAATAAATCACAGTTTATTCAACATCAAAAGCAGAGCGTCTGTGGAAATGAAAATAAATTAAAAACCTTCATGAAGCTGTTTGGGCTGCCCCAAAGCCCAGTGGGTATTAGAGGTATTTATTAAATAGAGGTGACTATTCAGACTGGGATGACAGACAAATCTGACAGGCTGAGCTCTGCCAGGTCGTTGTTTTCCATCTTTGCCTGACTCAGCTTTTCGATTTGACAGTCCTGGGCTGCTTGGCTTGCCTGGCTGACACCTTTCTGGTGCACAGCCTCTCCCTGCTGTCTGTACGAATGGGGACCCTGACTTCAGAAAATTGTCACCACCTTCTGCCTTACCGAATGGAGGTACTTCTTCACAGTTGCCTCGCAGCACACTGAAGTCCATTTTTCCTACCTCATTTCGTGATGCCTTTAACTGTTGCTTTTTAACAGTCTCTACAACTAAAAATTTGTAATTAATATAACGTTCAGCCCAGATTTCTCAGTGCACAGTTCTCTGGCTTAGCACATTTCCCCTCTAACGACAGCACTCCATCACATCCCAGCACAGCCACAGACACTGATTTTATAGTGTATGTAAGGTCACTGAAACCATCTAGACAAACATGCACAGGCTGACCAAGCAGAATGGGTTTTTAATTTCTCTCTTCCCTGATAGATCTTGGCGGGTAAGTCACAGGCACTCCTTATGCATTCTTTACAGCTCCTTCCCATGTCCCAGATGTGACTTGCTCCGTGCCCATCAGCTGGCTATCTTATCCCCAAGAGATCATTTCCCATTGTGCCACTTAAGGAAAGGAAACAGGGTATTTTAAATGTGCAATTTCATGTGGTTTATGAACCTGCGTTGTACTGGCTTCCACTGTGCGCATCCAGCATCTTCTCTCCAGGGCTGACATGAACAAAAGCCAGACTACTTTGCATGTGTATATTGGAAGCAGCCAAACAAATGCCGTTCCAGTCAGGAGGAGGTGTCATCAGGGGAGGACAAGGCACATGCGGCGGTAGCTACAGTGGCAGTATATGCACTGCAGTGTGATCCAGAGCCCGAGAGGCAAAGGGAGTTTGACCGTTGTCTCTGATGGACATCCTGCACCTCCAAAAATGGGTGGGTTTCTCCATCTGGCAACAGCCAAGACTTGTCCAATGCAATGAGTATCCTGAAACTCAGATTTAGCAGACACCAAAACTTACAGAAAATCCCAGCTTTGGGGGTTTTTTCTCCCTACATTGACACACCCAGCACCATTCCCTGCTCTACATTCCTTCCAACCAACTTCGTACACAGCCTGAGTGCCATGAAACTGGAATGGAGTTTTCCAGACAGTATACCTGAAAAGCAGCAAGCATGTTGTGGCAGGAGTTGAGGTACAGATATTACAGTGAAGGTTGATGCTTCAAGTGTGCTCACTTGCCTGTTTGCAAGATTTTATGAAGCATTTAAAATATGTACTGCTCTAGGGCACAGAGAGAGAAATGTATCAAATGAGACGAGCCTCACAAGGCAAAGAGTGTAATGAAACATGAAGCAAACACGCAGAGGTAAGATGGTGCAGTATACCAGTCCCAGTCAGCAGGAGAGCCGGTAAGGACTGGATGCACTGAGCGCAGGATGCAGGTGGGAAGAAGAAATATTGACGGTGCAGGGAGTTTGCAAGAGGCTGCAGTTGTCGGGGGGGAGACCTGTGCCGGAGGCAAATGAAACCGTAGGAAAGGCTCAGGCAGCAGAGAGGGGAGGAAGGGGCGGCAGCAACAGGGCGCCTGCGGTTCCTCTGCCAACTACTCCTCTGGGAGAAAGGAGGTGAAGGCGGGCAGCAGGGCGGGGGTGCTGGGTCCCGTCGCACCGAAGGCAGCAGAAATCTCTCTCCGGAGGGATGAGGCCGAGGACGGGCGGCTGCTGCTCCCCGGCTGCTCCGGGAGGAGCCGGGGAAGCCCCAGGGCTCGGGCACGGCGGCGTCGCCCTCTGCCCCCGGTGCGAGCGTCCAGCGACCGGGGAGGGCAGCGGGGCATCTCCGGGCGGCGCCGGGCAAGTTTGTTTGGCTGCTTCATGCGGGAGCGCTCCCCTTCGGCAGCCTTCGTGCTGCTCCTGCTCCTCCTCCTGCTGCTGCCGGGCCGCGTCCCGCCGAGGGGTGCCGCCGCCAGCCCCGGCGAGGTGCGAGCTCTGGGGAAAGGCGGGAGAGGTGGCCGGGGCTGAGCTGCGAGCGGCGAAGGCGTGAAGATGCGCGGAGAGGGGGCGGCCGGCGGCGGGGGTGCACCCGGGGCGGGGAGGGGGGGGCGTGCCGAGGAGGGAGGGGCGAAGCTTACCCCGAGAAGGAGAGGGGAGGGAGCGCCCTGGGGAGGGGGGCAGGAAGGGGCACCCG
>VZSC01008163.1:0-24311 GCA_013398225.1 Steatornis caripensis | reverse complement strand
CCAGCACTGCGCCGGCTGCCGGGCTCAGGGCGGCGGCTCGGGCAGCGGCTGTGCACTGAAACCATGCGGTGGGGAAAGGGGGCCTGTCTAGTGGAAGTTTGGCTCAATAAGCCCCTCGGGGTTCGGCCTGAGAGAGCCTACCGCTTCCCTGGGACTTCTGAAGCGGTGCTGAAGGTTGCAGCTCTGCGAGGCGCCGGTGTAACTGGCGGGAGGGGGCAGAATGAGTGTGAGAAGGGGTTTGCAGCCTGGGGCTCCCTGAGTTCCAAGTGTTTTGGGCCAAAGGAGGTCATCCCTCTCTTTTTCCCTTGGGGCCTAGGCGCTCCCCTTGCCTAATCTGCAATAGAAAACACTGTAGAAAATACGGCTTAATGTGTTTCTTCAGATCAGCTGTGAAGCGCTTACCATGGCCTTGCAGATCATATGGGTGGAATGACAAATGTGTCTGAGTGTTGACACAAAAAATCCTGAGCCACAAGGCATTGGCCAGACAGAACTGCAGGGCTCTGTGGCACTAGGTGATGATGCGTGTACAATCCTGCACGTTTGGGACAGCAAGCTGTGCTGTGTTAGGAATGCCTGAGATGATTGTCTTCTACACCTAATGTAGCCTTTGCTTCCAACTGTTTTGACAGGTCTGCCGTTTACAGCGTGTAATCCCTGTGCAGATCATGGAAGTGACTGAACTTTCTTCTTAACATGGAGTTAAATGTTGATGCATCCAGGGATGCAGAGAATAGTCTTAAAGCAGGCAGAGAAAACTGAAAACAGAAGCAACACTAACTGCTGTGTGCAGTTGGTCTGCTTAAAGCTTCTGTTAATGAGTCCCGTGGCTCATGAACAGTCTCATGGTCATGTAGTCAAAATCTGGTAGCCTCAACAAAGCCGTTGTGAACCTGCAGTACACTTAGGCTCAAACCAAACAGCATTTTTTCAAGTCCTCCATGGGTGAAAATTAGGGTTTTCTCCTGCACAATTGCTTTTTTAAACACCTGCAACATGGTTCATCGCAAAGAGGTGTGGCTGGGTCCAGGATGCAGCTGCTGTTTCAACAGTAGAGCTCCCCAATGTAGTTGCAGCCCTGCAGAAGACCAATAGATGGTTAATGCTGGAAGGGATTTTTTGATTTATTTGGTCTATGACAAGGAGCTACAGAAGGCTTTCCAATATATTAAGTCCACCATAAAAACATCCAAGCCATTTCTAGGCATGAGAACACTTGAGCTCTTTGCTAAGCACATTATATCTTGCTTCACTCATCCTGTTCTCTGTTTTTCTTCTGTTCCAACACAAACATTTGCACATTTGAGTCTGTATCTCAAATGCTTGTAACAGTGATGTCTTAACACTGCAGTCCTACAATATTGTTTTTTTCCTCATGCTTTCTCCGTCTATATGTAAATAGTCTTTTTGCGCCCAGGCCTGCAGTTGCATTTAAATGCCCAGTATTAAATGAGCAATTCATGGGCCTCTCTGTTAGTCCTGTCCTTTGCGCATTTCACTTAGATCAAATGCATGGACTTAAATCTTAACAGTGACTGAAAATTGCCTTTATTGGGTAATAAATCAATATGAGATAAAACCCTGGGCTAGTAACAGATAATGTGTCTGAAGTCTAAGTTTTTACTCTTGAAAGCAGGACAAGCAAAGGTGCAGCTGCGGAGCAGGAAGGAGAGGCAGTTCGCTTACCTGCCAGAGCCCTTGTCCTCTTCTGCCAAGGGCCACTTAGGTTTACTGCTGACTTTGCTGAATGTCAGAGCAAGCCCTCAGATTACCTGCCAGTATTCTGGTTTGGGATTTTTTGTGTTGAGATATTGATTGCTCGAGCTGGATGACCTGGAACAGCTGTTCTTTCGGTGGTGGTGTAGGATTTTACCATCCCATCAGCTCTTGCAAAAAAAAATCAAGATCTTTGAGGAGAGGGAATGTAAAGGACGTGTTTTTCCAAACGTTTGAGTAGATTGATTCTCTGGACATATTTTCCTTTACTTTCCTCCCTGAGGTAGCAGAACCTGCTGCTCTGTACTGCCCTGGTTAAGCTGTGGGCTGCTGGTTTTTCTTGTCTTACTACTGTGACAGCCTACACCTACGCTGAAGAGTTGGTAGGGACTTTTCTGTGTTTCTGCCAATTTACACCTCAATCAGGAAATGGTCTTAAATATTTAAATCTTCTAAACTTGCTTGGAAATTGTTTTTCTTTTTCAGGAAAGTGAAGCTGATGAGTGCAAACATCATTTATTTGCTACCATGGCCAAGTAATCACTGAAGAAAGCTGAAAGCAGCAGCCACTTGACATTTTGAAATACGTATTTGTCTTGTCTGTACCGGCAGAGTGAAACAGCAGTTGTCCATGCCCGGTTTTATCTTCTCTTCCATATTTAAGAACTTTAATTGGGCATGACATAATGTAATCAATTAAGCTCTTTAAATAAAAGAGGGAAGACCTTGTGGGTCGATGTTCCTGAAACCCACAGTCATCAGCTCACTGATGGAGATGTTACAGAAGAGAGAGGCGACTTAAAACTGTCTCATCTGCCTCTTACTGCCCATGCAAAATGCAACAGGAGCTTGTTTGAAAGGTGCTGTTTGTGGCACAACGGCACCAAGGAGTGTTACAAGTTAAGAAATACACGCACTGCTTGTTTGCAGGCTACAGCTTTACAGACTGTCAGGTCAAAAGATAGCTGGGTCCTTTCGTCTTAAGCATGCCACTGGAAAGACATCTTCTTGAGGGATTACCTCCATTTAGTTCTCCAGCTTTTTTATCCCTTTCACCCGATGTGAATGTCAAACGTATGTATTTTATTTGTCAAGGCTTATTTTATGGCATTGAAAACATCAGGCATAAAGCCCTTCATAACTTAAACTGAGTAGCTTTAAATTGTCCCCATCTATGGGTTGAGTTGTACTCATGTGGCTGAACAGTGGTGGAGGGACAGAGGCAGGCGACCTTCTCGGGTTTATCAGGCCTGCTGTAGGTGCAGCTTCCAGCAGATCCTCACGGTCCAATGAAACCCCCTCTCTCACAGATCCGCAGGAGACCATTTGCTCCCCGCTGCCTTTCTAGCAGCCTCCTCTTCCTCTAGAGGCTTATTGTCTTCCCCAAGACTTCAATGTTCAAGAGAAACAAACCCAGGAGCAGGAGATAGAGAGGAGAGAGGGCACAGGGCCTGTGATGGAGGATAATGCTTTTTGGTTCTGCCGCAGAAGCTGCAGAGGGACCATGGGGGACCTATCCCCAGAGAGAGGCTGTTATTTCCCTCATATATCTCCCCACCAAGAGCTGTGCAGGGCGCTGACCTGACGGCCTCTGCCCAGAGGAGGACAGGAAACATGACATGTGGCTCCTGGGGAAGCTCTGCTTTTCCTTCCCCTTAGCTCTTCCAAACCTCTTGTAAAGACCTGCTTCACCAACACCCTGAATGATAGCTGCCGGTTAGCCTAGTGGAAGACTGTCACTATCCCAAGAGAGTACGACTGACAAAATAGTTATTTTGTCTGCAGTGCGTGGTATTCCCTCTCTTGAGGGAGGGTCAAACAGAACAAGCACCTTTCTACCCCTCCTGCCCTTGGTTTATTCAGCAGACACAAACCAAGGAGCACATTTCATTCCGTGATCCAAATGGTCTCCCTCATAGGGACAAAGGAAAAAGTCCAGCAGTAGTGACATTGAAGGAACCGGAAAGCTTTTTTTCATGACTCTGTAGTTCCAGGCAGTATTTGCATTGCAGATCCTGTCATAAGAAAATCCATGCTGAGGCATCACATCTTTTTTTCTGCTTTTGTTCTTTTCATTGTCCCACTTTATCTTCTGATCACGTGTCTGTTCTTGGTGCCCTGAAGTTGTCTGTCTTCTCTGCACTTCACACAAGAAGCTGTCAAGAGTTTAAAAAAATAGATAGGTAACATCAAATGAATGTGTTTGAGCTCTGAAGGGCAGCTGGGGCTCCAGCTGTGTGGGCTTCTATGGGCAAAGTCTGTGCTCTCCAACAGCGAGTGCTCCCTCACCGCTATGGCTGAGACTGAAATGAGTTGCTCCTGCTGGCTGAGTTTCCCAATTCCTGTCAGCAAGGGAATTTTCTTAAGGCAGCATTGGGCTGGAGCAACTGGGGAGCTTGTGGAGCTCCACCATTGAAGGACTGGGCAAACAGCTGTTGAGTATGTAGACGTTGCCTCCTGGGAGAAGGAGAGACTAGGTGACTTGGTGGTAGGTCCTCTCCGAACCTGGTTTCTAATGCTGTTCTCTCAGGGGGACAGACAGACAGCTGATATCTGTAGAAAAGCAATGGGTCTGTGTGCTGTTTTGAAGCCCCAAATACCCTCCTTGTTCTCCTTTTCTCACTTCAGAGTCCCCAGGCGGTGATCTCCCTCCAGAAGGTGAGAGTGGTGGATACCAAGGATGCTTTTCAATCAGTGCAACCCATTGCAAGAGTGAGGTAGGAGGTATCTTCTCCATGGGAACAGAGCACGAGGCTTCCTCTCATCTGTTTCTGTGCCTTGGAAGAAAATAGCTCCAGTCATGCCCAGAGACCAGGGATATTGCAGAAACAGAGACTAAAAAGAGTGAAATGTCCCCAAGTAGTCCATAGTGAGTGGGGCTTGTTTCTAGGTGTGTCCTAGCACGTGGTAGAGTTAACACCAAAAGTAGTGGCTGTCGAGCTATCGTCAGCACTGTAAGGCCCTTCTAGTTGTTAGTGACACTGTCATGTAGATAGTTATCTATATATCATATAGATAACACTGTGTTTGATTTTTCACTGACAGCAGGAGTTCTGCTTTTTGGAAAAGTGGTTAAGTAGTTAATTAGTTTTTAAGTTCCAATTAGGGAAAATATAGCTCACTCAAGAGTTCACTTTCAGACTCTAATCATTCATCGGGCTCCTCTGAGCTTAAGAACTGTAAAGTTAAAAATAGCACATTGTGAAACTTTGTTGAGGTCACAGTTGTTACAATGGCTTTGTTAACTACCCAAAACTGTAACAGGGTAACTTCGTTTAAACAGCAGCACACAGAGTAGCTGACGAGGTATTATAGCGGGGATGCTGCCTGCAGCGGAGCCGGCAGGTTCTCTGCCAAGAGGAGCCTACAGTGCAGGTCAGGGGTAGAGGCTGCCTCTGTGAGCCGCCCGTGCCGACTCCTCCCTGAGCACCGACTGCTCTGCCCACAGCATATCTTGTCTGTACACAGCCACAAAAGCAAGGAAGAAAAGCGCCTGAACCAGGACAGATGGTGAGTGGGAAGGCTGGAGGAGCATGGCTGTGCGCGGCGCTGGCAGCTCAGCAGCACTGGGAGGCCAGCAGCCTTCCTGGAGAGGAGTTAAGGTTGTGATGTGGTGTCTGGTGTACCTGGCAGCCGCTGTGGCGGTGCCACGCATGCCACCAGGAGAGAATGGAGGGGATTATGCCCCACGAAATGCCCAAGCTTTTAACTTCAGTGACTTTACGTCAGGTGAATAATGTACAGGGAATCCCAACTCACATGTAGCACCATTTCTATATGGCTGAGGTATTGCACATCCAAGCTCAGCATCCAGCCAGCAGGGGCCTTGTTGAGGAAAGACTGGTAATACTGGGCCTCAGGGAAGACAGGGGCTGGAAACAGCAGGGTGGTGAGAGTGGGGACTGGCATGGTGGGAGCTGACAGGAAAGGGCAGAGAGCAGGTCACAAAGGGTCACACTCTCGGCAAGGAAGCTAACGGTAGGTAGTTGGGCTGACTTGCAGATGTGGAATGTGCATAACCTGACCTTACCAGAGAAGTGGATGGGATCAGCTGGAGACTTCTGCAGGTCACAGTGTGTTTGGATGTGGGAGAGAAGTGATTTGTGGCCATGCATTTGTGGCTGGAGGCCTTCTTCATACCCATGCAACTGCCCTTAGGAGCTGGACTGGGAGTTGTGAAGTACAACACTCGATTATTGTGGTAAGAAACATGATTCAGCACGAAGCATTGGCATCTTCCTTTGGGTAGCTCTTCCAAATGAGCGTGGCGTGTCCTGGAGGACAAGAGCTAGCAGAACCTGAGTGCCCACAGGCACAGGCTGTGCCATCTCTCCCACCTACGATGGGCAGAGGGAGCACGGAGCACCACAGAGACTGGGGTGGTAGCATCTGCCAGTAGGGTCCTGCCAGCATGGGGGTCCCTCTGAGGACCAAAAAGATGGAGAACAACCCCCTCATGGCTGCCTGGAGGTGAGGTTGCCAACCAGAAGTGCCAGTACCAGGTGGTGGAAGGGAGTAGTGAGGGCATGTGCTGAAAGGGTGGGAATGACAGTGTGCAGGCCTGAGGTGTGCCATCGTCCTCTGCAGGGGGCTGTCAGCAGGCCAGGGCAGGAGCTAAATCCCTTGGTTCCCACCAGCTGCTACTCGGAGTGGCAGGATGCAACAGCTCGCATGCAGATGAGACAACTTCCCGGAGAGTGTTGCTGCAATGCTTATGTGAGAGAGCTTTAAGAATGTTACTTTTTCAGCGTCTTCGGAAGGTATTAAAAAGGTGTGCTGAAGCCGTGCCATGGGGCAGAGTCAAATCAAGAAATAAATTCCAGGTGTCCTGGCTCCCAGGATCCCTTTCAACCCTTAAACGTTCAAATGAATTTCCAGTGAGGTTTTCACCTGCTGTGCTGTCACATGTTATTGCAGAATGTGTCACAGAGCGAGAAGAGAGAAGCAAGAGGGAGAGAGAAGCAGTAGTATTTAAGAAGCCTCTTTTCTCACAGGGAAGCACTAGCCACTGGTATACTACCGCATCTTAACAGGAGCACCATTATAAAAATACGTGATGGCACTGAGGTCCCAGCTGTGTTCAAAAAGGTGCAGAGACAGGGAAACACACGCCCCGAATCTGACAGAGCAGCTGAAGCCCGAGCAGTGGCTGGATGTTCTTGTGAGCGATACTCAGCTCAGCAGCGCAAGGGACCTCGCACAGCCACATCCTGAGCCGCAGCAGCCCGACACCATGGGGCTGGCGGGTTCTCTGCTGACATGTGGCTGGCAGGCTCTAACTGGGAGGTCACACGTGGGAAATGGGAAGGCTGGAGGTTGAGAGGTCAAGTCACAGAGGCACCTTGTTCTGGCTTTACTAGATGAAAGTATGGCTTTGCAAAAAAGTGAGAATAAAAATAAAACTTCACGGTTCTGGACAAATCTTGATTCACAGTTCACTTTGAAAGACTTCCCCTGACTTCACTGAAGCTTGGATCAGTCCCAGGTCATATTTCTTCTGAGGACCTGAGAGATGTTTCTATCCTCCATTTAAACCTCAAGGTGTTCCTTCAGAGTAAGCAAAGGTTAAATGCAATGAATAATAATGAACTATTTTTCTCATTTGCAAATCCTCTAAACAGAGGCATTCAATGACTAGGCTGCAAATAGCTGGTGAGGAACTAAGACTCCCCGGGCTTCTTCCTCACAAGACTCTCTCTTCCAAGCTCCCTGCTTTCCCTCCCAGGGAAACTTGGGGGGAAAGGGAAACAGGGTTTGTGGCTGTTGTCCAGCCTGGCTCCAGGTCCATCCCTCACTTCACCATGTTGAGACTGAGGAAAGGTCGGGCAGGACATGTAGGACCTGTGGCAATAGTGAGAACACTAAAGCACAGAACATGCACTTTTCAAGGGTGTAGAGAGCACTTGCGACCCTGTGGATCCAGAATTGGAAAGGGATACGCTTTAGTAGACCACTGAACTACGGCTCTAGCATCCACTACTGCAGGCTGCTTGTTTNCCCTCACTTCACCATGTTGAGACTGAGGAAAGGTCGGGCAGGACATGTAGGACCTGTGGCAATAGTGAGAACACTAAAGCACAGAACATGCACTTTTCAAGGGTGTAGAGAGCACTTGCGACCCTATGGATCCAGAATTGGAAAGGGATACGCTTTAGTAGACCACTGAACTACGGCTCTAGCATCCACTGCTGCAGGCTGCTTGTTTGCACAGGAGAAAGGACACCTCAAGCACCGCCAGCCTCCTCTCACGGCTTGCTCCTCTCCCGTCCCTGGAGAGCTGCATCTTGTGAGCAAAGGTGGGTGCAAAATAGGTATTACAGGATTCCTGTTGAACACAACTGGGACTTTTTCAAGCACGTAGAGGCCAGCAGCTAGCTACTCTCCCCTTCTCCCCTGCCCACTGCCCCCCCCCCTCCCCCAGGCTGAAGCAATGGGAGCTGGTCCCACCAGCCCTGCTGTTTTCCCTTGGCTGGTGTCAGTTTTCCCTTCGTGTCAGCGAAGCTGCAGGTAACCCAGTGCCATCAGCGAGTTGCACCTAGCAGAGCTCCTCTAGCTGTGGTACCTCTGTGTCACCTGCGGCTTGCCCAAAGGTACAGGGAGGTCGGTCTGGTTTTCACAGGCTGGAGCGTGCTGGAGCCTGCTCCTGGCAAGGTGAGGATCACTGTGCTCTGCAGTTGCAGGACAGATGGATGGATGGATGGATGCACCCACGCTGCTGTCAGCCCTTCCAGAAGCTCCCTGCAGTACAAAAGCAGGGGTATGGGCACCTGACAAGAAACCTCTGTGCAGTGGGGCTGGCCGGTGCCTGTGGTGGGGGGCAAGCTGCTGGCTAGGCATGAGGCAAGCTGCGAAATACCGACCCGCACAGCTATGGCTCATGCCAGTCACTTGTCTCACTAATCTGGCAGTGGCTGGGAACTGCATCCCAGGAGCTTTCCCGAGGATAAGCGATGCTTTTGCCAGTTGACTGATAAGTGTTGAGGTAAACCACATTGTTATACCTGTAAAATTTGCCCTTTGTCTACTAGGAACAACCAATATTCAAGGCCAGGGAGTGGGGAATATGAGCTAAGTCTGATGGGTATGCTTAAAGTGTAGGAAAAAGAACCACTCTTGGAGCTACTCGCTTGCTCTGAGGCAGCTCAAATCCCAGCTTTTCTTTCCTGATAAACTTATTCCCAGCATTGGCATTACTGGGAAAAATCCTCTGCCTGCAGAATATGCTCTTTGTGTTGCTGCTGAGTCGAAAGCCAGTGGCAGCAACCTCAGCAATTTGGGGAGAAAGTGATAATTTTGTTAGTGTAGCATTTTTGTGAGCTTGTAGGAAGCTGCCACTAAAATAGCTATGATTTCTATTTTGCAAATGGTGACCATTTTGTTGCTAGGATTCCTTGGCACCGAAGACGTAACGGCACGGCTTTCCTTGCAGGAGTGTGCGGGAGCATCACCAGCAGATGTGACTAGGGCCAAATTCTTCATGCCGCTCACGTACATACCCTTGTATTTTAGTGAGTGGCTTTCCCATCCTGCTGCGATGTGTGACGTATATATTGGATGGGATCCAAATGTCTTTGTTTTCTGGGATTTCCTTTATTTCTGTTTGAAGAACTTAAAAAGTATTCTTCAAGAGCTACTGCTGCATCTGACGTTTTAGAGGACTGGGGACTCTGCTTTTAGGAGGCTGTCCTGACCTCTGCTTTCCTCTTTCAGGTGATGACTTGAATTCATGAGGGTGAATGGTGTGAAGTAACAGGCCATCTTTGTATGGTACCTCAGGGGGATCCTAGCATGTGCAATTCAGGTGAATCAGCAAGATTTGTGCCTTTTCGTGGTTTGTCTTGTCCTGCTGGGGAAAGAATTTAATGCTACCATTTTGTGCACCTTTCCACCCTGAGAAGTTCCCTCTGATGTCGATAGAAGGAGGAGATTAATTCTCTGCAAGGACTTGAACAACGAGAAACCAAGTGATGCCTGTTCACCACAGGAGGGCAACTGCCAAAGCGAATGCCTGAGTCAGTGATGCTACAAACAAGCGGAGTGCATGTAGACTATTCTTTTTAAACCAAGTAACGTCATTTCTGCTTGGCATTGACATCACGACCCCTGCCTGCAGGAAGTTTTCATTCTCACAGGAATTTTGTGGCAGAAGAGCAAATGGTGCATCCAAAACATATGTGCAGCAACCAATGTGTTACTTGTTCAAGGAATGGAGGGAAGTTCTTTTTGATGCAAAATGGCTTTTTGCCTTCTATCCCTTATACTTCCCTTTCCCTCCATGCTGGCAGCCACACTGAGAGCACTTGCTACTGGCTCAGCATGAGCTAGGGGTAATAGGCTTCTTGCTGTTCAAGAGGGATGGCAGGAGGGATTTTGTTTCAGGCTGCCCAGGAGGGGATTTATGAGGTGACTGTTGTAATATCTCCCTTTTCCCTCACCAGGCCTTATTATCAATGCCCCATGTGGTGCCCAAATTGGGTCACATGGTGGAGGAACACTTCTGCCTGTCGTACACCAGCGTCTGGTTTAGCACAGCCCTGCAGGCTCCTTCCTCACCCTACTAATGACTATCTGACCTAGGAGTTCTTCTGGAAGATAGTAAGAGGATGGACTCTTCTCCTGCAGTTGTCTTCCCCTGGTCATGCCAGATTTCTGTGGTGAGTCTTTCACCAGGATCACCTCAGGAGCTGGAAGATGATATCTGCACGCACGTCTGTTGTGGCAATTTGGGGAAGCAGGGGTAGAGATCTCCTTGGTCTTCTTGTATCATCCCTGTCCACTGCACAAGTGGTGAAGCCTTTCTCAGCACCAGAGGTTGGTGCTGGTACCAGAGCTCACCTCAGTTATGGTTAACTGCACATCCTAGGGCTTGCCTAGCAAGGACTGAGTGGTCCTCTGTTACGTCCTGTCATGTCCATCGGGAGGTGGAACATTTTCCACTGCCCTCCCTTGATCAAGATGGAAGAGGTCTTGTAGGTAGAGACAAAAATCTGCTTTCATCCAAACAGGTCACAACCTGCCATAGCGTGTGACTTGTGGTTATTGATCATTCTTTCCCTTTCATGTATCTCATTGGGATATATTCATCACTTATATAAATCTGCAGAGACAAATGAAATTATGACTGGCATTAATTTATCCATGTTTTTTTTCTTCTTGCTTCTCTACTGTGGGGGAAGAAAAGAATTTCTTTTCTTCCAGTCCTGTGTCAGTCTTTCCCCCACTCTTTTTTTCCCCATGGACACAAAGTTTATTCTTGCTAAATAAAAGACAAAACGACAAAAAAAAAAGAGAAAAAGATAAGAGTAACTCTTTACTCACATGAATAATCCCAAGCTGTGGGGTCATTTTGTTGTTGAAGACAGCGACAAAGTCACCCTGTAGCCCCGAAGCCAGGTCTTGGTGGAGGGCAGGAATGTGCCGTGATGCCACACATCTCGCTGAAACATAGCTGCAGCGTCAAGCCGTGCAACACACTGTCACCTCCGTGGGAGTCTCTGCCCCAATTTAGCACAACCTTATCCCGCCCCCCCGGCTGTGGGGAGGAGATAGGAGCATAGTTCTGTTTTTTGGAGAAGTTCCCAGCATTGAGAAAGCAGCAGTCCAGGAGTACTGCTTTCCAGGTCATAGATGGGCCGGGGGGGACTGCTGTCTCATACAATGCTTCGGTGCTGTCATTGATCTTCACCCAGGTCCTTTCTCTGGGCCCAATTCCCTCCTGCCCCTTCCCAGGCCAGCTGGTCTCCATCCTTGCCTGCCGGTGCCCTTCCCCTGCTTTGGTGGCACCGGCATTCAGAGCATGTCTAGGCTATGCTTTTCTCTCCTCCACCTCTTCTCGCCCCTCATGTTTTCCCGTCATTTCTCTGTTTCCATTTGGGCCACATCTTTGCTACCCTCTGTTTTCTCTCATTCTTTCATTTTAGACATCATGATAGCATTTTGCTTCAGCAAAATTGCAGCTCTTGAGGTCAGCCACCAAGGGCAAATGCATTTACATGCGGGGTTTGTAAGGACAGGAAACATTTTTGGCACGATTTCCCTGAGGAAGAATTTTAATGTTTTTGAAATTGGGGAACCCAGGTACCTGGCGGTGAAGCAGACACAGACACTCAAACTTGGGCCCCAAACTGTCTGCAAAACAAACATTAGAATAAATTCATGCTGTGGCAGCATATTTTCTGCTTATACAGCTCATGCTGGACTTTTCAAGGAGACTGAAGCATGAAGTCTGAGAAAAAGAAAAAGTCATTTTGTTAATAGACAGCTACAGAGAAATAGTAAGCATAAGGTGAAATTATGTATCGAATTTTTAAAGACTGTGGCTCCAAAATAGCTTGATCCATTTGTTTTGGACTTCATAGACTACTTCTCCCCCTCTATTGGGGTCAGTCTGGCAACTTCCAGTTCAAATTTATTTTGCCAGTCAAAATAAGAAGCAAGAGGCTTGTAATTGTCACCGTAAACATTTGTATGCCATAAACAGTGCTGAGGCAGCTAAAAAAAGAAGAGATGCTTCAAGCCCATGCTGCCATACAGCTACTTTTGGACTAAAATACAGCTACTGATGAATAGCACACAGCAACAGCAAGCGAGGTGATAATGTGCTCCACTGAAGCTTTAGGACGGTTTTTCTTAATCTTGTGTCTAGAGCTGCCTGTAGGATTACTCCTGGCAGTGAGCACTGGAAGTGTGAGGAGCACCTCGGTGTCCAAGTAATGCCTACAGCCTTATTTTTATGATTGACACTTAGCTTTATGAAAACAGTTGTCTTGTATAAGTTAATAGGGTATTTAGCCATTGGACTGGCAGAGTTCTGCAGGACTAATTACCAGATTTGACACTATCCACTGGAATTAAGCATAAAATCACTGCTGGTAACATTTAGAGTTGGCACAAACATTAGCAGGCTGGTCTGTAATGATGAGACGAGCACAGTCCTACAGAGGGATCTGCTTCATTTGATAATTCCATTATTCAATCCAAAGCCAAATCTGAAGTTACACAATTCAGTGGAGAGTGCAGCCAACCCTTCAGCTGTCCTCAGAAACAGTGACTTAAAAAATACCTGGAAGCAAAGCAGATGAATGGTTGAACATGGACTCCTGGGGTGGCGCTAGACAAAAACCTACTAATGCAACTCTTGGGGACAGCAAAAAGGGGGAATGAGTGGGAATGAAAGGTGGGTTTATGTTTTGGTATGATGCCAGTGAACTAAGTGCTGAAGTCCTGTACCCACTTGCAGGGTACGTGTTTGAGAAGGATCTCAAGGTGCTGGAGAGAGAGAGCAGAGCACCAAAAAGAGCTATAGAGGCTATGCAGTGAAGGACTTCAAGACCTTGACCCATTTAAATTGTCAAAAAGAAGGCTGAGAGGTGTCAGAATGAAGTATCTTTAGAGAGAGAAGACAGTCATAGGAAAGGAGCCTTTCATCACCTGGAGAACAGGTATCCCCACTGCCATGATTGGGGGCTGAAGTGAGACAAAATTACAACGGCAGTAAAATCTCATCACCAAAACAAATTACACAGGGGATTGCAGGTTCTTAATTTCTTGTAGTCTATCAGTTAAAGCAGAGTGTCTTTATGGAAGATGAGCGTTTACCATCCACCAGTTACTGGACTGTGCATAGGACTGTAGAATGAAATTGCATTGCCTATGCGATATAGGAGCTATGGAGAGAAGGCATAGTGTTTCCCAGTCTTAAGGTGTAAAAGTAATTTGGGTTGTAATAGAAACTGAACCTTCCTGACTCAGAATAGCCTTGCAAAGTCAATATGAGACATTTCTATGATGACCTGTAAGTGCTAAAGAACCGTCTGGCTGTTTATTATAAGTATCCCAGCCATCACTGAGGGGCAGCCACGTGGCTAGTGGCTGAGTCCTGCTCTCAGATATCCTCGTGTCCAGAGGTCAGCAAAAGCAGTGAGCTATCACTGTTAAAACAGAGGCACTGGAGTTGCAGGTTAGGCACCCAAAAACCTGGGCTAGTGGAATCCATCTGGGATTCTCTGAGAGTGGTCCTTCTTCCTCCTGCTAATGGGGGAGGCTCACTTGGGAGAACAGGGACGCCCAGCCCACCTCGACCTGCACCCCAGGAAATTAATTAGTTCTTATGAGCCCGTCAAGGAACGGACTTAGACACACAAGCACAATTTGGTCAGAAATACGTTGCTCTGGTTCTTTAGCGTAGGTCTGACATTGCGAATGTGCCTTTTAAGGAGAAATCAGGGTTGAGGGGTGTGTGTAATTTTTTGCATTCTTGGCCACCCCCAATACAATTTCTTGTGGGCTCACATAGGATGGTTACCACCTACAACTTACCTACCCATGTCTTAATTCTGGTCCCTTACAAAGAGTCAAGGGATGGGTCAGAGATCTAAAACCAGCCTCTTGCTCTTGCCACCAGAGCATGCTTGGCTCCAGCTGCTAAGCAGTGGACGTACCAGGCTGTGCACTCCCCCTCCTCTGTCTCTCCACCCCGTTACGCTATGTGAGATTAGCAGCCCAAATCTACACACTGCTACGACACAGAGCACATTTTAATGATTTTAATTACAGTTACTGCAGCCGGAACCCAACCTGGCTGCTGTTGAGCCAGGATGAGCACTGGGTGGGTGTGCCTGCGTGGGGGAGGCTCCACGCCAGTTCTTGTGTACCTGCTTTTGATCTTGGGCATCTGCCATAAGAGGGTGTCTTTGAAGGCAATTGCCCTTTCAGCCACTGCCTGGATGTTTTACCATTTGCAAACTAAGTTTTGCACAGAGCTTTCTTGAAAGAGAAATAATCAAAATGTTGCCAGCCTGGAAACTCCTGTCTGCTCCAGGTGTCAGTTGAAATTCCAGTTCTCAGTTGGCAGTTAGGGCTTTCCAGACTATTTTCCAGCAACTGTGGCAACAAATTAAATAGCATCTATCATTTAGTGTCTCAGAGGGCTCCACGCCACCAGACAGAAAATAGACCATGGGAGGATGTGGAGCTGCCTCTTCATTTTGCGTGGTGCACAGACCCTTTGCTCTGTCTCAGCTTTCTGGAAACGATAGGCCAAAAAACCTCAACACAAATGTGGAGCAGCACTGAGGGGCCAACGGCCTGGGGCCAGGGACAGCTCAGGGCAAGGCTGTCCCCAGACCTTGTCCCTCTCCACAGGGCCCCCAGCACGGGCACCCGCAGCCCTCCCTGACACATGCCACCTCTTGCCCGTGGCACTTTGCTCACTCGTGCTACGATCTACTAAAGAATTTGGGAAATATTTTTGTTGTTGTTTTTAAGTGTGGAAAAGTAACGTAAGCTTTGGCTTGTGATTATGGATAGTTTGGGTAAGAGTTAGCAGGAGCTTCCAATCCAGTCAGGTGCGATGAGAAGGGAGGCCTCTGTAAGCTGTTCAGCAGCATGCCAGAGCGTAGCAAGACGTTATTTACAGCATGTGTTTTTAACACAACTTGAAATTCATAAACAATAATATTGACAGCTAGGCTGTGCTTCTTCACAGCATTCCATCCAAACCAGGAGATTTTTACCATTTGTACTGTCATCGGAGCTGGCTGGGACCTTTTGGGCAAAACATTTGATTTGGCAAAGCCATCCCGCTTCACAGAGTGATTGTAGAATCACAGAACAGTTTGGGTCAGATAGGACCTTCAAATGTCATCTAGTCCACCCCCTGCCATGGGCAGGGACATCTTGCACTAGATTGGGTTGCTCACAGCCCCGTCTAACCTGAACTTGAACACTTCCAATGATGGGACATCCACAACTTCTCTGGGCAACCTATATGTCATTTAATTTTCTGTCAGGAGGTTTTTCGGGTCAATGCTGGAAGCAAAGCACAAAACAAGCCCCCAACACACAGGAGAGGAAGGACAACTCTCTTGATTTGGGTTAGGGACCCGAATCCATGAGTCCCAGCTTGCAGGCAAAGTGCTTGGTGACTGAGTCTCTGTCTATTCTGGGACAGTCTCTGTTTGGCTCTGGCTTTCTGTCAGGCCCTCTGGTTTTGCTTTCTTCAATTATATTTCTCTATGAACATTTTCCAGGGATTATGCCTTTGTTCCACATCAAAACAACACAGATTCCGCAGCATTCCTCAAAGGACGCAACTCCTGTTCACTGGCTGGCCCATGTTATCATGGAAATTATTAGTTTCCTTACGCATTTATTGTACTATTCTGGAAATACAAGCTTGCCCTGTTACGATCAGAAACACTATGCATGGAAAGGAGAAAATTCCACATAGTACCGCAAACATCATGCTTGCAAGAAGGTGGTATGTTAATTAATAAAGTCTGGGAGCCACTGGTTTAACATATTAATGAATTTGTTATGCAGAGAGAGATGGAAAGATACATTTCCTTATTAGATTTTTGAATGTCTGATACATTTATTGTAATTATGTTCTATTTCATGTCTTTCTTACAAACACTTTAATAGTGTTTCTAATAGTATAATTGTGTTAGATGATAATTATTTCAGCAAAGGGAAGGAGAAATAAGGGGAATAGGCCAGATGAACATATTCAGAACTTGAAATAAGAGGGACAGCTGTGGGAGTAGACCCTGGAAGAGAGATCCTTTTATAATCAAGGACCTGAGGAGAGTGAGATGTACTTAGGAGCAAAGGAGGATATGAGACACTGGGTCAGAAGAGCCAGGAGAAGAGAATCGTGTTTTACCCAAAGGGTTTTGAACATTAATGTCCTGCTGAACTGGACTGGTAAGTGTGTGAATCAGGGAGATGTGGCAGTGGGCTCTATGGCTGCACGTCCTCACTAATGCAAGCAGGAGAGAAGCTGCCGTTTTTACAGGCTGCAGTGAGAATAGTGGAGGTAACCTGGCTTGGGCTGATCCAGCCCATTCAGTGCAGTGGGTCGAAGACCATTTTTGAAGTGTCTCCAGAGGACACATACAGAAATGTCATCTTGGACTGGCAAGCCTTTAAGTGTCTCCCAACCCAGGCCGGTGCAGCTCCAGGACTGGTGAGACCAGAGCCATCTCTTCCCCCGAAGGGGAGATGGCATTTCATGGAGCTAAGCACATCAGGAGGCATTTGCCCATGCTGATATGGCCACTGATAGCCCTAACTAGCAGGGCTGGTTGAATCACCCCTTGGGCAGAAGCCAGCCTGTGGGTTGTAAGTTGGACCACAGAGCGGCAGAGAGCCGAGAAGTTGTTAGTCAAGGGGAATGAGATAAGGGGAAGGTGGGGATTGTAGTGCCTTGGCAAATATTGCCTTAACTGATGTGGGACAGCCCTCTCGCACGGCTGTGCCCAGGGCCAGGCTGACAGCGCTTCGAACAAGTCATAGAAAAAATTTGTGTTTNTGGACCACAGAGCGGCAGAGAGCCGAGAAGTTGTTAGTCAAGGGGAATGAGATAAGGGGAAGGTGGGGATTGTAGTGCCTTGGCAAATATTGCCTTAACTGATGTGGGACAGCCCTCTCGCACGGCTGTGCCCAGGGCCAGGCTGACAGCGCTTCGAACAAGTCATAGAAAAAATTTATGTTTCCCAGAGCTGCATGGAGTACTTAAGCCCTCACCTTACATTAAAACTGAGTGCTGGACAACTTTTTCTGGGTCCACTGGCATTTGTTGCAGTATTAATCATATGTGATTTTACATGAGAGGTACCTGTGGAAACCTGAGTGTGAACTGACATTGCTGTGTTAGAATATTGCCCAGCTGTTTTCTTCTGCACAGTCCCAGTGACTGGAGTAGAGAGGTGTTCATTTTTATAACCCACTTAGCTTCTCTACACCCGTTTTGGCCACTGTAAATGGAATACAGCCTAGAATAATTATTCTTTATTCTGACACATACCCACATACAAAAGGTTTGGGATAAGAATAGAAATTCTTTACAGATTCCTTCTGGATGGATCAGGAAGAATCAGGGGCCAGATTCTGCCCTTAGTCCCTGCAGATGAATACTGCTGTAGCTCCCTAAAATCAATAAAATTACTCTGCACTTACACAGTGTCAGATTAGAAGCTACGAAATCAAAACCAAACTCCATGAAGTCTAGTTTGGCAGCGCTCACAGCAAGCCATAAAGCCCTCTATAGTTACTTAGAAGTGGTGCTCTGTCCCAGAAAAAAGAAAAAAAAAAAGAAAAAAAAAGCAGTATTAAATCTGACCTTACAGCCCTGCAAGGTTAGATGCCAATGCTTCCATCTCATTGAGAAAACAGTAAACTCTTCTTTCTAGTGGCACCACGCTATTATTTCTTGAGTCATAAGATGCTGCTCCTTAAATTCCTTGCTGGTTCAAGATTACTTACTGAATCATAACCGCTGTGGGTCTGAGGTAAGCAATGCTAGGGGAGAACTTTATCCCTGGAGAAAGAAAGAGAAGACATTTCCCAAACCTAGCATCTGTTGGCATCTACAGAGCAGTTTGATGCATTAGAGGGGGCCCCTTGGGAGAAGGAGTAACAGTGTGTTTCTATTTTTGCATGAAATCAGGCTACGCAGAGGGCATGATGATGCATGAATATCAGTGTGTATCTGCTTTCTCACTGTCATTTCCACAGAATTAGGGGGGAGGCGAAGGATGGTGGTGACAAGAGGGACGCAGACAGCCCTCCACATTACCTATCAGGGCAGCAGGGGGTCTTGCTTCATGCACTTTCTACAGACAGGTAGCTGCCAGCCAGTAATGTAACTCATGCTGCTGCTGGTCTTTGCAGGGAGACAGCTCCATTTCCGCTAGTTGCTTGGTTCAATTTAGCATTTTTTGTTATAGCCCAGCCTAGCATGACTATGCAGCTGATTCACCGCACCATGGCTGGGGTAAGGACTACAATCACACCGTCTCAGGGGATGCAGTGGGAGTACGACAGTGCGAACTCCGGCTCTACTCACAGCTTGACTTTAGGGACTTGAAAGAGAGGAATGTACTATGTTTTAAATATTCACACATACACCCTTAGCTCCAACGCTTAAGCTTTCAGGTATTTTAGGTCAGACCTAGTCTTCTAACCAGCCTGAAGCTATGCTGCACCGTGTGGCAATCCTGACAATTTTTTCAACTAAATGTGCTTGAATCTAGTAATTTTCCTGATGGCTCACCTCCAAGAAAAATGGTGTCGATCATTTGGTAGGTTTCACGGTTGGGTGTGAGTCATCTCTGAGTCAGACAGCAGCTCCAGCTCCGCGAAGTGCTAGTCCCTCTGTGCTGGCATGGCCCATGGGGCTGCAGCCCTGCCATAGGCGCTGCTCCCGCACCTCCCCAGCAGCACCATGTGGGAACCCAGGCTCTGGGCACTCAGAAACCAAAGGGGCAAGTCTATGGCCCCACGCTTTTGGGTGTTCATATGCTGCAAAGCCCTCTCGGTGAGGTGCGTAGATGATACTGGCTCCAGGCAGGGAGAAGGAGCTGGGGACCCATCTTGCTCCCTGCGGAGCGGCCCATCTGACTGGGGTGCAGGCACAGTGAGTCACTGCCGTGGGAACAACTTCCCTTCCCAGAGCCAGGAGGAAGCAAGGAAGGAGTTTTGTCCAGAGACCTCTGTCCCTGGCAACAGTGTTTCTGTTTATATTCACATTTATATTAAGTAGAGTGATGTCCCGGTCCTCAGGCAGTCAAGAGCAAAGCCAGACGCAGTCTTGAAGGCAACAGTCACTGTATGTGTTGTGCAAAGCGGTGTGACTGACGGGTTCCTCGCTCTCTCTTTGTCTTTCTCTCACCCTCCCTGGTGCTATGATTGAAGCAACGGCCCGTGAAGCAGTCCCTGAGCGCCTGCATGTGCCGAGAGTCCCACTGGAAATGCCTCCTTCTCTCCATCCTCATGTATGGCTGCCTGGGTGCAGTGGCCTGGTGTCAGCTGGCCCAGGTCACCAAGCTCAGCTTTGATAGTTCCTTCAAGGGCAAGTCCATGATCTACCATGACAGCCCATGCTCGGACGGCTATGTCTATATCCCGCTGGCCTTCCTCTCTATGCTATATGTGGTGTACCTGGTGGAGTGCTGGCACTGCCACGTCAAGAGAGAGCTGCAGTACAAGGCGGATGTGGACAGTGTCTATGAATGCATCAACCGCATGCAGCAAGCCACTCCATGCATATGGTGGAAGGCCATCAGCTACCACTTTGTGCGGCGAACCCGGCAGGTGACCCGGTATCGCAATGGCGATGCCTATACTACCACGCAAGTCTACCACGAGAGGGTCAACACCCACGTGGCTGAAGCTGAGTTTGACTACTCTCACTGTGGATACAAGGACATCTCCAAGGAGCTCCTGGGCCTGGAGAGCTACACAGCCACAAAGCTGAGGTTCACCAAGTGCTTCAGTTTTGCCAACATTGAGTCTGAGAACTCTTACTTGACTCAGAGGGCTCACTTCTTCACAGAGATAGAGGGGCTGGATGACTACATGGAGGTGAGGGAAGGCATGCAGCTCAAAAACGTGGACTTTAAAGAGATTATGATGGCCTATGGGGACCCAGATCACCTCCCTTGGTATGTGTCCCACTATGCTTTCTGGGTGGCAGCTATCCTGATGATCTCATGGCCGCTCCGGGTACTCATAGAGTATCGGACTGCTTACGTCCACTACCACGTGGAGAAGCTGCTGGGCCTGGAGTACACAGCACCCACAGCAGCAGAGGAGCCCTTGTACCGATACCGCATGCCCCGAGATGCCACGCAGGACAGCACCGAGCTGGAGTGGCACATCTGTACCAACCGGCAGCTGATCCCCAGCTACTCAGAAGCCATGCTCATGGACCTGGCCAACTCCCCAGCCTACAACAGCTACGCAGTGTGCCGGTACCGCGAAACAGCCCACGGCTGCGAACGCTGCAACCATGCCTCCAGCACCTCCTCCATCTTCTCGCGCCATGCTTTTCACAGTTGCAGTGGCAACTCCCGCCTCTCCCTCAACACCAGCCGCTTCTCCCTCTGCCGGGTCCATGGCTCCCACAGGACAGGCCTCTGGAGGAGCCGCAGCAGCAGCATAGCAGACCGGGGCTGCCAGGATGAGCAGTGCTGCTCCTACTCCAGCCAGCTGGCTGTCAACGAAAACCCTCCAACCTACCATGACGCCCGCTTCTTCCCCGTCCTGATTGTGCACAGGCCGGAGGGGCATGACGGGCGGCATTTCTATGTCAGGCGCTCCTCCTGTCTAGAAACCTCTCTGTGACAGGTGTCTGTGGTTTCTTAGCTCCTCTGCTCCCGGACAGGGCTTGCAGGGGTGCCGCCGGTGGGGAGCCTGCAAGCCTTGGTCTCCACAGCGAGTCGGCACGATGAGCTTCAGCTCTTCCCCTGCCATTGCAAGAGGACGTAGGCACTCTGACCAACAGCTAACCTCATTTCCAAGAGCTTCACCTCCCCCTTCAGCTGGTCCCCCTAATCTTTTGTTCCCCTTTTCCTTTCACTCTTTCACTCCCCACCTTTTCTCTGCTCCTCAGTTCCCTGACTCTGCTCCCACTCCACCCTCAGTCTTTTTTTTAGGTTTCATTCACAGCATTTGACCGCTGTTGCTGCTGGAGGATTTATAAAGCCTGTGCTTTGCAGTATATTTGCACTCTTGGATGCCCTGCAAGGTAAGAAACTCAGATAGAGCAAGGCGAAAGGCACACAGCCAGCCAGAGTCAAGTCAGAAGAAGAATTCAGATCTGCAGGCGCTGAGTCACTGCCTGCAAACTCCAAATGAGGTGCTTTTAAAATTTATTTTATTTTCACCAGTCTTTTTTCCTCTTCTTCTGTCATTTATTCTCTCCTTTCTTCATGTTCCCCTCTTGCTTTACCCTAATCTTCCTTTTTTTTTAGTTTTCTCACTTCTACTTTCCAGTCTTTCTGGGGTTTTGCTGGTAAGGATGTCTTTCAGGGTGTAATTGCCTTCCATCGGGCAAAAATTAGGTATTCGTGGTACAAATGTCACTGATTGCTGACACAACCACAGGCTATGCCCCTGGGACGTGTTGAGGACTTCCTTTCCAGAGCAGTGACATACACCAATAAAGCAAAAAGTCCTCTGCTCACCTTGCCCTGCCTGGTCTGCAGCAGAGACACTGGTGCATTTCCAGCTGTAATTAACCTTGTCCAGCTCCACCCCTGTTAGCAATCATTGAGAGCCATAATGTAGATCAGTTGCCCTGTTAGTGCCACTATTTTTAGGACTGTGGGTCTAGTTTGTGGTTGTTTCTTTCCTACCACTTGCTCAGAGCAGCACGGGCTGGGCAAGGGGAGAGGGGCTGGAGAGGGAAAGGTAAATATGGTATTAACACTCCCACTGATAGTCTGGAGTTGTTAGGAAGCTCTTCCACCCACAGCATCTATTAGAGCAGTTGCAAGACTATTCTACGTTATCCTTCAGCTTTCCATGTGCCCTGGGGAGGGCTTTTGGCCCATAGCCCACTGCCGCCTTGCCAGGCGGGACGTGGCACCCCAGCCCCGGGCAGGGAGCACAGCTGGGAGCCACCCCCACCGGCTGCTCCTGCTGAGCCTCCAGGCTCTTCCTGCAAGGCTTGCCCCGGAGCAGGTGCAGCACCTTCCGGAAACTATTGGATTAGTCCCAGCAATGCCAAACTCAGAAGGTATGTGGTCCTGGTGGAGCAAACCACTGCACTCTGGGCTGTGGGCTGCCCTCCTGGCCCAGCCGGAGACCACCCCGCTCCAAGAGCCAGGGACCCACCCAAGAACCTTATGGCCACCCTGAGGACCTGCCAGGGTCCTCGCACCTGTCAAACCTCCATCCCACAAAGCATGGTCATACGCTGAGTGAGCTCCGTACCATTTTGTGACGTGAATGGCGGAGATTATTGTCCACCATGACTCACAGGAGAATGCAATACAATTGCAATACAGTCACTTTCAAAAACAAAGTGTTATCACTCCCTACAGCAAATAGATAAGAAACCAAGCCCCCAGAGGGGCTGGCAACAAATGCTTCCTCCCATTCTGTGTGTATCTACATGTAATATGAGATTTGTAAAGTCATATTAGTATGTGTAGATTATATAAACTGTGTACTTATATGGTGATTTCTTATGGCATTGACTGTTGCACCATGTTAAATACATTTTGTTTTGGTTTGATGACTCTGTTTTGACGTGCTGCATTTATTTCAACTCCAGAAATAGAAACATTGGCAATACCTGGCTAAACTGCAAACGATGGCACCATCAGAAAGGTTGTTTAAATTCGTATGAGTCGGTCTTTTTAAATGTAAATACTTTATGTATGATTTATGTGACATTTTCATTCTGACAGCTTGGCATTTATTGCAGAAGATAGATAACACATATGATGTGTTAGTTTATCACCTCTAAAAAAGAATAATCATCCCAGACACATGGAGGAACCAGGTTTGGGCTTGGGGTAATGATTATGGTTGGGCTGGGGCCAAACTGGATGACATTGAAACTTAGAGAAAAATCCAAACTTAGATCCACCCTACAGTGATCCAGTCCTAGCCCTCGTCTACAGCGTGCCACCTACTACCCCCAGGCAGAGCTGAGAGAGTTTGGCAACCAGGAAAGGATCAGGCCTGAACTCAAAGCTCAGACTCACCCCTGATTTACTTGTATTCTGATGACAGAGTAAATGCAAGCCTTTAACATGATTTCCCGTCCTTATCTTCATTCACACAGAAAGTTAAAACCAGCACATATGGAAGATGTAAGAGCTGGAGGTGGCTGAAACTTCGCAAAACAGAGAGGCTGGAATATTTCAACAGTTTCTTACTGAAGGAGGTCGTAGGGAGGAAGACAAGAAAGGAGGAAGGAAGAGATGGTAGAATAAAATAAATTAAAAGAGAACAGAGTTCAGCTGCAGCTAAGATAATTCCCAAATGAGCAGCATAACTCAGTTATGGCGAGCTCAGCCCAGACATAGGCAGGATGAGTTTCAGTCATTTTGTGTAGCTGCTGCAGCCACCTGTGGCCTTAAATACCGTGTCCAAGGTCTTGGCATGGCCAGCTTGGTCCAATATGTATTTCAAGATGGAGAGTTATATTTGGGTCTTCAGAAGTGGCCATGTTAAACAGTATTATTATCCGACATGAACAACCTCTGGCAATCCCATTATTATGATGGGTTGGGCAGAGAATGGAGACAGTTTATGCCCAGTTTAACCTTTTCAGTGTCCTCAAAAGCCACTGTAAGATCCAGTTGCTTGCAAGCTGTGTCCTTGGCAGGGTTTGGAAAGCCCAGAGGGTTTCTGCTTCCTCACTCCTTGTGTTCTGGCCCAGCTTTGGGACATCTATTTGAGAAGCCATCCATAAGCTGCAAAAGCCCCCACACACATGGAGCTCCCTCCTGTCACTTGCTGTAGCCTCTGGTGGCGACTGAAAAGCTGAGAGCAGCTCCTCTTCTGGCCTGGGGCTGAATATGCTGGTTTCAACAGATCACCCATGCAGGAAGCTCCTGAAGAGCCATGCTTGGTCTCCTGGGTCTCCTACTCCACCAAGCAGAGCTACTCCTGTGACTCTTGAACACCACTTCGTCGTCGCTCTTGCCATTGCCACAGCTTCCTGGTGCACGAACAGGGATCAGTCCCCTAGCAATGGAGGGGATAACACGGCTCTCCAAGCCCCACGTCAGAGAATGGAGTGGACAGGTTCTCAAATCCAAAGTGCAAACCAGGCAGCTCTATGGAAAATGCCT
>VZSC01008162.1:18101-31932 GCA_013398225.1 Steatornis caripensis | reverse complement strand
CACTAATTCAGTCAAATGTTCCTAACACTGAAGTTATTTGAATAACTAAAATGCAATTATTTTATACCAGAAAAAAAAAAAAATTTTTCCATAACAATTTTTCAAAGCACATTATCTTACATTTTCTAATTCAAATGAAAAGCTGGGACTTGTTAGGTTGGGATATGTTTTAGTCCATCAGATATTTACTTTGAATAAACAGTAGAAATTGAAGGTTTGTAAAACATTTCTAATTAATTACAATTTATTAATTACATACTTCTGAATAATTTAAAAGAATTGACAACAAAAAGGTTATTAATGCTAGCAATATAAATCAGTAAAAAAGTAGGCCTGCTACAGCCTCAAGATGCAATTATTTTGGCTTTAAAATCACATAAATTCCATCAAAATTTATTCTATATACACTGCCAGAACAAGAAAGTTACCAGTGTTGAAACTTAATATATCTACAGCCAGTCAAATCAGGAAAGTTTTGACTTGAAATACTTGCAATACATTTCAACTTCTGTAATAGTTCCATCTTTGTGAGAAAACAAGTGCCTAAATTTGGGAGAAACCTATAGACTCTTTATCTTGACCTTAATGATTTTGGCATGGAAATAACATACCAACATTATTTTCTGATGAAAAATTGTTGTAAATATTTTAAAATAGACATAAGTGTGATGATGTAAATATTTTAAGGGCCTGAATGACCACAAACCTATAGATCATGATTTGTTCCTGTGATCATTAATAGCTATGAATGGAGTCTACTAGGGGAACAGAGACTTTCTCTAAAATGAAAGAATTTTCACATGGGTTTGGAGTGCTATAGCTCTAGATCTTCCCTTAAACCAAATTAATGTGTCTAAGACAGAAAAAAAAATATGTTCCTAAGAGTCCGTAGTTGTAAAACTGAACTGTAGAGCCCAAGTAAAGGAGTTTAAATATGAAGTTACTCTAACTCATGCCAGTGATCAGCTTCTTCTCCAGACAAATAAAGCTTTGAAATAAGGGTATTATGAAATTGTTTTCACTCACCTTTTCCTAATACCAGTTTCAACTTAAGCAAAATAAGGAAAATATATCAGCTATAAAATTTGTTTCATAGTATTTGGTTTGAATGTAACACATTGCACAGCATTATTTTAGGAAGTGTAATTGTGAAAATTCTCTATAGAAAAGTAGAAAAAAGCAAAGAAATTATAAACAACTGGATTTTAGAAGGCACATGTTCCTAAACCAAAACTAGTTATGCAGAAAACCAAAATGAAATACAAGAGAACCATTACATTTCTTATTTCAAACTTCAGGGGCAAGAAAGGAGTTAGATTCAGAATTTATCACCTCAACTTGCATATTATATCAGGTACTGAATCTAAAAATTCATATCAACTATTTTCTAGATACATGCTGTAGAAGACATGCAAAAACATCTATAACCATAGTGCATAATAAACGAATATTTTGTGGCCTAATAAACTGAATCTACATTCTGATATTCTAAAATCTGGAATTTAGTGAGATTCCAGATCCCATTAAAAATTTGCAAAATTTTGATTTTTAACTTCCATTATGTCACATTTATATTTTCTCATTCCTTTTACTTCATTTGCTGACATGAGTTTGACTGTCATATACTCCATTACAGCTGCATCAATGTGCCTTGATAGAATTATGTGTCAAGGAATCATGGCAGGTAAACGTATCAAGCAATAAAGCTGTGCCTATATTTTGCTCTTTCTAAACAGCATGCTCCCTTAACAAACCATCTGAACTTTGATCATTAGCATGGACAGTAGACTGTCCAACATGCTGGTAATCACTGGTAAACCGATTCATTCTTAGGTCTTTGTTTATTAACTTCACTAAAATGTTTAAAAAGACGAATTCTGTGTTCATCTCTATTGGTATATCTTTAAAGTAAGGTCAAAGAAATCATCTATTTTCATCAAAAAATATGTCCAAACCCTCCTGTCATTTCTGGCATAACTCAAATGCCATGAGTAATTTGCATTGAAATCCACGCTACATTAATAACTGTATCCAGATTGTGCTCTGTCTGAAGTTAATCAAAGCTGAATCTGCATGTAATTTTCTATTATATAATAGTTGACTGGATTTTGATTTACTGTATTCAACTATTATATTTTTGCAATATTAATTACTATTATTATTGCTATATATGATAAAGTAATTTACCTGTTGAAAGCATATTTATTAAAGTAGATGAAAATTCAATAAAGATAAAACATCTTACTGTCTGGATGCATACAAAGTGAAGAAAATGGTCTTGCAGGGTTACACCACAATAATTTCCATAATTCCCATTTATATAACTTGCAGGAATAAAGCTCACTGCTTTTAAAAACTGTTGCATAGATATGGAATTCAAACACAAGAATGTTTGTTGAACCACCTTCTTAATCTATTTTATGAGTCTTTTTCTAACCATGAGCAAAGATACAATAAGATGTATATTTTAACCTTGTTTAATGGTGATGTATTTTAATCCTTGGAGAATCAGTATCTCCATTGTAAGCTATTCCATCAAAATCTACTTTTTCCTTTCCTCTGGCTAAACACCGCCTGTGTTGAACAGTGACCAGCTATTTCAGATGGGTGCTTCGAAATTTGATTTAATCTCCCTATAATAGTATAACACTAGTTATTAGGAATTTGAAGTTCAGGGTAATTGTAACCCCATTTTACTTTTTACTTTTCTTCATGTGTTTCTTAAGATCTCAAAATGTTGGAGGTTTTTTTTCAGGAAACTCATTTGGAACACAAGTTCACGTATGAAAGTTGAAAGATCTGATCTAGTCATTAGTGTATGGTATTACTTTGTTTAATAGATTTGAATTAGAAGACAGATCCCCAGCTCTTCCTTCCTTGGCTAGAAAGACTTTATTATAATCAGCCTGTCTGATTCAGGATATTTGACAAGTTCTGGAGGGCATCTTTTTCAATATACCACATAAAGGATGACAGGTTCATTGTCAAGAAATTGAAGTTTAAAGTAGAATGAAACAAAAGTAACACCAAAAGATAAAACTTATGTGTTAGTATTTCCTGTTATCAGGATCTAAAATAGATATTTCTCCTGTCCTGAGGCAGTTGTACTTAGAGTAAGAATTAGAAACCTGACAAATTCATGTTTTAAACAGCTTCATTGGCACTTGAGTCTTGTGTCAATGTCCCTTTCTACAGAATTAGAAAAAGGCAATGTGTAGTGATATAATGAAAATTACTTAGCTATTACATCAAGAACTTAATACATCCACTGACAACTATGTGTTAACATTTTTACTGTCTTTCAACATAGATTATAAAACAACTGGTCATTATAGATAATTGGCATAAAGATATTCATAAATAAGATTAAAAGTTTAATTTTCACCAAAATTTTGGCCCATTTTGGTGCTTTAGTGAATATATAAGTATTTATTTTTCAGTCAAATCAATTACCTTATTCATAGCATCACAGAATCGTGTAATCACAGAGTCATCCAGGTAGGAAGGAGCCTTAAAGAACACCCAGTTCCAACCATTGCCATGGGCAAGGACAACTTCCACTACACAAGGTTGCTCAAAGTGCATCCAACCTGGCCTTGAACACTTCCAGAGAGGGGACATCCACAACTTCTCTGGGCAACGTGTTGCACTGTCTCACCACCCTCACAGTAAAGAATTTCTTCCTAATATCTAATCCAAATCTACCCTCTTTCAGTTTGAAACCGTTACCTCTCATCCTATCATGACATGTCCTTGTAAAAAGTCCCTCTCCAGCTCTATTGCAGGTCCCCTTCAGATGCTGGAAGGCTGCTATAAGGTCTCCCTGGAGCCTTCTCTTCTCCAGGCTGAACAATCACAACCCTCTCAGCCTATATTCGTAGGATAGGTGCTCCAGTCCCCTGATCATGTTCGTGGCCCTCCTCTAGACTTGCTCCAACACATCCATGTCCTTATTATGCTGTCTGCCCCAGAACTGAACGCAGTACTTCAGGTGGGCTCTCACGAGAACGGAGGAGACAAGGAGAATCACCTCCCTTGACCTGCTGGTCATATTACTTTTGATGCAGCCCAAGATACAGTTGACCTTCTGGGCTGCAAGTGCAGATTACTGGCTCATGCTGAGCTTCTCATCAACCAACACCCTTCTCCTCAAGGCTGTCCTCAATTCAGTCTCCAGCCCATATTTGTGCTTGGGATTGCCCTGACCCATACGCACTTGGCCTCATTGAACTTAATGTGGTTCACATGGGCACACATCTGAAGTCTGTTAAGGTCCCCCTGGATGGCTTCCCTTCCATCTAGCAAGTCAACCACACCACAAGGCTTCACGTTGCCAGTAAACTTGCTAAGGGTGCTCTCAATACCACTTTTGATGTTGTTGACAAGGATGTCAAGCGATGCTGGTCCCAATTCCAACCCCTGAGGAACGCCACTTGTCACTGGTCTCCACTTGGATACCAAGCCATTGAGCGCAACAATTTAAGTGAGACCGTACAGCCAATCCCTTGTCCAGCAAGTAGTGCATCCATCAAGTTCATGTTTCACCAATTTAGGGACCAGGATGTCATGCAGAACAGAGTCATATGCTTTGCACAAGTTCAGGTTCTTGTGAGTCTATTATTTTTGTATTCCAATTGACAGTATGGCAGAGACTGTTTTCTTTCATAAAATAGTTAACAGCAATTAATTTCATTTTTATTGAAACAATAAAACCTAGTGTGAATATAACTCTGAAAGATGATTCTCAATATTATCCATACCTATTGCCTAGAACATATTATGGTCTGTAGTTTCACATTGATTTATTTCATAATTTGGCTTTATTTTTATTTTCTAATAAAATGGCATTTTTTTCAAGATTTAATTTTATTTCATGCTTCTGAAAACTTCAGAAGAAATTCTAAACTGTCTTCTACTGCTTTCAGATGGCAAAAAATATTGGAGTATCTGCAGAACCAGAGCTTCCCAAATCCTTATTCATCATTACACATGGATATCATTGGGGTAAATGAAAGATTTACATTAAAGACAGAAGGAAGGATAGCAAATTATTTCCTTTCTGTATGATGATTTACAGAAGAGGAAAGTTGATGAGAGATCTTTTACTGAAGCAAGACAAGATAAGGGAAAACAAGCTGATGATAACATTGGTAACTGATCTTAAAATACCTTGCATAAGTGATGTATCAAGACTGGAACAAAGGAATAAGGGAAGAGGCCACAGGAAAGAGCTTCAGGATGATATGGTTAAAATAAGCAAATAATTAAGGCATTTTTATGCTGTGGGCTTGACCTGAAAACCTGCAGTTCAAAGATCAGACAATCTAAATACCTCTACTATGGTCTGAATACCACCATATCACTAAAAATGTGGTATGGCCACTTCAAGGTTAGAAGTTAGTGATCTATAGAGTGAGATCAAAAGCACTTCTTTACTCCTTTTGGAGAACTGTAAGTACCTTGCAAAGGATTATAAGGATAGTAGGGGG
Source organism: Steatornis caripensis (assembly GCA_013398225.1). Classification (NCBI taxonomy): domain Eukaryota; kingdom Metazoa; phylum Chordata; class Aves; order Caprimulgiformes; family Steatornithidae; genus Steatornis; species Steatornis caripensis. Next base: position 26,443 of record VZSC01008162.1, on the reverse strand, counting down.
GATTATTTTGTTGTGGGTGAATTGTTTGTTTTATTGAAAATGAAAAATTCTTTGCTTTCCAGGAATTTGAAATATGAAGTATTGTGACCGTACCATGTTTATTTAAAAATATTGAGGAGAAAAGTAAAAAGTAAATGGGAGTTATGACTACCTTGAACTGCAGAACAGTCATAAGTGATTCTATGTCTGATATAGGAAGATGGTATCAGACAACTGATGGGAATTCTAATGACAGGTATAAGAAAATATTAATATGCATAGTATTATGTTTTTACAGAATATTGACTGGGACAATCTTGTGAAAACAAACATTGCATGAGTCAGAATATTTAGATTCTATTCTTGGCTCTTCCAAATATTTATTGCCGGAGTTGCATTAAATCTCTTAGGCTATAACTTCAACAGTCAGTCATGTACCCTACATAACACACATAAAATATATAATTAGGGGTGTCTTATACTGTATTGCCAGACTAGGGCTTAGTTTCTTATAGTCTTTGTGTCTTCATTTACAAACTATAAACAGGAATACTTTCTATAACCAAAAATTTGAGCAATGTTCAAATATTGTGTAGAGGTGAAAATGTAGGTGTAATACCTAGACAGATGTAATAAAATATATGAACAATGTATCAGGGACTGAAATACAATCTAGTTACTGAGGCTGCAGATACAGCAGAAGCCTCTCACAGTCATGATAGCATACGTTAAATTAACTTGTTTTGACCCCAGAAATAAGTATGCTAATATAGTAGAAATGAAGAAGTGTTTTTTTTATCCAGTGGCCCCATAAAAAATAGGATTGCCATTGCTAATAACAGGCCACAGGTCTTGTGATGACTGTGTCTTATGCTGGCTGTGCAAGGCCCCAGTCCTGGCCAGGTGTTACTAATTTATTACAGGAACTGGCTGTGTGAGCTTGGCACCACCTGTCTCTTGTTATCATGTGCAATTTAAGAGTGAGGTAATGAAAAAAGCTTTGAAAATATGACACAGGTTGAAAACAGAGGTCCAAGAACCATAAACAGTTCAGTGACAGTCAAGTTCTGGTCACTGAAGAAGCTCAATGTCAAGAGATGGGAAAAGACAGTTTTTGCTTTAAAGCAAGAAGCAGCAGCTAAGTAAGGAAAAAAAAAAAGGAAAAAACCAAAAAACAAACAAACAAACAAAAAACAGCCAGGGAAGAGGACAAGACACCTGCTGGGCTTAGAAAAATAACCGTAACCTAGCCACCCCAAGCTTCTTGCAGCATGTAACCCAGGGGCAGAGGAGAGGAATGGTAGTTTCTGGAAACTTGTAGAAGGACAAGATCCCAAACTGAGGATAGGTAAAAAAGAAATTACTTCTTCTTGGGGTTTCCCCCTTGAAGGGCTCTTGAGCCTAACCACCTTGATGTCAGTGACTGAAACCATTAAGAATTGTACCAATCAAGAATAGCAATACAACATCAGGTTTGTGGTACAGTGTGCTCACAGCTAAAGTAGGCAATGATTATTAAAGAGTGATTGTTTTGAATATGTAGTGATAATGATTGTTAATGTATGATAATGGATTGAATTATCCATTAGTATTATGTGTTAATGAATGTCAGTCTAGTAAAGTTTTGTTTTGAAGCTTAAGACTTGCCCTGTTTATCAGTCTTCTAAACACATCCATCACAGTGGTCTCTACATTCCTGATAACATCTACTCATTACTGATACTGAAAATCTGGATAACGTAAAACAATTTCTAAATAGTTTTTTATTTTTTATTTTTGATTTACTGTCAAAACAGTAATTTTTAAATTTAGATTGAGAACTGGAAATAAATGGTTGTTCTCAGAAATGGCACTGGAAGCTTTGAAATCTGAAAAGAAAGTCTGCTTATAAAAAACACGTTTGTTGAGATATGTAGTCAAAAGTCCCATTCTATAAGAGCTAATAAGTTGCACTGTACCATGAAAGACAAGAATCCATTATTTATAAATGATGGACCTTTGCCTCCTATCCCACTCCTTAAACATCTTGTTCAGTGTGAAACATGTAGAAAGGAACATATCCATCACAGTCGCTCTTATGGCAAAGTCAAAGCTTAAAGACACTGTGAAAAAGAGAAAAGTCTAGTGCAATGCAAATGTTCATGTCAATATAAATTCATACAGGACAGCATTTACAGGTGGGGGAACTTGGTTATTCAAGTGTCTTAATGTGTGTACGCTAACAGTGGATAACTCAGAACAGCCACAATGCTATCATGTCTTCTGGAGGATCTCAGATCTCCATCATGCAAACAATGTTTGCATCACTGCACTGCTGAAAGCTGTGTCTTCTCTGGACATTTTCTGAGAGAACAGATCAGTTATACATGTGACAGAAGCAATAACAAGAGATAGTGTTGTGGTGGGCTGGGTTCATCATGTAACGTGTTGAAGTTTTCTATCTGATGCTCCTGGTTCTGGGTGAGAATATTCATGGCTATTTTATCTGTCCCAGTCTGCTGGCGTTTTGACTAGACCATACTGAGGTACATTTTTGATTTGGGGTCTGTCATTGATTCTCTCTCAATTTGAAGACAGTCCACTTGTCATACATGAATCTCAATGAATCACTTTCAGGATTCACAGTGTATCATTTACAGATTGCAAACAACAGGATTAAATTTCAATAGCACAATGGCTACAGTGGAAGAGTGAAAAAGCAGTGAAAGCTTCTATATGGATATGTTTCTGATGGATTTTTGGTCTATATGGTGACATCTCCAATTGTTGACTTTCTGTTTGTGTTGATTTGTCTTCCTATATAGTAACACACTCCTCCATCTCAGGGCCAATTTCACAAAATTTTTATATTTTATTGTTTAGCATTGAGATTTATTTTCCATTTACTTGGATAACTAGTTTTGAAAATGTTATTTTCAAGAGAGAAATAAGTTTAAGTGATCTTTAGTGATCAAACTTTATTATTCATCTATGAAATAGACTCCTCTCCAAAGTGATTTTTTGGTTTCTGTGACAGCTTCCTTCCTAAGAATCAGATTTCCTATTCTATAAATTTTCAGGTAAAAGTCAATCACTCATCAAACCCTGATTAATCTTAAAAAGTCCCCACCTAAAACCTTCTTTTGAGCTCTTTGACTCTGGGAGATAATGTTATCCATAATTTTTAAATGATTTTGACACAATGCCTATGTCTTATTACAGCTTGCTTTCAACTCACTTTAAGATTACTGATGCTACCAGCAGCACTGGCCTCAAGAAGTAAGTACAAAATTCAGAGTACTGCCTCTTAGTTTGAACTTTTGGATTAACCCAAGATGACTATAATCTGGCACAAAGTGTCTTTATGATTTCAACAATATGCTTGTAGAAACTTTAATTGTGTCTATACTGCTTGCTTGTTTGTTTTAGTTCAGAACAGAATATGTTTTTGAACTGATTATATATCACCTCACTGGTAGTAAAGTGCAGTAACTGTATGAAACTAAATTAGAAGACATGTTTCAGGGAACAATGTATACATCCTAGGTATTAATGGGTATTTAGTATAGAGGAGCAGACCAGAGCTATTTTGAATGAAAATCCCTGAAAGAAGTAGGACAGGCACCATATCCTCACAGTTGTCTTGTTTGTTATTTACATGATTTTATAGTACCTAATTTCTGCAAACTTTATAATTTCTCAGTGATAATTAGGAAAGTCTCTTTTATGGAGAATTCTGAAAAATATTGTCACATGTGAGCATTTTCGTACGTTTGCATAAATATACACATGAATATTCACACATATAATTCAGGATGACAAAAACCCAGAATTTTATTTTTTTGTTCTAACGGGACCGGCTTAAGCAGGATTTCCTAAACTGACATTTCCGAGCTTTCCAAAATGATGTACTTCTCTCTCCTTTCACCCCATAAAGTTTAGAGGCTCTGAGTTTAGAACAACTAAATCTACTGTTCTTAAAATAAGAGACAGACTAGGTCACATCTGGACATTGTCTAGAAGGTCCTCCTAGATTGCTACCTAAGCATTTTGGGAAAATTTTTAGAAGTCTTCCAGCCCTTTGTCCCTGGTACCTGTTAGACAATCAGATATGAATATACATCAAATCGCTATTTTCTAATGGGAAACCATTTTACTGGCAAATTCTGATCAGTTCTGTTCTCAGTGTTCTGTTTCTGTTTATGCCCAGATACACGTGCAAAATTTGTCTCCTTTGTATATACTGATATAACATGGCATCAAGGCTCCAACGAAGCAGTAATAGAGTATCATGTCAGTAATTTGACAGCTTAAGGACTCCTCAAGGACTTTATAATGAAGAATGCTCCATTCTTTTTTCTCTCACGTATGCATAATCATATTAGCTTGTTCAAAGTTTCTATGCAGTCTCTGTTAGGACTGTAATGATGTTACTGAAATTCAGTTTATTCTGTTGTGTTGGATCTGTGTGGCAAGGCTTTGATACCAGGGCAAGGGGCTACACAGGCGGGTGGCCCCTGTAAGAAGCTGTTTGAAGCTCTCCCACCTCCAAGTCAGACCCACGTTGGGCTGAGGCCAGGACATTTACAGACAATAGATGCACCTCTGCAATAACATCTTTGAGAAGGGGACAGGACAAAGCAACAGTCTTTGAGACCTGAGACAGAGGGAGGAGGGAGATGTGAGGAAAATACCTATGCAGGTACCAGGAGTCAGTGAGGAAGGAAGGGGAGGAGGTGGCCAGATCAGAGATAGACCTGCTACCTGTGAAATACCACTGAGGAGCAGAGAGGGACCTGCAGCCCATGGAGGACCCCACACTAGGGGAGGAGGTGCCTGCTCCTGAAGAAGACTGTGACTCCATGAGCAACCTGCTCTGGGTTGGTGCACGCCTGAGGGGCTGCACCGCACCAGAAGGACTCCCATTGGAGAGGCTTATGAGGGACTGTCTGCTGTGGGAGGGACTCCGCGCTGGAGCAGGGGAATCATGTGAGGAGCCCTCCCTGCTTGAGGAGGAAGGAGCAACAGAGACAATCTCTGGTGAACTGATGGCACCCCCCCATTTCCTGTCCTCCTGTGCCGCTGAGGGAGGAGGAGGGAGAGACACTGGGAGCAAGGGGACTCAAGCCCTGGAAGGAGGGAGGGAGGTGGGGTGTGTGTGTTTGTTTTGTTCTTAAGGTCTGGCTTTTCGTGTGTCATTATCCTACTCTGTTTTGACTCATAACCGATTAAATTGAACTTTTTCCCCAAGCTGAGTCTGTATTTGCCCCTGATCGTAACTGGTGAGTGAACTCTCCCTGTCCTTGTCTCGACCCACCAGGTTTCATTACATTTTCTCCTCACCCCACTGAGGAGAGAGGAGTGAGCTAGTGGCTGCATGGTTCTTTGTTGCCGGCTGGGCTAAACCACAACATCTGTGTGGATTTCAAGCTGTCATTATAATAAAATCAAATTTTGTCTTGATCAAGTATAATTTCAGCTAAAAGTATAATACTTTAAAGAATAAAACACTTGTACTGAGTGATACGTTTCTTGTAAAAATAAACCAAATAATCAATATATGAATTTGTGTTTACATATAATCAATAGTTTAATTTATGTCAATGAAAATATGCATCTTCAGAATTAGAGTTCTAACATTCATCTAAACTTTAACTTTGCTTCACAGCAAACTCACTTCATTAGGGATTGCTATCAAAGGCTATCATTTCAAGGATTTGCACTCTATCAAGTGCAGGATTCATCCCCCTATTCATAGCTCGGATGTTCCTGGTGCTGCAGAGAGCTTTTAACAGTGTTGGGTGTTAAACTGACAGCGCCACTGTGAGTGCAGGAACATACATTTCTTAGTCATATAGCACATGCAGTATGATAAGACACAGCCAATGCCACAAATTCCTGTGGTCTTGGCTACCCTATAAGGCAGTTCTGGAAACAGCAGCTTTCCATCCTTCATAGGTTTGTGTTCCTCACAATTACTGACTTGTAATTTCCAGCTCATAGGATTCAAGCCTTGTGGTAAGACTGTCGGCCCAAGTTCGTTAAAAGCTTTGTATATCACGCATTTTAGGGCAATCATAGCCTCACGGAATTTAATTTTCTCTGAAGTGAGTAGCTGCTTCCTTGCTTTTAATATATGTAAAGGAATAGCTCTTGGCTTCCAGGCATTCTAACGCTTCCGTTAACTTACTTTTGCATTAAAAATATGGATACGCTTAAGCCTTTTAAAGATTGTGGAAGATGCAAGTTCAAAAACGTGACTGTAATCCTGTTGCTCTAAAATGTGTTGGAATATACAATAAAAACACTGAAAGACATTATTAAATGGATTTCATGCATGATTCTTACTGAATTATGTTTTAAATGCATCTTTCTTTTAAATATATAATATTTCTGTGAAACTAGCCTTAGTATTCATGTTAATTGAGCTGTGAATAGAAAAAATACTTCACAAAACAATTGAGGTCTCATGATATTCTTTAGTTTCAGAGATTATTTTTTTCTAGATAAGATTGTTCCATTTTTAGTAGGGATAATCTGACTGGTGAATAGAGAATGAAGTAAAGGAAAACTCTTTGAGATATCTGTGGGAGTTAATAAACTGTTTTAAGAGTGTCTGGGAATTAGTATTGTACACCAGTTTGGGTGTCTGAATGAATTTGTACATTACAGATCTTTCTTATAAAGTGACATCAACATAAATAGATACTAATTTTCAATGCTATGGCTAAGTTCTGTCTACAATCTACAACCTTTATTTAAACAGTTACTTGCACACAGCATATTGATCCATCATATAAAAAGTGATTATTAGATTTTTACTGCCTTCAAATTATATACCTATGCCCACTACTGTTTAATTTTCTGGTCTGCATCAGCACTGAGAGTTTTAACTGTGGAGTAGGGTTGTTTCCCTTCAGCCTTCTTATTCAGTTCTGTGCAGTAACAGTAGAAAACTTGTGTTTTCTTCCCACTTTTTATTTATATCTCATGTGCTAGCTTAAACCATATGAAATAGATAATCAGAGTCAGCTTTTGGCTATAGGAAATAGCCTTCTTGATCCTTTTATCAAATTTTGCAATTTCAGCTGAAACAGACCTGCAACTGTCGAGGACAATTCCTGATTGAATACAGAAGTCTAAGTAAAGTTAATACAATTCCTGCTGCCTGCTGATAACAATAGCAACACAGTATTTTCTGGTCAATACAAAATACACTTTGGAGTTCTGTTTAATGCAGGCATTAATCAGGAATTCAGAGAGGTATTCAGCTCACTGTAAGCAGACATCTACATTTTGCCAGACGAATACCTCTCTTTACAATGGAAGTATACCTTTCACACCTGTAGACACCTATATTGCAGATACTGCAAACAAAGCAGACTAATCTCGTTCCAAGAGCTTGATTCAGCCTGCACATAGATGTCTAGTGTCACTTGACACACTGTAGGGTATCTGAAATATTCTTGTGGGGTAGACAGGGGGGAAAAAAAAAAGACACCCATGTGACTTTCAGCCATTTGGACATTGGTGTCTAGGCAGTTGGGACCCTGCCCCACCTTGACATGCAGAGCTCAATTCAGTTGCCTACATATACCTGTCTTTTAGCATGCCTTAAGGTACCTCTCTTGGTTTCCAGTTGCCACTCCAAAATGACATAGGCCAATCACAAGCACTGTGTTATACCTGCCAGCCATAAGGATATGGCAGGGTATGGTAGAGCATCTCTGATGGCAATAAGGAACTATTTGTGGACAACTGAATCCCAGTTTCTGAACTAGTAAATTAGGCTCCTCTTATACTAAAGAACAATATTAGCTTACTTATTATGATTTATCTCATTAGAAAGTAGATGTCAAAAATGTTGCAGATTAAATAGAGTGTGTCTGTACAAATATACAAAAGTATCTCTGTTACCTACAAAATCCTTCGTTGACTGTAAAGGCAGCATGAGGTTAATATTGGATGTGGGCACCCTACTCATAACTTGTGTGAGAGGAGTCTTCGTATGAAGAATTATTCTGAAAGATTTGGCCTCCACAGTTGAACAAGTTTCTTAGCATTGGTTATTGCATGTTTAATAATACCATGATCATATTGGACAAATAAATCAGATGAGTTTCGTACATGAGATGTATACACAAGCCCATGGTGCCAGATGAGATGTATCCCAGGGTGCTGAGGAAACATAGTTGCCAAGATGTTGCGGTGTAGGCCCCGCTTCCCCCTACTAACAAGCTGCATTGCAATATCAGATCACCCATCACCATATAAGAACAAAGAGCTGGGATAATTGGGCACTTTCCGACCCTGCCTGTTGGTACAGTGAGGCAAGATATGAGGTAATACAGTACCTCTCTGTCCTGGGATGAGCACAGCGAGTT